>JANRMT010062796.1:106037733-106208779 GCA_026402145.1 Polypterus bichir lapradei | reverse complement strand
TATTTGACTAATGGTTAAATGTGTTTGATGATCAGAAACATTTTGTGTGACAAACATGCAAAAGAATAAGAAATCAGGAAGGGGGCAAATAGTTTTTCACACCACTGTATATGGCTCAGTGGGTGCAGCGGGTCAATCATGCACTGCAGGAAGCCGATGAAGCAATTGAGAAAGATCGCACCCTTGTGTGCAGGTGCGTCTCGCCCCAATTACCTCACCAACTCCCTGTGGCTGCATGTGTACGCCCATGGAGAGTGACTCGGCCAAATGGAATTATTTTAAAAACTGGCTATTCATTCAAAGCCATGGACCTGCTATACCACACTCACTCTGATTCTCGCCTGATTATACTGTGTGTAACCATCCTTGAAAGAGCAGAGATAATACCCTTAGATTCCTTATGTTGATACCTGACATGTCTATGAGATTTATGAACAGCTAATGAGACCAGATGCACCCAACTTGGAGTCCAAAGCCCACCAGGAAAGGACTTGACTGAATCACTTTGAGGTAATTTAGCTGAAATTAGCTTGTCAGTCCCTACTTATATAACTTTAACAAGATATCTTCAAGTCCAGAGTCAAAGGTCCCCAGTGTTTGCCTGTCGGCCTGGCATTGTCCATTCCACATATCTGAGTATGAAGGAAAACTTTCCAATACTTTTTCAATCTTCACGTTAAATTAAGTGCTCCCGTATTATCACCAAATATGGAAGCACAGCTCTCAGAGCAAAAACTGGAGAGCAAACACTAAGTAGCTGCAATCCTAGCAAACCTTTGCTTTGATGTATTCATGTATTCTATAATATGGTCTTTTTTAACTCAGAAGAAGCACTTTTACAGAAGAACATTCTCATTGCTTTCTACCTGAGGTCAGGTAAACAAGAAAAGCCGATGTGAGCTCTTCAATAACGCCTCTGAATATTAGCTGTTCTTTGTCATCTTTATGCACTCTCTTTTCATTCATTTGAATTCCATGCCATTCAAGTAAATTTACCTTAATTTTTTTTCTTTCATCAGTCAAGTCATTCACTGATCCTGCTCTTCTATTAGGGGATTTTTTTGCTTCTCATCTGCTGATCTTTTTTCTGTGCATTATCTTTATGATGTCATCCTCTTGCCAGAGGAACCTTCATATGATGCTGAATGATTCCCTCTCATTAAATCAAAATAAGCTTTCAATAACCTACTTGTTCTGCCAAGTTATAAAAGGCAGACCATCAGGGTTTTAAAAGGAAATTAGAGATTGTAAGGGAGAAGGGAAAAAAAAGTTTAGAGCCAAAAAGAAAAAAAAATACAAAAGTAACGACATCAGATTGAAATGTCATTGCCATTTCTGCATTAAGATCCAGTGGGTCACAGCCCTTCCAGCTGTAAGTAAAAATCTTCACCCCATAATTTAACTTACAAACCCTGATGGTCACTCTTTCTCCAGAGAACCTGTGTGGGGATGAGAGAAACTCTGAGAAGTACAACCATCACTGCAACTTCTGATGTGGGCTTTAATGATGGAGTGGCCTCACAGAGCCCTCTTCTCAGTAAAAGACACATGACAACCATGCAAAAAGGCTCCCAAGTGAGTCTCAGACCATAGGAAACAAATTTCTCTGGTCTAATGAATAAAAAGATGAGCAACATGCCTGGAGGAGACCAGTCACCCCTCAATACATACTCAGTACCATTCCACTGGTGAAGCATGGTGGTGGCATCATCATGCCGGTGGATTGTTTTTCAATGGCAGTAACTGGGTGACTAGACATGGGGTTAAGGGAAAGCTGAAATGGAGCAAACTACAGAGATATTGTGAATGAAACCCTACTCCTGAGCACTCTGGATCAACGATTGTGCTGAAGGTTCACAACCAATCAATGACCCTAAGCACAAAGCAAATGAATCGCAGGAGTGGCCTAGGGACAACTCTAGGAATGTCATTGAGTGGCCCAGCCAAAGAACACCGCTGGAGAGACCTGAAGAAAGCAGTCCACCCTGAACGAGCTTGAGAGGATCTGCATTGAGGAATGGCAGAAAATCTTCAAATCTAGGTGTGTGAAGCTTGCCATGTCAAATCCAAGAAGACTCCAGGCTGTAATCGCTACCAAAGGGTCTTCAAATGTGGTGAAATGTGTTGGTACTCCTCCACGAAAAAAGAAGAAGCCATAATTATCTCTGAAATACCTTGAAACTGAAAAAAAAGTACTTGGCAGCCTTTGTTGTTTATGCTGTATTTAACAAAAATTAGACTTTACCTTGGAGTTTTGATTCAAAAGAATATTGCAAATAATAACACAAATGAAAATGGTATGGACACAAATGATGGGACCCTTAACCTAATGCTTTTTTGCACGACCTTTAGAGTTTGAAATCACTTCAAACAAGCGATTCCTGGAGCTCTTCATGACACTTCTGTACCTGTGTGCGGGTCGTTTGGCCCACTCGTCCTGAGCAAGCTGCTCCAGTGATGTCAGGTTTGAAAGGGTCTTCTTCAGATGGCATGTGCCACTTCTTTCCATAGATGTTTGATGGGATTCAGGGCTCGTAGAAGGCCACTTCAGAATAGTCCAATGTTTTGTTCTCAGCCATTCTTCTGTGCTTTTAGCTGTGTGTTTTGGCTCATCATCCTGTTGGAGGATCCATAGCCTGTGACTGAGACATAGATTTTGGACACTGGGCAGGACATTTCACTCCAGAATGTCTTGACAGATTTCAGATTTCATTATTGCCTGTATGCACTAAAGGCACCCCATGCCAGGCCCAGAAAAGCTGCCTCAAAACATAACTGAGCCTCCTCCATGTTTCAAGTAGATCTTGTGTCCTTTTCTTTGAAAGCTTTCTCTTCTGTAGACACAGAGCTGATGTGACTTGTCAAAATGATCCAGTTTTGTTTCATCTGTTTAAAGGAGATTCTCCCAGAGTCATTGTGGCTTGTTTTACAAATTCTAGCCTTTCTTTCAACAGTGAAGTCCTCCTGGGTTTCCTTCCACTGCCCTCACTGTCACTCAAAAAGTGACTGATGGTCTGATCAGACACTGATGGACCTTGGAGTTCACCTTGTACCTCTTTGGATGTTCTCCTTGGCTTTTTGTCCACCATTCTCTTCTGCCCATTCTGGGGTTGATATTCCTGTTATTACGGTGTCCAGGGAGGTTGGCTGCAGTCCCATGGACCTTAAACTTCTTCATAATATTTGCAATTTTTGTTGCATCAAGCTGCTTGGAGATAATGGTCCTCTAGCCTTTGCCTTTAACATGCTTGTCCTTTATTTTGTTTCTGATCTCCTCATATGACTCTCTCCTTTGCTTTCTTTCGTCCATGTTCAGTGCAGGACACACAATGATACCAAACAGCAGAATGGTGACTTTTCTCCATTTAAACTGGCTGAATGACTGATTGCTCGATTGGAGATGTGGGTGATATGAATTCAAGAAAACCATTAGTTTGAAAAATCACTCAAATCCAATAATTGAGGATGTTTTCTAGAGGGTACCAACAAATGTCTCCAGGGCATTTTAGAAGATCTTTGTAGAGTAAGATAAATAAATAGATAGATACTTTATTAATCCCAAGGGGAAATTCACATAATCCAGCCATACTTGCTCTCTTTACACACTTGCTTTGCTTTACTCGATGACAAATCAAGGGCATTCAGGTACACGGTGGACAATCGCTTTTCGTGCCATCACTTTTCAAGAGGCAGACAGCAGTTGTTCAATGAACTGGAAGGGGACCAACCAATTTGTCCACGTCTGTACTGAGTAAAGGGACTGAATGCTTGTATCTATCTGATATATCAGATTTAGATTTTTAATCAGTTTGTAAAATTTTGCTTTTGCTTTGTCATTCTGGGGTATTGAGTGTTGCTTGAGGCTGGGAGCATGCACTGATAGCATGTTACTGCATCCACCACACGATGAACCACCTGGATTGGGAGCCAAGTACAGCGGGTGCCACCTTAGTACCACACTGGAACAGTGTACGGTTTTTTACGGTAGCTGGAGTGCCAGTCCCGCCACCAACCCCCAAGTTTTCCCTGTGAGTTGCAGATTAACATCTTACCCAGGACAAAACAATTGCAGGTTAAGGGCCTTGCTCAAGCGTCCAACAGAGTTGGGTCATCTCTGGCGTTTATGGGATTTGACCCGGCATCCTTCCTATTGCCGGCACAGATCCCTAGCCTCAGCACCACCACTCTAATTATGTAGTAGTTGAACTAATTTAACTGACTTTAGCATAAGGCTGCAACATAACACAATAAGTGGAGGGGTCCGATTATGTTTTTGTGTATGTAATGTATGGGGGTTCAGAATTTAGGGCAAAAATGTTCTTTACAGTCACAGCCTCCGTCGCTAATATTTGAGCTAGAAGAAGCAATGTTTTAACCTTAGCCCCCTCATGAACGCTCATCTTGCCAAGGTGCTGCTGTTTGGCACCCTCAGGCATTCCAGGGCTGATAAGCCACTCAAGACAAAATCTACTCATTACAGCAATTTTGAAAGTAATTTAGTCACAATGTTCCAGTTAATAAATTAGAGGCTTGATAATGCTGATTCAATTATTATTTGCTATAAAAAGAAACAGTAATGAGTTTGGCTTGAATTCTCAAAAGTTGAAGGGTATAAAGGTATACAATGCACGCATAATGACTTAATAAAGGAGTCAGAATCTGATTTGGAAAGCATGCATCTCCCCTCATGTTAATGAAGTGCTAGCACTTTGGCTCTTCTCCTTAGCCCAGGAGTTTTGTGTTGCAGTCCAATAAATGTACCCAAATATACAAAGAGATGAAAGAGTGGGAGAAAACGATTAGCAGAACTCTGCGCTTGTCCCTGCCACAAGATGGCTCTCTGCTCACACGGTAAGCTGCTGAGCACTCAGCACGGCTGACTGCCAAGAAGCAGCTTGAATAGGCGACACTCTCCACGCTCGAAATGCAGACTGAAATGTGCAAAGGTGTTAAAAGCACGAAGCATGTGTTGTTTTTGAAAGGGTCTCAAGTCGAAGCCCAACAAATGTGAATGTAGCTGGTTAAGAGTTGGATCAGGAAGGTGGGTCATTGTAATGCTACATACATACATACACACAAAGAATGACACAAAATCTTCATCTAAAAAAAAAAAACTAGCAATATAATACTTATATGTTTATATCACTATTATAATAATAATAATCTAATAATAAAAAAGCTAGCAATATAATAGTTGTATGTTTAAATCTCTGCTATAATAATAATAATAATAATAATAATAATAATAATAAAGCTAGCAATATAATAGTTGTATGTTTAAATCTCTGCTATAATAATAATAATAATAATAATAATAATAATAATAATAATAATAATAAAGCTAGCAATATAATAGTTGTATGTTTAAATCTCTGTTATTATTATAATAATAATAATAATAATAATAATAATAATAAAGTTGGGTGGCACAGTGGGTAGTGAAGCCGCTTAGCAGTTAGGAGACCTGGGTTCACTTCCGGGTCCTCCCTGCGTGAAGTTTGCATGTTCTCCCCGTGTCTGCGTGGGTTTCCTCCCACAGTCTACAGGTTAGGTGCATTGGCGATTCTAAATTGTGCTTGGTGTGTGTGTGTGTGTGTGTGTGTGCACCCTGTGGTGGGCTGGCACCCTGCCTGGGGTTTGTTTCCTGCCTTGCACCCTGGGATTGGCTCCAGCAGACCCCGTGACCCTGTATTTAGGATGTAGTGGGTTGGATAATGGATGGATGGATAAAAAAGTTACCAATATAATAGTTGCATGTTTATATCTCTGTTATAATAATAATAATAAAAGCTAACAATATAATAGTTGTATGTTTATATCACTTTTATAATAATAATAATAATAATAAAAAAGCTAGTAATATAATATGTGTATGTTTGTATCTCTGTTATAATAATAATAATAATAATAATAATAATATTAATAATAATAATAATAATAATAATAAAAGCTTTCAATATAATAGTTGTATGCTTATATCACTGTTATAATAATAATGATCTAATATTAAAAAGCTAGCAATATAATAGTTGTATGTTTAAATCTCTTCTGTAATAATAATAATAATAATAATAATAAAAAGCTAGCAATATAATAGTTGTATGTTTAAATCTCTGTTATAATAATAATAGTAATAAAAAAGCTAGCAATATAATAGTTGTATGTTGATATAACTGTTATAATAATAATAATAATAAAAGCTAGCAGTATACTGTAATAGTTGTATGTTGATATCACTGTTATAATAATAATAATAAAAAAGCTAGTAATATAATAGGTGTATGTTTATATCTCTGTTATAATAATAATAATAATAATAATAAAAGCTTTCAATATAGTAGTTGTATGCTTATATCACTGTTATAATAATAAAAGCTAGTAATATACTGTAATAGATGCATGTTTATATCGTTATAATAATAATAATAATAATAATAATAAATATATTTTAATATTGCACCTTTCCTATGTTAATCACCCAGAGAAGAATAACATAACACAGCATCTGCAAAAATAAATTATTATTATTATTGTGTCAACATAAAATTAAAAAAAGAAGAGACATAACCTTACCTGATTTTTCATCCTGCTTCTGAGAACACTTTCACTGTAAATGCATCGGATACAAAATACCAAGAGCCTATAACAGATTATTATTAAAATTATACTAAAAATACTAGTAAGGCCACTTTTACTACTACTAGTCCAGCAGCCATACCATCGGTGGTTTAGAAAAGGTCATCATCCTGAAGCTTAAGCATGTTCAGGCCCGGCCAGTACTTGGATGGGAGACCATCTCGGGAAAAGCTTGGATTGCTGCTGGAAAAAGTGCTGGTGTGGCCAACAGGTGACGCTTACCTTGTGGTCTGAATGTGCAGTGATGAGGACAATGTGCTGCAAAATGTGGTGCCATCATTTAGATGAGATGTAAAAGCAGAGGTCCTGACTCTTTGTGGTCATTAAAGATCCCCGGCTGTGTTTCGTAAAGTGTAGGGTGTATCCAAGTGTTCTGGCTGAATTACCCATCACGGATTGGCCATTCTGGCCCCCAAATCATCCCCTGTCCCTAATTGTATTGAAAAGTGTTATATAAACACAATGTTTTCTCCAACTAATACAATGATAATGCATTATTTATATTAATTTATTTTAATTTTCTTTCTTTTTCTTAACCATTTCCACATCGTGAGAGAGGTAATGGATGCAGTAGCAACCTGATTAGGATGGAGACTGGCCAGGAGACTGTAATGGAAGGGCGGCACAGACTCATATGCACTCCGACTAGCATAGTTCTTATTCCTTTTCTTAGTCAGGAAGAAGAAATACTAGCCTGACTGGTGGAAGCTGCCTGTCAAGAATAAGTCTTCCCCAGATAGATAGGAGGCAATGCTCTTCTGCCATAGCACCAGTTTGGACACCTGCAGGGCTGCATGTTTAATGGAGGTGAAGTAGCCTTCCAATTATATCCATTCAATATAATTTTTCTGATGGCAATTTTAATTGTAAAGACTTAAAGCCCAGAAATATTTTCTTAAGTTTCATTTAAGTAGAAAATGGTGCCACTGTATAGTAGAACTGAGAGGTAGTTTACACCGACACCCCCTCCGTGTAGATGGAACATTCCTAAGAAAAAAGGGGCTTATTTATGTGGGCACACTCTCAGGTCTGCAATGGCCACTGTCAGGTGAGGGTATTTCTTTGAGTTTCTTATTGTGTTTCATTTTAAATGTAAATATATTTTGTATTGCAGAGTAGGCAGGTGATGAGATCCTGTATGTACATTGAATTTGAGGTAATTGTTTTATTTAATGTTTAAAAGTTGTTTTTTTTAAGTTCTGTAATGGCCACTGTTAGTGAAATAAACCACTACAGACGTGTTGGACAAAACCATTTGTGGTCTCATCCTTGGCCAAAAAAACACAATGCAGAGGTTTATCTGAGACCTTGAAGTCAAAAGGTGGTGGACAAAGCTTGCTGGTGGAGAAAGGGGAAAGTAAAAGGAATTCTGGTGGTGGTGTTTGTAGTTATTGTGGAAGAAGAACCTGTGGAAAACTACTCTGGGTAATAAATAATACTTTATTTGAACCCAGGACTGTTGCCTCTGTGGTTGTGTTTGAAGTAAGGGATGTGAGACTCACCCTAGTAGTTACAATATTCATATCCAGGCTCAGTAATGGGACACACCCACAAACCACAAGAGGTAATAATGAAGAAGACAGTAAAGACAAAACTGAGGGCCCCAACACTTCAGCCAATGAATTTCTCAGCAGGAGTGTGTGTGTTAAGAAACATGACAGGGGCTCCTTTATTCCATTGGGCAACACACATTTGCAGTACTGCTTCATTTATCTTTCTTCATGTCAATTGTTTTCCTTCTTGTTTCTTTTTTTAAATTCTGTGTATTTGATAGAATTCCTATTGTTATTTGTTATAACAGATTTTTTGTAAAAGTCTAAACATTCATTTGATATTTATAGATAGATAGATAGATACTTTATTAATCCCCAAGGGGAAATTCACATACTCCAGCAGCAGCATACTGATAAAAACAATATTAATTACACAGTGATAAAAATGCAGTGCAAGTTAAAAAATGCAAGGTGGAGAGTGTGAGGCAGGTATAATAGACAATAAGATTGTATAATGTTAATGTTTACCCCCCCAGGTGGAATTGAAGAGTCGCATAGTGTGGGGTCTCTTCAGTCTGTCAGTGGAGCAGGATGGTGACAGCAGTCTGTCGCTGAAGCTGCTCCTCTATCTGGAGATGATCCTGTTCCATGGATGCAGTGGATTCTCCATTATTGACAGGAGTCTGCTCAGCGCCCGTCGCTCTGCCACAGATGTCAAACTGTCCAGCTCCGTGCCTACAATAGAGCCTGCCTTCCTCACCAGTTTGTCCAGGCGTGAGGCGTCCCTCTTCTTTATGCTGCCTCCCCAGCACACCACCGTGTAGAAAAGGGCGCTCGCCACAACCGCCTGATAGAACATCTGCAGCATCTTATTGCAGACGTTGAAGGATGCCAACCTTCTAAGGAAGTATAGTCGGCTCTGTCTTTCTTACACAGAGCATCAGTATTGGCAGTCCAGTCCAATGTATCATCCAGCTGCACTAGCAGGTATTTATAGGTCTGTACCCTCTGCACAGTCACCTCTGATAATCATGGGGTCCGTGAGGGGCCTGGGCCTCCTAAAATCCACCACCAGCTCCTTGGTTTTGCTGGTGTTCAGTTGTAGGTGGTTGGAGTCACACCATTTAAAAAGTCCTTGATTAGGTTCCTATACTCCTCCTTCTGCCCACTCCTGATGCAGCCCACGATAGTAGTGTCGTCAGTGAACTTTTGCACGTGGCAGGACTCCGAGTTGTATTGGAAGTCCGATGTATGTTGGCTGAACAGCACCAGAGAAAGTACAGTCCCCTGTGGTGCTCCTGTGTTGTTGACCACAATGTCAAACAGGCAGTTCCCGAGACGCACATACAGAGGTCTGTCTGTAAGATAGTCCATGATCCATGCCACTAGGTATGAATCTACTCCCATCTCTGTCAGCTTGTCCCTAAGAAGCAGAGGTTGGATGGTGTTGAAGGTGCTAGAGAAGCCCTTAACCCTTCATTTTATCTAACAAGAATGTATTTCTTGTATAGCCCAAAATCACACTAGGAAGACGGGAAAATAAACCCAAAAAATCCTTGTAGGGAAAAAAATTGAAGAAATGTTAGGAAGAGCAACTCAGAGAGAAACCCCTTCCAGATAAATTGGGTGTGCAATGGGTGTCAAAAAATGGGGTAAATATAACACACAAAACGGAACACAAGTAATCCTTTTCACAGAGCTTGATGGCCAAACTATCATGGCCACCTCAGAAATGCAATACAATGGTACAAATGACTTTATTCTTGCACTGCTGTCCTCACCAAGTGCAGATGCAGAGAGCCATGACAACTCTCAAGGCAAAATGCAACAGAAGATACCACACACTAAATACAGGACTATCTCATATGAGGATACAGATTTGTTCAAATACATCAAGCACAAAGTAGAAATAAAATGAAAAACAACATCATAGAATGTATGCTGTAAGTGCCATGGTCGATGGACTGGCATCAGAACTGGGGTGAAAGTTGGATCATTGCCCTTCTAGCAAGCCATAACAGATGGACAACATAAGAGGAGGCATAACTTCCTCATAATGGTGGAGTGCTGGCCCTGAGGCTAAGGATCTGCACTGGTTTCTGGAAGGTTGCCGGTTCAAATCCCTGTTATTGCCCAAAGAGATCCTACTCTGCTGGGCCCTTGAGCAAGGTCCTTAACCTTCAATTGCTCCAGGGATTCTGTACAATGACTGACCGTGCGCTCTGACCCTAAGGTGTTTGTGAAAACTAACAAATTCCTAATAGAAGAAATTGTATAAGGTGACATAAAGAAAAAAAAGGATGGTGTTGAACTATTATTCCAGTTGGGGGAGAAGATTGATTGATGGACAGGGGGAGGTTGTTTATCAAGAGCAGTCCCTCCATCAGTACAATAGATGCCAGATCTCCGCTTGTGTTGGACTCAGTATGGACACACTTCAGGGATCAATCGGATTCATTGTATCGTATCGCTGAATACAACCAGGGGGTGCTGCAGGGAGAAGGACTCCCTATTTTGGGGTACTTTAGTTTGACCTGGAAGTGCTTCTATTGCCCTGGCCCCAGAAATACTCACAGGTCTGACATCAAAGGAAGCTATCCAGCCACCTCCAGATGAGTCGGAGTCGGGAAGAAGAGGAGAAGAAAGGAGTATTGTGAATTGAGCATTGTGGTGTGGACTGTAAAAAGATATTTTTTGAATAAAACATGTTTATTTGCACCCGGGAATGTCTTGGTGTGGTTGTGTCTAGGGTTTGTGAGCTCAGTGATTGGTTGAAACGAACACCTCTCTATTATAATAGAGACGAGACAAGACTTTTTGGAAGATTTTTTCAAGTCCCGCTAGATGAGACTTTGGCCGTAAGATTTTTTCAAGTCACTCCCTCCTCTCAACCATTTTCAACCATGTACACGGTAATTTCAACTTTCATTCGCGTGAATGCTTTTGACAGATACATTTTCTGCTCTCTCAGCTCTTATAAATTTTAATGTTTTCCTCACTTTAAGCTACCAATTAAAGAAGACATATTATGTCCAAATCTTATTGAAGAATTTCATCAAATGTTGACAACAGAAAAAATGAGTACATGGGCAATCCTAGCAGCGAGAAACAATGAAGTAAAATGAATTAACTGCGTAAATGCGTATCAATAGACTATGCTGAAACGGTTGGTGGTGATCGTGCATGAAAACATCAACTTACAATACCCTGATGAATAACTACAACCGTTAACATGGTCTTCCACCGCACAAATTACTGTAGAAAGAAGGATGTATCCAAGAAAGGTAATGTAGTACTTCCATGGATAACATTACACAACAAAGGAGATCTTGATATGCCATTCATATTAAAACGTTAACAGTTTCCCATTAGAATAGCTTTTGCAAAGACATTTAACAAATCTCAGAGCCAAACATTCGAAAAAGTCATTTTATTTAATAGACAGAAAGAAACCAAATCCAATCACGGGCAGTTATACGTTGTGTTGTCACGATAAAAGTCGAAACACAGAATCAAAATTCAATGCGATATTAACGAAAATTTAATTCAAAAAATTGTTTTTGCTGAACTTTTACAGTAAAAGTGTAAGTTTAAAAAGTATTTGCGTGTTAATTTCAAAGCCAAACAGAATGAAATCGTATTATCAACAAATAACTCTAATGCAACATGAAACATACTTTCAAATTATTATGATTTACTCTTTTTTAATATGGTTAATTACTCACTGTAATGTAAAATAGTTCTATTATGCATATTTAACAATTCCCATGAAAATATGTGAGCTGCAGAACTGTAAAGAGGCTAGCGTGTAGCGCAGGCACAGGGGTTGGCGAGTGAAGCAAGCAGGGGGTAAAGCCCCCTAGTATTGATTAAAGAAACTTATCCTGTAATAGGACAGGTTTGATAAAACCTCTTTGAGTCAGAAACCAGGCAGGAGGAAACTTGTCCACTGCATCATTCATTTCTCTGTTAAGCAAGTGATCGAAGAGGGAGCATTCATCACAGCAGTCTGTTCCAGAATAGTCAGAATGGTAAGGGAAGAAGTCCATTTTATAAACAACTGAATTTGGATAACAGTGCTGAATAATTGCTTACATATCACATAGTTAAAAGACATGAGGTGCTTTAGCACAGAACACATTGCAGATCAACTGCTAGCCTGCTGCTTGCTGCCATGCCGCGTATTCTGCATGTCACGTGTGGTTTCAAACATTTAAAAAGACTGCATTGCAGCTGTCCTAGTGTCTCACCACCTTGTATCTCTTCACCCAGACATCCTCTACTTTATTATTTATGCTTTTTTATGCTGTATTCGAAAAAAGGTTCTGTTTCTTGAAAACCCTGAATGAACCTGTGCAACTTTGTGACCCAAGCATGACAATACGTGCCAACTAGCGAGTCTTACTAAGTGTGTAAAAGAACATTAGATCAGCCAGTTTCTTGAACCATCCGCCTGGAACATTCTGCTTGTTAACTTGACCATTTGAGCAGTCTCTTCATAACATTTGTAAAACAAATGTGCACTACAAACCAACATACTTGATGACTGTTACCTACAAATTATTCTCTCACTGGTGATACCCCATTTATAGTCACAACGCTTACTTGTTGCCAAACTGTTTCTTTCTTTTAACTATTACCTAACCGGGACGCCTATATAATGGATGGGCCGTGGGAGAGAGTTTCTTCAGGGCATTATCTTTCCCAGGAGGATAAAAGGCAGCCCCCCCTGGGTTGCTAGAGCACTGCAGATTCCCACAGGGTGAGCTGGGAGCAGGAGTGTGCTACAGCCCTGTTGGGTTCTGTAGATGCCACCAGGGGATACTGCTGAGCCTGCACACTCCTACTATGTTGGACTTCTGCTACACCCAGAAGGGCTGCCGGAGGAAGCTCACTGGACACCTGCATCACTTCCAGGTACCCTGTAAAAGGAGCCAAAGTTGGGAGGAAGCAGATGAAGATTGCTGGTGGAGGAGCGGAGGTGAGAGAAGGGAAGAGAAAGAGAAGAGAAAAGGGTTCTGTATTGTACTGTGCTTGGGAACTGTGGTACTGTAGGGAACAAGACAAAAGTGTTTCCCACAGCTCAATAAACTTGTCCTTTGTGATGAACTTGGCCTCTGTGTCTGTTGTGTCCGAGGTTTGGGGTGCTGTGTACCCCCTGGTGTCCACACTATCTAATTCAAACTTATTTTATCCTTAAAAGACACTGAAATACACATTGATAACAACTCTAGATAGTACAAATGCACAACAAACAAAGGATGATTAACAAACAATTTTTCAGTAAACAAGTACACTTCATTCAATTCTTAACTCCTGTTCATTTCTCCTTTGCTTATTTTAATTTCTAAGCATTTTTTTAGTTCCCATTACAATGTCACAGGGTCCACTTACACTGGGGACAATTTAGAATTGTCACTTAGGCTCACTCACGCCTTTAGGGATGTGGGATGAAGACCCACACAGACATAGGAAGACACAGGGACAACAACCAAATGCAGGATTCAAACCAATGACAGTGCGTCCATCAAGCAGCAGTAATCACTGATCTGCTACATTTAACTTGTATTAATATGTTTATATTAGTCACACTTAAAATTCTGAAAAAAAACCCCAAAAATTTGTGTCATAATTTCTGTTTCAATTTCTCCAGAACTGAACTTCAGCACTGAAGTGTTTTTTATTTATTTAATTTCCAAGATCATTTTCAAAAGAGAATATCCAAAGATTACCTTAATGGGCCTTTTTAACTCGTGATATGATTCACAGTAAACAAGTACATTAAAAAGTTGTTTTAATGTTTAAGTATTAAAGCCATGTATTTATTTCCCTGCCCTGAATTCCACACATTCCCTTTTATGCCAGCTATGCTCTTTTTCAGATGTTTTCCTCTTATTGAGCAATACACTAGAGGGCTATAAAGTGCTCCTGTCTAGAAAGGTTTCTTTTATTTTTAACCATGTTGGCAATCTGAGAGCTGAGGTCTTACATAACAAGGTGAATACAATTACACGCATTGCACCTCAGCTGAACTAATTTACATCAACAAGGAAAACCTTTCTGAAACCACTAGTAAAGAACGCTTATGGCAGCTGTGAGGTGTCTTAGAAAGTCCAAAGAAGATAAAGCTTTGCTTATTGGGACTGATTTATCTGGGAGAAACGTTTTGAGGTTACACCACAGGTAACTTAAAATGTCAATTGTGTTTGTTCAGTAAGTTTGACCTTTTTCTTGTATAAAATATATATACGTATAGAGGTCCCTTTATAATATTTGACACATATTTTTTATCTTCCCCTCTCCTCCACAATTTAAAATTACAAGTCAAACAATTCAGGCATCGTGATTAATATGTGCATTACAGAGATTCATTTAAGGGGATTTGCACACATTTTGGTCATACCATGCAGAAATGACAACACTTTTTCTACATAGTCTCCTATTTCAGGGCACCATAGTCTTTGGGACAATTGGCGTCCCAGATGTTTGTGATTCCTCAGGTGGGTTTCATTGCTTTGTGAGATGCAGCTGCTTACTTCTACACGTTGGAGTCTGTAGTCGCCATTGTTCAACATGAGGACAAGAGCTGTGGCAATGAAAGTCAAAGACACCACTACGAGGCTGAAAAACCATTTGAGATATAGGATCTGCGGTGGGTTGGCACCCTGCCTGGGATTGGTTCCTGCCTTGTGCCTTGTGTTGGCTGGGATTGGCTCCAGCAGACCCCTGTGACCCTGTGTTCGGATTCAGCGAGTTGGAAAATGGATGGATGGAGATATAGGATGACCTCAAACAACTGTCTGCAATATGATGAAGAAGAAAGAAAGCACTGGTGAGCTCAGTAATCACAAGGGGACTAGTAGGCCAAGGAAGACCTCCACTGCTGATGACTGAAGATCAAGAAAAAGACTCAAGCACCTGTGTGACAGATCAGAAACAGAAACTGTCTTAACAACATCACGAGGCCAATGTGTGTGCGTGTGTCAAAGACGACTATCCTCAGGAGACTACATGAACAGAAATACAGATGCCACACAGCAAGATGCACACCACAAAAACATGATGGCCAGATTACAGTTTGTGAAAAAGGACTTCAAAAAAGCCTGCAGAATTCGAGGAAAAGGTCTTGGGGACAGACAAGGTAAAGATGAACCTGCATCAGAGTGATGGCAACAGCGGAGTGTGGAGATGAAAAGGAACTTCCCAAAATCCAAAGCAGACCACATCATCTGTTAAACATGGTGCTGGGGGTGTTATGGCTTGGGCATGTATGGCTGCCACAGGTCCTGGCACACTTCTCTTCACTGATGATGGAACTGCTGACGGCAGTCACACAATGAAATCTGAGGTGTGCAGAAGCATCTGATCTACTCAGGTTCAAGGAAATGCCTCCAAACTCATGGATGGTGCGTCACCCTACAACAAGATAATGATCCAAACATACTGCTGAGGCAACACAGGAGTTTATCAAAACTGAAAAAGTCCTTGAATGGCCAACCCAGTCACATGATTTACATTCAATGCCTTCCACGTGCTGAAGAGAAAACCTAAAGAGACAAGCCCCCCGACACAAGCAGGATCTGAAGATGGCTGTATTAGGGACTTGGCAGAGCATCACCAGGGAAGACCCTCAGCAACTGGTGATGTCTATGAATCACAGACTTCAAGCAGTCATTCCATGAAAAGGATATGCGACAACATCCTAATATGTGACAGCCGTAATAGACCTGCCAGTGCTGTATCCAAATATTATGGTGCCCTGAAATGGGGGGAATGTGTAAAAAAAGTGTTGTCATTTCTACATGGTGTGACCAAAACATATGCATATAACCTTAAATGAAAATCCACAATGTGCAATTCAATTGTGTCTAAAGTGTTTGATTTGTACCGTAGATCCCGGAATACAAGCCGACCCGGTATATTAGCCGATCCCCTTCTCTACCGACTAAATTACATGTATTTGCCGATGACCGGTATTTAAGCCGACCCCCTTCTCCAAGCAAAATTTTCTAAATTTCCTTAAAAGTGTCTCTTCGGGTATATTTATAATGTTTATCGGCGAGAATTTGAGACTGCCGGCATTTTTGATGGAAACTAGGAAGTGATTGCGGAGAAGTTTGGAAAATTGGAACCTTTGTGTTGAAACTATATACGCAAATACGGTACATCGGCGGGTGGATTTCCGGAGAATTGTTATAAATTTGATTAACTTAAATACGCAATACAGTGGACCCTTGACTTACGAACTTAATTCGTTCGCAAAGGCTAACCCATAATGCGTTCCAAACCTCCCACTACAACACTTACTTAACCTTTTCATAATAAAAAAAACACCAATATTTTTTCTAATGTACTAACCAAAAAGTTATAAAAAGTGCCTAGCCTACTTCGATTAGGCTAGGAGCATGGCGGCGCACAGCGGCTCAGGGCTCTCCTTTTCAGTGCACTTTTTTGTTGTTTTTGTACTTTTTTTTGTCCTTGTTTGTGCACGATCGGTTCGGCGAACATCCGCTACACCATTCAGAACCTTATAGACATCGGTGTCCAGAGCCAGACATCTGTTTTGAGTGTTTTTCATCACACGCACAACATCCCAGACAACATAGCGAGACCAGCGGGCTCTCCGTGGTTTGTTGTCGGGTCTAGGAGACGACACAGACGGAGGAGGGAAAGAAAGCAGAAGCGGGGCCGCAGATACGGCGTTATGCTAAGGCTAAAAAACAACCATACAAGCCCTATACAGAACTTTTTTCTGCACTGAAGGAGCTGCTTTTAATCTCATTGTAGATGCGTATAGTGACAGTAAAAGGCATTCTATTCTAGAAACAATTTCATACTGTACTCACCATTTAATTTGACATCTTTGGGCTGCAGGAAGGGAGGAGGAGATATTTCCACACAATGTCCATCTTCGTTTCGAAATTACATCCACAAACACATGTATCTGGGCTCCGACTGACGCTACTAACGCTCTCGGTTGTTTGTTTACAATCGCGCAAGCGGATACACGTGACCGCATCCGTTTCATAACGCAAGATGTGGATCGTGAATCAAAATAAATGTTATTTTAAACTTCCCGATAATTTATTATACATTTTATTAATAAAATCAACAACTAAAACACTTTTTTGAATAAATTCTTTATTTAATTTAAAGTACCGGCATGCAAAGTTACTTCTTCATCTGAAAGATGGCTCTGTGGTTTCGTCATTATTTACTTCCGTATTCATCGGCAAAACCGGCATTGGACTGGAAATCTGGAATCTGAAATGATACTCGTTGTATAAACCGAACCCCAAACTCCAAGCCAAAAATCTAGGACGAAATTCTCGGCTTGTATTCCGGGATCTACGGTAATTGTAAACTGTGGAGCAGAGGAGTAAATAAAAGAAAAAAATGTGTCTTTGTCCCAAATATTATGGAGGGCACTGTATATACCTAAAGAAGAGTTTCCCACTGCAAACTGCAAGGACGTTTCCCATCATAGCACTCAAACTTTTTAGAGATATGGGGGGGATTTCCTGTTAGATTCCAGGTTGCATACATTGAAAGACAGGACCACACATTTCAAAAGAAAGGCAGATAAGGAAGCAACGAAAAGAACTTGAGACTTAGCATAACAAATGCTGCTATCATGTTATTGAAAGGAACAACAGAACAGCCTCGTTCAAACTGTGTCTCTGTTGTGATTTCGTCATTTGGGACTTTGCTGACTTCCATCTTCTTCTCAGTCTCTGCAGTTACAGTGTTTTCACACTGGACGCTTCGTGTATATGGATGTTTGTTCTTCATTTTGTAATTTATATATGTTTCATGGGTAACACAAGGGAGGTTGGGGTCCATTTTGTGTTTTTTTTTTTTTTATCATTTTAAGTATTTTCATCTGCTTCATATATTCATATACACAGCCATCAGCAGTGTGTCTTGTCACAAAACGACTCCAGGTTTGGGGCAGCCATCCATATGTTATGTTCCTGGCTGCAAAAGGTTGAAATAATCAAGTTGTTTACAAGACTGAGTCCAAAACAGACCTGATTATGTGGAGGTATAACAACGGTTTTAAAGGCTGGTGGAGGAAATGATGTAATTTATGCCAGAACCAGAAGTGATGTCTCTTGGGACCGGAAGTGACATCTTTAGAGGCGACAACACCAGAAGTGAATATCATCAGGGCCACCGGACCCGGAATTCACATCATCAGGGCCACTGGAAGTGACACCATTAGGGCTGCAGGAACCTGGCAGGTTTTCCCAGGATTGGTCTGCAAGAGACTGAGAGAGACAGTCAGCAAACTCCGCCACCCACTGGTCTGATGTAGCATTACCATTACTCAAGCCCTTTAGCTGCCTCCTAATTGCATGTTTGTGACAGTCTGTCTGCGGAGAGAGTGTTGACCTTGTCGAGAGGTTTACTTACCTCAACAGTGACATTCATGTCTCTGGTGACCCTTCCTATGTAGTCAGTAGACGGATTGGGAGTACATGGGGGGTCATGAAGTCGTTGGAAAGGGGTGTGTGTCACTCCTGATATCTGTGCAAAAGAACGAAGGTCCAAGTCTTTAGAATCCTCGTGCTTCCTGTTTTGTTATATAATTGCGAGACATGGACGCTTTCCAGTGACCTGAGATGAAGACTGGACTCCTTCAGTACTGTGTCTCTTCAGAGAATCCTTGACTTTGTGTCGCACAAGCGGTTGCTCATGGAGTCCTTATTTAGGCACATTACCTGTATTGTGAGGGAGTGTCAGTTATGGCATTACATCCATGTGGCACAATTCCCCGAGGGTGATCTAGCTCACAGGATCCTCATTGCTCAGGGCCCGAGTGGCTGGACAAGGCCAAGGGGATGCCCAAGTAATAACACCTGGCTGCGGCAGATAGAGGATCATTCCCGGAGGGCGGGACTGGACCGCATGTCTGCCTGGGGGTTTGCCAACCAGGATCCCAAGCTGTTTTGTTGTGTAGTGGGTGTGGCAGTGCAGTGCATGCTCCCCAACCTGACCTGACTGCATATATTCATTCCTACAGGTACATTTACCTAACCTTTATCTTTGACTCATTTATGTGTTTTTTTCCATCGACTGGTGAGCTAGGGTGGAGGGCAGGTAAGAAAATGAAGGGTCAGTGTGGTTTGGCATGGCCGAGACTGCACTTTACTCCACTTGTCGCCATCCAAGCAAGAGCGCGGTTGTTACAACTTGGTTGACATTTGCATCTCCAGTCAGGGGAACAACAAACCAGAAAAGGGTGTCTGCCTTCACCCCTTATAGCCTCCAAAAGGAGGACACAGTTGAGATGCAAAAGTAACCTGGTGCTGCCCGCGGCTCCATTTTTTGATCAATTAAACAACTTCCTTAACAGCAATAAACAGAAAATCACTATTAGATCTCAATAACCCTTTTAATGTCTTGTATGTCTTGCTGTACATCAGACCATTAGAAATTTGTCAAAAAAACAAGAGGACACCATTCAGTCCATCAAGTTCACTTGCTTAACTAATAACTAAGCTCTCCCACTTTGTTGTCCAAAGTCTTCTTGAAGGTTGCCAAGGTATCTGCTTTTATGCCATGTCTCAGTAGTTTGTTTGAGATTTCCACAACTTTTTGTGTCAATCCCAAATGCACTTACTCATAATTGATGTGATTCACCTTTAAGCTGAAAGAATTTTACTGGATCTGAGTTATCAATGCCTTTGAGCATTTTGAAGACCCGGATTAGGTCCTCATGCAGTCTGCTTGAGACTAAACGGGTTTAATTCTCTGAGTCTGTTACAGTAAATCATGTCCTCAAGACCTGGAATGTACCATCTTCAACTGGTGCTTTGTCTTTCTTGTGCTGTGGAAACCATAACTGCATACATTACTTCCAGATGTGATCTTACCAGTTGTCACGCACGCGCGAGTAGGGGGCCGCGGACGGACCCGAATAAGATCCGAAAGGCATAAGCCAGGAGGGAGTGGCGGGGTACTAACCTTTCTCTCTTTGTTTCTTACAGAAGAAAAGACGCACCGCCACCATGACCCTTCCTTCTACAGTTTCCCGCAGTACGCTACTTCCGCCCTTCCTCTGTCCACTACCCATGACGTCATCGATCCCATCATCCATCACGGCTCCTACCCAGCATTCCTCTACTTCCGGCCCCTCCTACATAAATACTCCTCCGCCGCCGTCTTTGGACTGTGAAAACATACTGATTGTTTCATGTACTTGACCGTGAATTTCTAAACATTTATTGTGGATTATTTTTCAGTATACGGGGCCGGAAACCCCAAATCTTTATGCCTGTTTGTGATTCCTTTACACAGTGCATTATATAGTTTGAACATAACATCCCTTGACTTAAATTGAACAGTTTTTATGATGTCCTTAAGTCCCATGATGGATTGGTTGCACTCCTCTGCACAACTTCAAGTGCTGCTATTTCTTTCGTGTGCTGTGGTGACCAGAACTGTACACAGTACTCCAGATGTGGCCTCACTAGAGCATTATCTTTATATATAATACACTACCGTGGCTGCCCATTTGTCTGTCCAGGATTTTAAATCACCTGTAACATGCAAACTGTTTGACCTATTGACCTGAAATTTGGTACTCATATACTACATGACATCTACTATCTGCTTTAGGGGTGACAATTGACCTCCAAAGTTATTCCTCTTTTTATGCTATTTTACTGTAGAATCAACTCTCAGCTGTGGCCAGCAGGGCGGTTGTGCCGTGCATACATATGGGCGCTGTTTTCATTCCCTACCTCCTTCGCCATCACTTCCTCTACCTCTTTATATCTTAAATCATTATTGAGGCAGACTGAAGACTTAAGTGCCAGCTTAAGTGAAAAATTAAGGAAAACATACTAAGTAATTGCAACACAAACACTGTTAATCAGTTTTAACATGAAAAGATGCCAAAGAAAAAAGAGAAGAAGCGGGCTGCTAGGATGGAGAAAAGAAGAGCTGCTCAGGAAGCAGCAGGCGCATCAACCTCTGAGCAAACGAATGCTAAACGTACAGAGAAAGAGAGAGGATGAAAACTAGGAATGTTCAAGTCAAGTGTGCAGTGCGCTGTTACTGGTATAGTATAAAAATAATGCCTCTCGAAATATATTCAACAGTTCTTGTATCATACCCTAATATCTGATTTGCCTTTTCAATTGCTTCTGCATGTTGCTTAGGTGATGAATATGTTGTGCCAACATAAACCCCTAAATCCTTTTCAGAGGTTGCTTTCTGTAGCTCAGTCTCTCCCATCTTCTATTTATAATTGATGTTCCTTTTGCGCACGAGCAGCACTTTGCACTGTTGTACATTAAATTGCTTTTTCCAAGTATTCGCCCGGTTCTGAAGCTTGCTCAAGACTTTCTGAATTTTTTTTGCTGTCTGCTATTTCTCTAATTTTACTGTCATCTGCGAATTTCACAAGTTTACTAACTATAGTGAAATCTGCGTAGTGCTGAAGCTGATGTGCTTACAGCTTATGGAGTTCACAGTGCATTCAAGTACCTGTTTCTTTACAGGAGTGTTTTCCTCAGTTACTTTTTTGGAAAGAATGAGAAATAAAGGTGAAGATAGGCTAGGATGCCAACATGGTTCCCCAATTTGATGGCAGGGCTAAATGATCAAACATTTATGGACTATCCTTCCTGCAAGTTCTCCATATGCTGGAGGTTGCATATTCTTGCAAAGCTGGTTCCCAACTGAACACCGACTTCTGGTCTTTAGGTCGCTAAAATCTCGAGGGGACAGGAAGTGGCTGGATTTCCAGTAAGAGGGTGGAAGCGCTGCCACCGTTCCTTCCGCCAGACATTCTTGCTCCATTCAGAAGGGATACATCAAGTAGTAGTTAATGACTGTACATGCATTCTTCATGTTGCATGTTGCATCACACCTCAACAAAAATATTTATGTAAAGCAAGCTCTAAACACTATAGGAATTGAATTTACACCCTGGTTAGAATTGCATCTAGCATGTGACCAGTGTCACACATGCGCAATTAGGGTGCAGCCAGAAGGACCAATGGAGTGCAAAAACTCGCCGGATGGGGATTTAAGACGACGTACTAATGCTTCTCTCCTTTTTTCATCAGAAAGACCGAAGAACAGATGAATCCCGATAAGTGAAGTCTCCTCTAAAAAATGAGCACGTACAAGGAAGACATTCTGCATTCCAAGCATCCCAACTGGATGAATTCAACCCGATCGCCCTCTAATGACATCACCTCCAATACATCCCGTCCACGTCATCTCACCTCTGCACCAATTTCCAGTCAATTTGCCATAAAACCAGCCGCCTTTCCAGTATCGATGACGAATGTATATGCTAACTCTTGCAGTGCTGTGCAAAAAAGTGAATATTCTGGTTCCCCAACCCTTAATCTGTCTCTCTTGTCTCTTTTTCACACCAGGTAATTGTTAAAAAAGCCCAACTTTATTATCTGCTGAGTTTGCGTTTAAGTTTCATATTTGTTTAATTCTGAGCTTATGCTTGATGGCTGAAGGTGGTATTTTCTATTCACTATAATAAAAATTTGAGCTAATAGGATAATGCATTTTTAGTTATTTTATGGCAAAAAAATATATAAAGCTTAAGAGAAAAGGTTATATTTAAGGCTCATTACTCATTGTTGTATTGTAATGCTTAGGCTTGGTTTCATATTGATTTACCCAGCTGGGTTAAAAAAAGGAAAGACTATTGTCTGACAAACCATGGGAACAGGAAAAATGTGTAAAATCTCATGGACGTAAGCTCTACTCAAAAAAGTCATGTACTCCTAAGCTTCCAGGACTACCAATCAACTTAATGGACGGGGTTAATTGTGGTTATTTAAGGTTTCAACGTTTGTCATGTCCCGTGTAATGGATGGCCGGCAGCTTATCCCGGCTGACACACCCAAGATGCTAGATGGCGTCTTCCCTGCAGCTGCTGGCGCCCTGCCCGGGGTTTGTTTCCTGCCTTGCACCCTATGTTGGCTGGGATTGGCTCCAGCAGACCCCCGTGACCCTGTAGTTAGGATATAGCGGGTTGAATAATGGATGGATGGTTTTAGAAGGCATTGCAAAGGAAATACTACTATATATATATATATATATATATATATATATATATATATATATATATAGTGACAAGAAGAGACCCGAGACATTGTAAAGGTTTGAGGCAGCCACCCATATAATGTGTTCCAGGCTGCAAAAAGTAAAAAGGTTGGTAGCAAATAAAGTTTACAAGACAGAGTCCAAAACAGAACTGAGTTTCAGAGGAAGGGAGTGAGGCTTTATAAGAAGTCTTGGGGAAGTGATGTCATCCTCAGGGTCGGGACCGGAAGTGGCGTGTCCCGAGTTGGGGCAGTGGCTCCTGGTGGGATTTCCCAGGAAAGGTCTGCAGGGAACTTAGAAAGAGTGTTACTGCACCCCACCACCCCATCGGCAGAGGTGTTAGAATTATATTACAAGACCTTCACCTGCCTCCTTTTCACACTTGTGTGACTATATATATATATATATATATATATAGTGAACACTAGAGGGTTAATCGCTCCTCTAACCCTACAGACAGACACTGGGGACACAAAGTAAAAGTACCAAGGACACGTTTTATTCCTTTTCTTTATTTCACAGTGCTCTCCTTCACCACAGCCACAAGTAATAAACAATTACACAGCACATAAACTATTCTTTCTCTCTTTCTTTCTTTTTCTCCTCCACACCTCCCAGCATGCGTGGTCCACCATCCACCCGACTCTGGCTGGCTGACTGGGTTCATGATGGTCCTTTATATATCATTCAACCCGGATCTGGGCAGGTGGATAGCTCATGTCCCCCAGTTCATTCACAGCACCCCCTGGCAGCACCCGCGGCACCCAACAGGGCTGAGATACCGAACTACAAGTCCCATGGTGGCCTGTGGGAATCCGGGGCACAGTTATAAAGCAGGGAAACTGCTATCTAGCATCTTGGGGGAGGCAGTGACCTAAAAAGCCTCATCCTTCCACTGCTGAGGTGTATGTTACAATACTCATGTGTAGGCAGTTCCTGGATGATGAAGTGCATTGATGCCTTTGACTGGCTCACTGAGAAACTGTGGGATGTTGTGTATCGGTGCATCTGACTCCAAAGACTGTCCAGGAGCTCACTGATGACTTGGTCCAGGTCTGGGAGGAGATCTCTCAGGAAACCATCCATCTCATTAGGAGCAGGCACATGGGTGCCATACACACTACTAAATCACATTAGAGTTGCCATGTCGAAATTCATACATGGATCAGCTTGTGAATTCAGATTTTGACTTTGATTTTTGGTGTGACATTGAATGCAGCACTCAATAGTTTGGTGATTTTGGTTTCCAGTAACCGTTATTTCATTATTTTGTTCTCAACAAATTACATACTATTAGTCAGTAAAGATTTTCCACTTGAATATTTCATTCATTGAGATCTGATTTGTGATTTAAGTGTTCCCTTATTTTTTTTTAGCATTTTATATATACATATCCCATACATTTATTTATATATTGTGAAAAATAGAGGGCATCACTGAACCCGAACCCTGGACACAACTATTAGGTATACAGTCACGGGTTCAAATAGAGTGACTTTTTATTCTTTCCAATACCTTACAGACCCTTCTAGAATACTTTGTATAAAACAGCACACATAAAAGATTTTTTCTTAATTCTCCATCCAACTTCTCTCCTCCAGGCAGGTTTTGTTCTCTGCCTACCGACTCCAACTCAGTTGGATGAGGCAGAGCTGTTTCTTTTCTCTGTGACCTGGGGGCACTTCTGGTGCTAAAGTGTAGCCTGCTGGGAGAACATTCTTGGTCAAATGGAAATTCCTGAAAATAGTGTTAACTAATCCCTGCAACTCCCCTGGTGGCTCCTACAGAACCCAAATGGGCTGCCCCACGGGTCCCATCATGCCTTGCAGGTTGTCCATGCTGGAATCCTAACCCAAGGATACTTTCATCTAGCATATCGGGGGAATAAAGGATCCAAACCTTGTTGTCTCCTCTTGTCCTTCCATTATATTTGCTTCTCGGCTGGGTTAAGGTTTCTGTTCAATCCTGGCTGAAAAGCCTGTCTGTCCATTTTCCTTTATTATGGAGTCTGGGTTGGGCAAGGAATCATCCTCCATTTCCTTTGGGATGCCTGTCAAACCACCATTGCACTCACAATGTGTTTTGAAAGTCCCTAAAGTTTTACTGTCTATCACACTACTTGGTAGCTTATTTCAAGTGTCTATCGTTCTTTTTGTAAGAAGAACTTCCTAATGTTTGTGCGAAATTTACCCTTAACAAGTTTTCAAATGTGTCCCCGTGTTCTTGATGAACTCATTTTAAAGTCACCGTCTCGATCCACTGGACTAATTCTCTTCATAATTTTAAACACTTCAGTCAGGTCTCCTCTTAATCTTCTTTTCCTTAAACTGTGAAGGCTAGGCTCTTTTAATCTTTCCTCATAATTCATCCCCTGTAGCCCTGAATCAGCCTAGTTGCTCTTCTCTGGTCCTTCTCTAGTGCTGCTATGTCATTTTTGTAGCCTGGAGACCAAAACTGCACACAGTACTCCAGATGAGGCCTCACCAGTGTGTTATAAAGCTTGAGAAGAACCTCCTTGGACTTGAACTCTATACATCAAGGTGCTATATAACCTGAGATTCGGTTAGCCTTCTTAAAGATTTTTAAACACAGTCGGAAAGTCGATAGCTTACAGTCCACTATGACTCCTAAATCCTTCTCAAAAGGTGTACTTTTGATTTTCAGACCGCCCACTGTGTATTCAAACCTAACATTTTTACTTCCTATGTGTAATACTTTACGTTTACTGACATTAAATTTCATTTGCCACAAATCTGCCCAACCCTGTATGCTATCCAAGTCCTTCTGTAATGATATAATGGATTCCAAATTATCTGCTGATCCTCTTATCTTGGTATCATCTTAACCAGCTTGTTACTTATATTCCTATCTAAATCATTTATGTATATTAAAAAATGCAGCTGCCCTAGTACTGACCCCTGCTGGACACCACTCTTAACATCAGCCAATTCTGATGAGGTTCTTCGCACCATCACCCTCTGCTTCCTGTGTCTGAGCCAATTCTGCACCCATCTAAAAACATCACCTTGAACTGCCACTTCTTTTAATTTGCCAAACCTCTCAACCGTCCAACTTGAGCTGATCCTCTAATTTCCTCATTTCAAGTCCTATCCGTCCTCGTCACACCCAATGTATATCTTACCATCTTTAACTCTGCTACCTCCAGCTTTGTCTCCTGCTTTCTGGTTAGTGTCACCATCTCCAACCTATATAACATAGCTGGTCTCACTACCATCCTGTAGACCTTTCCTTTCACTCTTGCTGATACCCGTCTGTCACAAATCACTCCTGACACTCTTCTCCACCCATTCCACCCTGCCTGCACTCTCTTCTTCACCTCTCTTCCACAATCCCCATTACTCTGTACTGTTGATCCCACGTATTTAAATTCATCCACCTTTGCCAACTCTACTCCCTCATCCTCACCATTCCACAGACCTTCCTCTCATTTACACACATATATCCTGTCTTGTTCCTACAGACCTTCATTCCTCTCCTCTCTAAAGCATATCTCCACCTCTCCAGGGTCTCCTCAACCTGCTCCCTACTCTTGCTACAGATCACAATGTCATCAGCAAACATCACAGTCCATGGGGACTCCTATCTTGTTTGCCAACCTGTCCATCACCATTGGAAATAAGTAAGGGCTCAGTGCTGATCCCTGATGTAATCTCACCTCCAACTTGAATGCATCCGTCACTTCTACCGCAGACCTCACCACTGTCACACTTCCCTCATACATATCCTGTACAACTCTTACGTACTTCTCTGCCACATCTGACTTCCTCATACAATACCACAGCTCCTCTCGGGGCACCCTGTCATATGCTTTCTCCAGGTCCACAAAGACGCAATGCAACTCCTTCTGGCCTTCTCTAAACTTCTCCATCAACATTCTCAGAGCAAACATTGCATCTGTGGTGCTCTTTCTTGGCATGAAACCACACTGCTGCTCACTAATCATCACCTCACTTCTTAACCCAGCTTCCACTACTCTTTCCCATAACTTCATGCTGAGGCTCATCGATTTTATCCCTCTGTAGTTACTACAGTCCCGCACACCCCCCTTATTCTTAAATATCGGCCCACCAGTCCACTTCTTTACACTACTCAGGCATCCTCTCACTTTCCAAGATTCCATTAAACAATCTAATTAAAAACTCCACTGCTATCTCTTTTAAACACCTCCATGCTGCCACAAGTATGTCATCTGGACCAATGGCTTTTCCATTCTTCATCCTCTTCATAGCTGTCCTTACTTCCTCCTTTCTAATCCGTTGCACTTCCTGATTCACTTTCTCCACATCATCCAACCTTTTCTCTCTCTCATTCTCTTCATTCATCAGCCTCTCAAAGTACTCTTTCCATCTGCTCAACACACCCTCCTCACTTGTAAGTACGTTTCCAACTTTATCCTTTATCACCCTAACCTGCTGCACACCTTTCCCAGCTCAGTCCCTCTGTCTAGCCAATCGGTACAGGTCCTTTTCTCCCTCCTTAGTGTCCAACCTCTCATACAACACGTTATATGCCTTTTCTTTAGCCTTCCCCACCTCTCTCTTCACCTTGTGCCTTATCTCCTTTTACTCTTGTCTACTTTCTGCATTTCTCTGACTATCCCACTACTTCTTTGCCATCCTCTTCCTCTGTATACTTTCTTGTATTTCCTCATTCAACCACTAGGTTTCCTTTTCCTCCTTTCTCTTTCCAAATTTCACGCCAAGCACCCTTCTTGCTGTCACCCTTACTACATCTGCTGTAGTTTCCCAACTGTCTGGTAACTCTTCACTGCCACCCAGTGCCTGTCTCACCTTCTCCCTAAATTCAACCTTTCAGTCTTCCTTTTTCAACTTCCACCATTTGATCCTTGGCTCTGCCCTCACCCTCTTCCTCTTCTTGATCTCCAACATCATCCTACAGACCACCATCCTATGCTGCTTAACTACATTTTCCCCTGCCACCACTTTGCAGTCTTCAATCTCCTTCAGATCGACTCTTCTGCATAGGATGTAATCTACCTGTGTGCATCTTCCTCCGCTCTTGTACGTCACCCTATGTTCCTCCCACTTCTTAAAATACATATTCACCATAGCCATGTCCATCCTTTTATCAAAATCCACTATCTTCTGACCTTCTTCATTCCTCTCCTTGACACCATACCTACCCATCACCTCCTCGTCTCCACTGTTCCCTTCACCAACATGTCAATTGAAATCCACTCCAATCACCACTCTCTGTCCTTTGAGTACACTGTTCATCACTTCATCCAACTCACTCAAAAAATCTTCTTTCTCACCCATTGCACACCCAACTTGCGGTGCATATGCACTAACAACATTCATTATCACACCTCCAATTTCCAGCTTCATAATAATTACTTTGTCTGACACTCTTTTCACCTCCAAAACACTCTTTACATACTGTTCCTTCAGAATAACTCCTACCCCATTTCTCCTCCCATCCACACCATTATAGAACTATTTGAATCCACCTGCGATCCACCTGGCCGTACTCCCCTTCCATTTAGTCTCTTGCACACACAATATATCAACCTTCCTTCTCTCCATCATATCTGCTAACTTTCTCCCCTTACCATTCATACTGCCAACATTCAAAGTTCCTACCCTCAGTTCGCTCTCTTTACTTTCCTCCTCTCCTCCTGCCTCCAGACACATCTCCCCCCTCTTCTTCTCCTTCTTCTCCTTTGGCCAACAGTAGCCCAATTTCCGCCAGCACCCTGTTGGCTAACAGTACTGGTGGCGGTCATTGTTAACCCACGGCTCGATTGATCCGGTATGGAAATTTGTATTGTTGTCCGCATATTGATTTGGCAAAATTTTACACCGGATACCCTTCCTGATGTAACCCTCCCCATTTATCCGGGCTTGGGACCGGCGTGAAGAAACACACTGGTTTGTGCATCCCCAATCTTACCCTTAATAATTCCTTCCATTAATTTTCCTGTGATGCATGTTAAGTCTACTTATCTATAGTTGCTTGGATCTGCTCTGTCACCCTTTTTATATAATGGGATGATATTTCCCATTTTCCAGTCCTTTGGTATCTCTCCAGTGTGCAGTGACGTCCTAAAAATATATGTCAAGGGTTTGTATATTTACTTTCTAACCTCCTTAAGAACTCGAGGGTAAATATTATCTGGTCCTGGTGATTTGTTTGATTTCAACTTATTTAATCTGAGCAACACTTCTCTCTCTCTACAATTTCCAAATCCCTCAGTACCTCCTTAGTAGTCCCTGTTACCACTGGGAGGTTAACCATTTGCTCACTTGTGAACACCTTAGAAAAATGTAAGTTTAGGGCATTCGCTATTTCATTGTCCGTATCTTTTATTTCCCTTTACTATTTCTGATGCACTTGACCTCCTCCTTGACTGTTCTTTTACTACTAAAATACTGTGTGGACTTGAACCTGGACACAGACAGACGGACATCTTAAGTTCACCACACACATGTTTATTTTATAATATTTACAGTGCACTCCCCAGTGCCTCTTGCACCGTTCCCCCAATGTCCAGGCCTCACAGTCCTTTGTGCCTTTCCTTCTCCTGGCCGCCTCTAGTCCTCTCTCCAGCTCCGTCTCTCTTCCACCCGACTTACGCTCTCGACTGAAGGGAGGCGGCCCCTTAAATAGGAACCCGGATGGGCTCCAGCTGCTCCCCGGCATTCCTCCGCAGACACGCCCCAGTGTGGCGGAAGTGCCGGTTGCGCACCAGGAAGCCGTCCGGGTGTCCCCTGTCGTCTTCCCCCCAGCACTTCCTGGTGTGGCGGAAGTGCTGGGCTCCAGGGTTGTTCAGGCACCGGGGCGCTGCCTGGCGGTGGCCATAGGTCCCTACAGGGCTGGGCTTCCAAGCCCTTTACCCATGGCCCCCAACATAACCAGGGCGGACGCCCCCTCACGGTCTGGAGGAGGTACAAGCCCTCCTCTGGTCCTCCTGGGCGATGCCACAACTGATATAATCTCTTATGGTCTTCTTTCACCTTATCTGCTGTATTCCACTCCAACTTTTTTTTAGCCTCCCTGATCTCCTTCTTAATGGTTGCTCTCATGTTCTCATATGCTCTACAAGTCACTTGGCAGTCATTAGTCTTAAAAATCTTATAAAGCAGTTTTTTTCCTTTTTCAACTTCTTTTTTTAAATCTTCATTAATCCACTGTGGAGTTTTTTTAAAATGTCCTATTAATTCCAAATTTAGGTCTGTATCTGTCCTGCATTACATCTCAAACATTTTTAAACCTGTTCCACTGCTCCTCGACTGTCTCCACACTTAAAGGCTCTTCCCAGCCCACCCTCCTTAGCCTTTGTCACATCTCCTCAAAATTTGCCACACCAAAGTTCAACTTAACAATTTTAGTCTTTGCATCTGCACTTTTACAAAATACTGAGAATTGTATTACATTATGGTCACGTGACCCTAGTGGTTCAATCACGTCTACACCCTCAATTCTATCCTGATTATTACAAAATACTAAATCCAGACAGGCTTCACCCCGTGTTGGTGCTTTAACATGCTGTGTTAACAAACAGTCACTAATTACTTCTAAAAACTCTGCATCTGCAATGTGTAACCCTCCTTGTATGTAGCTCTCCCTACAGTATCTATGTTGAACTTGTATTATGTTGCATCATGGTCCAGAGAAACCATGTATCACTATACTGTTCATGTGTATGTGATATGACAATAAAGCTCACTTGAACTAGAAATCAGTAGAAAAATTAGACGAACTTTTGACTCAAAATGTAGTTTATTAGGAAGTAATTGGTAAATCCTAAAAATAAAGCCATCTTTGGCTTAGATACAGTAAATAAGCTGCAAGTACCTTCAAAATAGGAATGCAGCACACAGAAGGAGGTCCACGTCCCCTGCATGGGGTAATTCACTAGAATTAGCCAACGTCTCTGCAGTATGTGACTCTAGTATCAACACACATTATGTGTGCTCTCGGCTTACTGTAACTAGCAATCTAGAACTAAAACAAAATGAATTCTTTTATGAATTATGGCTCATATAATAAGCACCTTTTCAAAGCACTATACAAATTAAATACATTCTATTTTAAATATATGCATGGTCAAAGTAATGATGTCAAATTTATGGCTTTGTTCTTTCCTTTGTTTTATTTTTTCCTGTTTTATATGTATGTATGGAGTTTGCATGTTCTCCCCGTGTCTGCGTGGGTTTTCTCCGGGTGCTCCGGTTTCCTCCCACAGTCCAAAAACATGCAGGTTAGGTGCATTGGCGATTCTATATTGTCCCTAGTGTGTGGTGTCTGTGTGTGTGTGTATGTGTGTGCCCTGCAAGGGGTTGGCGCCCTGTCTGGGATTTGTTCCTGCCTTGCGCCCTGTGTTGGCTGGGATTGGCTCCAGCAGACCCCCCGTGACCCTGTGTTAGGATATAGCATGTTGGATAATGGATTGATGGATGGAAGTATTAGCCATCTAAAATGTAAAAATCTTTGATATCTCTTGCCCTACATGTAAATTCAGTGCAGTTCCTCAGTATCTTTATGTATCTGAACTTCTATATACACTCAGTTGAGAGTCATCTTCGTGCCCCTATGCCTTTATTCCTTCTCGTGTGTCCCTCTCACTCACATGTCCTCTTTTGATGACGTCACCAAATTCAAACTGACCAATCACAGCAATACCAAAATGAACAAACAGATTATTCTGAGGAACAGGACACACTTCAAAAGTGAGAAACGGTTGTAAGGTCTCCAAAAACTGCCCAAGAAGTAAGCCCAAGAGAGTTTTGCCTAAACTCAGCCAGACCCAAATACTACCTGCTTGCTTTAGCAGGAGCAGGCCCCAAAACTGGGGAGCTGGCAATCCATCCACCCATCCATCCATTCATTCACAGCAGCCAAACCAAATGACAAATCATATTATTCTGAGGAACAGGACACACATGTGCACAGATCTTGGCTTTTGTTATTATATAGTTGATGCATGAAGCATCTTCATTTCATATTTGGCTGCAGGGATATCACATGGCCTAAGTGGGCCTGTCCTAGGTGCTTGCTTGTAAGGATGTAACATTGCAATATTATGAAGTGGAGTCTTCAAAAGTGAGAAACGGTTGTAAGGTCTCCAAAAACTGCCCAAGGAGTAAGCCCAAGAGAATTTCATCTAAACTCCGCCAGACCCAAATACTACCTGCTTGCTTCAGCAGGAGCAGGCCCCCAAAATGGGAAGCTGGCAATCCATTCATCCATCCATTCATTTTCTGCCCCTTATCCGGGTCTGAGTTGTGTAGGAATCAGTTTCCCTTTTTCCCACCACCTCCTCCAACTCCTATACCGAGGCATTCCCAGACCAGCTGAGACATGCAATCTCTCCCGTGTGTCCTGGGTCTGCCCCAAGGTCTCCTCCCTGTTGGGCATGCCTGAAACATCTCCGCAGTGAGGCATTCTAGTCAGATCCCTGAACCACCTCAACTGGCTCCTTTTGAGGCAGAGGGGCAGTGGTTCTGCTTTGAGCTTCTCCTGAAGAAAGCCTGGCTGCAGGACAGGGCCCCAGATTCCCTTTCTCTGATGTTGTTACTGGGTCCTTGATAATCTTTACCATAAAATTCACGCAAATGGGAGCTGCAAAATAACAAATAATGTCCACAAATATATGAGCAGTTAATGAGCAACATGGGAGCCATCCCCTAGTGAGCTCACCAACTTGAACAGAAGTCAAAAAGGTGCCAGTAGATTGTGGTTTGGGAACTGATGGTTATTTTTTGTTGTCATTTTGATATATTTTTGTAAATTTTGGGCAGTGGGAAAAAATACAAATATCCATACATATATCAAAAAGCCCCACAAGGGAGAAGATACCCATCAACCTCTGGCTTGAGAACAAAAAGGGCAATGAGAGAGCTTTAGAAGTTGAAGATTAATTTATCACAAATAGAAAAATACAGGAAAATTATCAATAGAGGCAAATTAAAAAGGCAATTCACAGCAGCCCAATACACAATACATTATCTGTAGACAGCATTCCGAAAAAAAAAATCAAGGCAAAGTCTCGAAATCCCAATAGAAAGCAAATCCTTTCTTCTTCCAGCCAGAGGTAGGGGTTAGGAATGGTGATGTCAGGGTGGCCCCGCCTTCGGGGACCCCACCCACAAAGAAAAAGAAATAGAGGTCCATTTTCTTTGTAGTGTCCTTTGTCACAGGTTCAGTCCATCATTAATACTGCATTGTTCCTGTTCCAAAGAAGGCAGACACTACAGACCAGTGGCACTTAACCCTTAAACTGCCGGAACCAGTTTAGTCAGTTCCCAATGCAATTTCCCAGCATGCTGGAGCCGAGTATATTCAGCAAAGTACATGCATTGAACGCCGCATCGGCTAAAGTCAGTTTCCAGTGCAATTTGGAAGCTCACGGGAGCTGAGTATATTCGGTGACGTACATTCATTGAACTCTAAAGTTGTTTCCCAGTGAAATTTGCCAGCACGCCGGAGGCGAGTATATTTGGCGATGTATATATATTCTTTGAATGCTTCAACCAGCTATAGTCGTGTCTCAGTGCAATTTGCCAGCACGAAGGGGCAGAGTATATTCGGCGGCGTACATTCATTGAACGCAGCAACTGGCTATAGTCGGTTTCCAGTGCAATTTGCCAGCACGCTGGAGCTGATCAGTCCATGCCATACATTCATTGAGCAGCCAGCTCATGACCACTGGTGCCCCCTAGCGAATCAGCATCACTGTCCCTGGGATTCAGCCACTACACTAGACTGGCCTGCCAGCATCAACGCTTACCTCTGTGTGCTCGCATGCAGCCAGTTAAAGCGCAGTTGGCTCGGTGGTTTACTGAATTTAATCAAAGGTGTCAGTTCATTAACAGTGTGTAAAATGATCAGTGCTGCAGTAATTGTGATGCTCTTTGCATGAAAAAAATGTGTTCCATTAAAATTTCACATTTTCTTTGTGAATTGTGATGTTTACTTAAAAAGTGCAGCAAAAAAGTATTTGGTGTCCAGGGGTGCATTAACCCCCAAGTATTTGGTGGTTTAAGGGTTAAGTTTCATTTCATGAAGACCTTTATGGTAGACGAGCTGGACCCACTGCAGTTTGCCTATCAGGCAAAGATTGGAGAGGAGGATGCAATTATTCATCAATTCACAAGGCTTACTCCTACCTGGACAAAGCTGACAACATTTGTGTTTGTGTCCTGTGCCTGACTTTCGTGTGGTCTGTTCAGAGTTGGTAAATGTCTTCATCTGTAGAGCACTCTCAATGTCTGCAATTCTTCACCAACACCCCATCACGATAGGATAAAACTTGACATATTTTATTGAAAGCTGTTGATTGGGGTCCTCCGTTCACTTATCACCTGAAATCTGCATCTGGACTGTGTTTGGGCTTTGTATTGTGGTGATATGCATATCATTGATTTTTTTGCACTTAGTGTTTTGCTCTGTGTTAGTAAATTAATTATCACCGGTGGGGACTTTGGATGGACTTTTGTATGTGGGTTGCTTGTTTAATAATTTAAAATAAATTCAAAGCCTGCATGGAAAAAATTAAGCAAGACTTGCATAGATGGTCAACCCTTCATCTCACTCTAGCTGGAAGAATTAACATTGTTAAGGTGAATATTCTTCCTAAACTCCTTTTTTTATTTCAAAACATTCCAATATACATCAATAAATAATTTTTAAGCAATTGGATTCAACAAGAACCTCATTTATTTGGAAGTCAAAACATACACGTATCCAAAGAGCGATTCTACAAAGACAAAAGGCAGAAGGTGGCATGGCTCTACCTAACTTTCAGTTTTATTACTGGGCAGCAAACATACAAGCTATAAAAACCTGAAAACAAATAGATGAACATACACAGGCTTGGTCCGCAATAGAACTAAAATCCTGCAGTACTTCTTTATATTCCCTGCTTTGTGCCCCAATAAATGCAAGTTATCGGCAATACACTAATAACCCAATTGTGCTTCACTCACTCAGAATATGGAACCAATGTAGAAAGCATTTCAATATGGAGAAGCTTCTATCTGTGGCACCTCTGCAAAAGAACCACCTCTTTCAACCTTGGCAAACATATGCAGTTTTTAATATCTGGAAAAAATTTGGGATTAACTTGCTTAGAGATCTTTATATAGACAATGTCTTTGCATCCTATGAACAATTACATTCCAAATGTAACATTCCAGCTACACATTTCTTTCACTATCTTCAAATTAGGAACTTTGTTAAGCAGAACCTGCCCAATTTTCCTCATCTTGTACCCTTGTCCATGCTGAAAAAAATATTGCTCAATTTCAAGGACTCAGACACCATCTCTGCAATATATAAAATTATTTTACAGTCCCTCCCTTTCAAAGATCCACGAGGACACTGGAAAAAAGATCGCTCAATTAATATATCAGAAAAGGAGTGGAAAATAGCAATGCAGAGAATTCACTCGAGCTCCATATGCGCAAAGCATACAATTATTCAACTAAAAATTATATATCGAGCACATCTGTCTCACCTAAAACTGTCCAAAATGTTTCCAGGTCAAGATCCAACCTGCGAACGCTGCAATCAAGTCCCAGCCTCACTGGGTCACATGTTCTGGGCCTGGGCCAAATCATCATTCTGGACCAAAATTTTTAATTACGTTTCAGACAGCCTTGGTCTCACAATCCCTCCTAACCCATTAACAGCTGTGTTTGGGGTTCTTCCAGATGGGTTTAAAGTGGAGAAGGACAAACAAACTGTGATTGCATTCACTACACTTTTGGCACGTAGACTTATTTTGCTAAATTGGAAGAGTCCTAACTCGCCTCTTTTAAGTCAGTGGGAAACCGATGTTTTATACTATTTGAAATTGTAAAAAATCAAATACTCAGTTAGAGGATCTGTACAGATTTTTTTCAAAATAATAAGCTCTTAAAGCACAGAGGAAGCAATTATTTCTGTATTTCTTTTTCTTCTCCATTCATCTCTATTGGCTTATCAAACTCATCAATTTAGGTATGTTTACAAGCCTTAAGTTTTACCCATTGGCCATGCTCTCTCTCTCAGGGGTGGGGGTCGACTTGTTCTCAATCCTACTTTTTGTAAAAATTGATTGATTTGTATGGAATGATTGCAATAAAATTAGTAAAATTTAAAAAAAAATGTAAAATAATTCATATAATAATTAAATAATAAATTAATTATTTAATATTTTTTTTGCTTCCTATATTTGTTTAATAAACTGCTTTATCGTAGACTCATCTGAGCTTCTTTTTACGAGTGTGTGGGAGCCGGGTCAAGGCCGGGTGTGTTTCTGGAGTCCCCAAAATAAAATAAACAAATCACACTTCCAGCACAGTGTGAATCTTAGCATTTTGCAACTTCTATAGATTGTGGTGGCTGGCCAGGGTCCATGCCCAGCCAGGACACCCCTTCGGGATATGTTTAGGGGGAGCAGCCATGGACTTTGCAATACCTCCCCCTGGATGCTAGATGGCAACCCCCCTGGGTTGGAGCAGTGCCTCGGTTTCCCGCAGAGCTCCATGGGAATTGGAGTTGGGTGCAGCCCTGTTGGGTCCCGCAGACAACCGCCAGGGGGTGCTATAGCTGGGACTCCTGAGTCCTTGTGGGCAGTGTTTTCGTCACACCCGGGTGGACTACAAAAGAGGCCAGCAGCCACCACTCCAGGTGCCTGAGTTGGGAGGAGAAGGACTACGCTTGTCAAGAGGAGTGGTGGTGCAAAGGATACTGTGTGTGTTGGTGCTTTTGTGTGCTTTGGGACTGTGTTGTGCCTGTGGCACAACATTTTGGAATTAAAATTATCATTAAAATAAAACAGTGGTATTAAGTTACTTACAGGGTGAAATTAATAAAAAAAAACTTTAACAGCCAAAAAATATGTGTTGTGATGTAGAAAAATATTTTTCCTTTTTTTTTAATTTTATGCCCAGAAATTTTTTAAAATCAAATGAAATAATCAAAACTCATTTTTCAGTTTATACCTGTGACATGTTTACATCTAAAGCATGCTAATATATCCAAGAAACGTATTTACAGGAACAAATATAAATATTAAGATTGAAAATGTGATTGTCATCTTCCTGGTCCAATAGGGACAAGTACGCTTATTAATTACCTGTTATGTATCAATGTACTTTATTATTATTTTTGAGTAATGATATGCTTTATCTTTTTAGTATTTCCTCTTGTGTTTTATATCATGGAGTGTCTCTTTAAATTTACTTTGGTTCCATGATTTTTGTGGGTGTTGTCCCATAAGATGGAACCACCCAGATGTCACCACTTCTGAGCCCTCAGGCTATTGAAAGTGGCTGGGAAGGCTCAGGACTTGGTAGTCATTCATTTAAGGCATTCCCGTGAGTTCCTGCGCATGCTCTTTTGAGCTTCTGTTCCTTAATTTCTACTTTTTTTTATTTTGGTAACAAATTATTTATTACTCTTCTTGGCAAACAAGTTGGAGGTGGTCAGATACCATCCTCTTTATGGGGCTTTATTTTGCGATTTTTATCGTCATTTTGCCAGCTCCCCAATTTTAGGCCTGCTCCAGCTGAAACCAGCAGTTTGCTTTAGGGGCCAGGCTGATGTTAGGTAAGCTTCTGCTAAATAGACCAGGTGGAGGCCTCACCCATTTTACCTAAGAGGAAACTCCAATATCATGACATCAACATTGTGTGTGAAGAGCACAGATGATCTCCTAAAGAAATTAAAGATGGAAGAAAATGAGGGAAAAAGAGAGAGGGAGAAAGAGAAAGAGGGAGGGTTTTTACTGTAAACTTTATTACTCTTTAAGAAGTATTACGAAAAAAATCTTAGCAGTCATAAGCTCTCAAAAAGATCATTTTAGAAATGGTATGATCAAAACTTGAAATTAAAACCACAAAAAAATAAAAGATTTCCTCATTCTTGATTGTACAAATGGTCTTACCACCAGTTAATAAAGAGGGAGAAAGAGGACTATGGAGAGAGAAATAAAGAGAGAAAGAGAGAGAGAGAGTGGGGAGAAAGGGAAAGGCTAGAGGTGGAGAGCAAGAGAGGAGAGAGGGAGATAGTGACAGACAGAGGGGGAGGGAGTGAGAGAGAGAGACTGCATATATAGAATAGAGAGAGTGGAGAGGCAGAGAACGAGAGAGAGAGAGAGAATGAAAGAGCGAGAGAGTGAAAGAAAGAGCGAGGGGAAAGAGATAAAGAGAGAGAGAGATTCTGTATTTAGAGAGATAGAGAGTGGGCACAGTAAAGCTGAATTATTGTCTCACCCAGAGGAGTACAGCAACGATCTGGGAAAATCTGTGACGCTACACAGAGCTAGCAGAAACCGATCCATATATTAAATGTATAATTATAGCCTCAAATGGACACAAATTACATCATGTCAATTCCAAAGTGATAGTGTATTCAAGCCCTGGTATTACAAAAGCAGACAAGTATATATGCGGTTGCTTCTGTGTCTCATGTTAACGCATCTAAAATCTGTTAAAAATCTAATTGTGGTAAGAAATTTTCATTGCACTGGGTGGAATAAATTAAGGAAAAAAGTAAGTATATTTTGTTACTTTACATGATCAGCTTAACTAGCATCTGTCATAACTTAAGTGCCTTTAGCAATCAAAAAGTCTAAATCAAACTCAATCCATTCCCATTGACTCTTACACTATAAATAAAAAAGATCCCAAGGCATATTTATCAGTTTAATTAATTAAAATGTGATAATAAAACCATATATTTGAATTTAAAAATGTCTCCCTCTACCCTCACTATACACTATATGGGTAAGAGTACAGTATGTAATGTAAGATAAAAAACAGGAGTGGGACTGTGAATGGCACTGAGCCCACCATGTTCTTCATTTAAAATAACAGAAATAAGGAAAAGAAAAAAGCACCGCAAGAAGTCACAGATGTCTCATGTCCACTGTAGCCTACAGGTAAAGCCATTCTGATAATACCGCTCCTACATGTTGGTGGTCACTCCACAAGGATTTGTGCTCTTTGAATGTGGATTCTCAGTTGAACAACAACCTCTGGCTCCTCTGTTCCTTAAATAACCTCTGGGAAGAAGATGCAGGGCTGGGCCTCTGAGGTGAAACAGAACACCACATTGTTCATCTCAGGAGTCATCCTCCAGTGTGTAGATGAGAAAAAAGTAAGTGTTACCAATCGTGAGCCAATCTGGTGTTTGTGTTGGTTGCGATGCCCTACTAGAGCCCTGAAGATTCTCTATGGTGGATACCCCTTCAAATTATTGAGGTTAGGTGCTCAATGCCCATTGTTAATAGCTCAATAACACCAAGCAAACAGCAATGGAATCTCCATTGAAAAACATTGGAATGTCCTGAAGAGATCTGTGACTTTAAATGTAGCACTGTCATAGGATGTCACCTTTGTCACAAGTCTGTACATATAATTTCTGGTCTGCTAGACCTCCCCCATCAACTTTAAGTGCTATTATTCTGAAGTACAAACGTGGTGGAGCAACAACAGTTTAGACCACAGAAATTCACTGAATGCATAACATGTAAAAGTCACCTAGTCTTTTTATCATCGCTAGCAACAGAGTTCCAAACTGCCTCTGGAAGCAACATCAGCACACGAAATGTGCGTCAGGAACTTAATGAAATGGGTTTTCATGGCTGAGCAGCTGGACATACAGTAAGTCTAAGACCACTATGTACACAGTCAAGTGTCAACTGGAGTGGTGTAAAGCATGCAACCATTTTTACTCTGGAGCATGGAAACATGGTCTCTGGAGTGATAAATTGAGCTTCACTAAATGGCACTCTAGTAGATGGATCTAGGTTTGGTAGATACCAGGGGCCTCATGCATAATGGTGTGTGTAGAACTCACACTAACACATGGCATACGGACAAAAGTGGAAATGTGTGTATGCACCAAAAAATCCTGATGCATAAATCTGTGCATACGCCAACTTCCACGTTCTTCCGCTCCATAAATCTCGGTCAGCGTGAAAAGTAATGCACATTTACACGTCTGCTGCCACTCCCCAACTCCTCCCAGAATTACGCCTCTTTAAATATGCAAATCAATATGAATAGCCCTTAAGCTCAGCATTCTGTGAAAAGGCAATGGTAAAAGCAAAAGTGAAAATAGAAGAATTTTAGTGAATACCATGTGAATGCAAAGAAAAACGTACTATTTGTTGGATTAAGCAGTGGTATAAACAACAAAAGGAAGTTGATCGAGTGACACAGAGTGTCTGAGAAACCTGAAAGCTCAAGTTCACAATGTCGCACAGTGCCCAAAATAAAAAAAAGTTGTCAGATATCAAAGTCGCCATGAAAAGGCGAGTCATAGCCCACCGTCTGAGTGTCATATGAAAACTTATTAGGGTACAGAGAAAATAAAAAAAAATAGGGACACAGTGGGAAAAAAGCTTGAAATGTCAACTTTAATCTCAAAATTTAATCACATAGTTTATTTTGTAATTAAAGTAGAACATCATAAACTTATTCTTAAAATCGTTTATTAGTTTTTCAAATCTCATCATAACTAAAGTAGCACGTTAAATGCTTTGTTTTGTATTTGTTCTTCTATGTGCTCTATGTGTGTGAATCACTATGTGCTTCTTAAACAAGCTTTCTCTTCCTCTGAGAGGACACAGAATCCATTACATTTGTGATATTACAGCTCTCTGAATAATTTAAATACTGAGATGTATACTTGATATCATTTTCATGAGGAGAGGAGTTAAAGCACGTTATTAAACATGGGAACACAGTGGCGCAATGATAGTGACGAGCTGGCACCTTGTCCAGAGATTGTTCCTGCCTCCCGCAAGATGCTTGCTGTGCTGTGCGTGACCTTCGATGAAATCATTTATTGCAGCAGTGATGTCTCTCTCAAACGTACTAACCCCGAATTCCTGTCCTTCCTTTTCTTTCTCCAAGTAACCAATCGCCACACAATCAACTCTGTAATAGATGTTAAGCCATCTGTAAGCTTAGAACGCCGATTCTTCAAAACGTTTAAGGAACATTGAAATATCTTCATAGTACATGTTTAATTATTCTATCCATCTATCCTTCCAGTGTTGGTGCCAGCCCCAGCAAGAATACAGAGCGAGGCAGAAACAATCCCTGAATGGGACGGCAGCTTATCACTAGCTCTGCGACACCGTATCCTCACATGTTTAATTATTAACAATATACATTATTTAAATGATGTTAACATTTTATATGTGTAATGTAATAAACATATTTTGCTGCATTTCTAAAAAATATCATCATCATATGTAAATACACACTTTATAAAGTGTCTCAGGTTGTGCAATATTATAACTATCACAAGTTTACAGTGAGGTGATTGTACTTATAAGTACAAATAGTTCTACAAGGAGCACTTGATGGACTGATTAGTGTTATGCTTAGGGTTAGGATTAGGGTTAGTGTTGAGTGCGTTTAGAGTTCTTGGGATGAAACTGTTTCTGAACCGCAAGGTCCATACAGGAAAGGCTTTGAAGCGTTTGTCGTATGAGAGCAGTTCAATAGACAGCATGGCTGAGGTTGCGTGTGCTTGATGCTGTATACCGAAGATTCTCTTTCCAATCAGCTGCTGTGGTGCTGTGATTCCACACTCAGATAAAGTGATATAAATACTCTGAGGAGTGCAGTGAGACTAATATGGAAAATGATCCACTGTGGCAACCCCTAATAGGAGCAGCTAAAAGGAGAAGAAGGTGCAGTGAGAGTAACAACGCTAAAGCAGCTATGGTATTTGGAATAGTTTAGCCTTTCCGTGGACCATTATATTGTTATGGGCTAATTACAATCAGATGCCTTAAACTAATAAACAATACACGGTTAACTTCAGTGTATATGATAAAGCCGCATCAGGGATGTTGATCTAAAAAAGAGAGGGAGTCCACACAGGAACAGTTGCACTGCTTTGACATTGGGTGCTGCCAATTTGCAAAATCATGTGTCTTCAAGACTGCATGGTGCCTACTGTAAAGTTTGGAAGATAATGGTCTGGGGCTGTTTTTCAGGTTTTCAGCTAACAGAAGAATTCCTTAAGCTTACGATTTATTTCATTATCCCTGACCTCCATAAATTTTCCTAACAAGGTGACTTACAACATTTATGATACGATTGGTTACATTTCTTCGGTTTTCCAATTGGAGCACAGGTAGGTCAAGTGACTCATTCATGGCCACACAGTGTCCATAGCAGGATTTGAACCTACAACCTCAGGGTTTGAAGTCCACACCACACATATACATACATATTAGGGTGTTCCTGATCATCAACAACCTGAGATAATGAAGCACCCAAACCAGATGCTGTTATTGGGTTGGGTGATCCCACAAGAAGAAACTGTGATTTTGTATATAAATGCTGCAAATGAGTTCTAGAAATGTCCTTTGTTTTTTATTTTATTTTTATTTTTTTTAGATCAGCATTTTGACATTCATTTCTATAGAACAAGTGTTTGGCTGAAGAACTGTCGCTGAGGAGAGTTTTCTAAACTGCTCCCTGCTAAAATGCTTCAATGCAAACTGTGTCATTGAACAAAAAAAAAAAGGCAAACAATATTACAAGCGGTGTAAGAGCATTCTGGTCTAGCATTTAAACGCTAAAAAAAGATTTAGGTGTGAATGTACCATTAAAATGTTAGCATACAATTGCAAAAAAAAAGACTAATGCACAGCATGAACCAATTTTAGTATTTATTCATCAAAAACAAAATAACATGTTTCTATTGCTTGGGTGCATAAAATAAATGAATTAGGAGCTTTTTCTGTGTCTGTGGAAAGATTTTAAAATGCATTTCCATGCACACATTTGTCAAGTTTGTTTTAATGCAAATGTAATGTAAATAGCAATTGTCAGATTCAGTTGGTTTCAAAAGACATCAGCACCCAATGCACATTCTTTACAATTTCTTTAACACTAGAATCCCTGAAGCGTACAAAAAAACGCAATCCTGACCTGCCTTATATTCCTTCGCACCTCTCCATCAGCATCTTTTGTTTTGTAAATGTGTCAATCAGCACAAGCAGCAAACAGCCTACTGTCCCATCTACCCCACCAATGCAGCTAAATTGTCCCAGCTCAAGTCTGCTTATCTGGGTGTGAGGTGCCTGGAGTTGTAGAGGGTAAATAATATATCGTTATTTGGAATACATGCATTTCTTAATCTTCTGCATACCACCCACGGGAAATCCTGGTGTCAATGAAGCAGTCAGTTCTGGTCCCGAAGACATCACTTCCGGTGCCAGTAATGATGTCACTTCTGGTCCAAGGACGTCACTTCTGGTTCCAGTCCTGATGATGTCACTTCCTGTCTTGGGCTTTAAAGCCACCATCTTTTCATTTTAGAATTGGTTCAGTTTTGGACTCAAACCTGTGAACATCACAACCAATTTCAACCCATTTGCAGCCAAGGCACAATATACGGGTGGCCGCCCAAAACCTTTTCAATGTCTGTAGTCTGCTTTTGTGACACACCGCAAGGCCTGGGAATGGCAGAGGGAGTCAGAGGGAGATGGGTTTGGAGTTGCCCCATGAAACATCATGGGACACGGGCAGGAATAAGGGCTGTCTATGTCTGCTGGACGAAGTCTCCTTGTGCTACAAGTTCTGAAGAAGGTAAGCCAGGGAGACTTCAGATTTTAGAGGAATGCACCAGGGCTCGTATGTTCTGCAGGACTGCTTCTTTCCAGATTATAACCTTGTTTTAATGGAATATTTATTTATTGGACTTGTTCTTATCCTCCATATTCACTTTGGCTTTTATGGATTATTTATTTATAAGAAGAAGAAGAATTTTATAATAATATCCTATTTATTTATAGGATCATGTGAATCACTGCAGTGCCTTGAAAACTGTTTTGTGATTGGTTTTAACACAAGAATTACCAGAGCCTACGAAAAAACTCGTAGATCTGGCCCACCTTAAATCCCATCACGCCTCTCTGCCAGCGTCCTTTGTCGTGTAAATGTGCCAGTAAAGACAAGCTGCAAGCAGCTGGCTATTCCATCCCTCCACCGACTTAGAACGTACATGAACTTCTCCCATCTGGTAGTGAAGTGGAGCACTGCGTAACAGAGAGACAGACAGGCAGAGAAGTCACTAGATATATAAATAAACAGGGAAGGCACATGTACTGAAAGAAAAAAAAGATCAACATGTGCGTTGATCCTGCTGCACTGAATAAGCTCACGTGCTCTAGCCCCCCCCATCTGATTCTAAGTAACAGTCCAAGCATCCCACATGAAAATATAACAATGTCATTAATTGACACCTGTGCATTATGACTGCCTCCGTGGCGTAATAGAATCAGCTGCTGACTGGGAATCATAAGGTCGCGAGTTCAATCCTGCACCACTCCGTTTTGAGAAGTAAACTGCTCTTAGTCTTACTATTTTAGAATAAAAACATACATTTGATTTCAGTCTGTAACAGCCAGTGTAATTTATGATACTTGTAAAGGTTAGCTTTGGTTTTTTTTTTTTTTTTTTTAGTCAGTTTTATTATCTCAGCCGCGTTCACGAGCCCAAACACACCCCACCCCCGCATCTGACACTGCTGTTTTTACATAGACACGCTATAACAGAGGTAAACTCAGCTCCCTTCTACATCGGAGCAAGAATGCACATACCATTGCTTGCATACTAAAGTGTCAGCAGGCACTTTTCGTGGTATTACACACATTTTTAAGCATGCCCTCTGCACACTACTTGTGACTTTAGGCTTTAGGAAGTAAGTAAATAAATAAAGGTAAATCGTGTCATAAAATGATTTCTTCACATATATTTGTCTCTTTCTTTTTTTAAAATGTGCGTTGACCACCACCAGCATGTTGTAGCACACAGCATCTGGCCACCTGCATGTTCTTGCGCGCACTGAATAAGAGACAAATATACAGTCTGACTGAGAGAATCAGACTGAAAAAAGCAAACATTTCGAAATGCCATACTTTTACAGCTGATCTGACGCTGTTCGTTTTCAAATAATATTGCATTAGTGCAACAATGTTTTCTGATTGGTACTATTCAGGTCATAAAATGATTTCTTCAAAATGTCACATGTATTTGTCTCCTTCTTTTTATTCCACTGCTGCACTGACATCGTGCACCAGAAGGCGTGAGCTTATTCATTGCGGCAGGAGCACGCAGGTGGCCGGTTGCTTGTACTATCACAAGCTTTTTTTAAAATGTGCGTTGATCACCGCCAGCATGTTGTATGTAGCACACAGCAACTGGCCACCTGCATGTTCTTGCGCGCACTGAATAAGCTCCTGATCTGACTCTAAGTAACAGCGCCAGCATAAATTCAAACCCTATCTGACACTGTTCGTTTTCAAATAATATTGCATTAGTGCGATGATGTTTTCACAAATATTGTCTCTTTCTTTCAGGTGTGTAATAGAAACCACAGCATAGAGAGAAGTGTGTACAACGCTTCTTACAGGAAAAGGTGATGGAAAAAGAAAAGATGAAGCAGCATCAACAAGCTTCAGTTCTTTATTTACCTTTAGTTACCTTTATTTATTTACTCACTTCCTACAGCGTAAAGGCACAAGTAAAATGCAGAGCTTCCCATATACATATACAAAGTACAGTGATGGCAAAAGTGCGATGTGCATTCTTGCTCTGACGCTAGATCTGCAGTGTATCACGATACATTCTCTTACTAATGGTAGCGAAATGAAGTGTCTGCATACACTTTTTGTGGCATTACACATGTATTTTTGAGCATTTCTGTGCCAAAAAAATAACATTCGAGCTATAGCGCGTCTTTATGTGATCCAAATAAATAACATTCGAGCTATAGCGCGTCTCCAAATAAATAACATTTGAACTGTAGCGCATCTTTATGTGATCCAATTTTTCACATAAAGGCGCTCTATAGCTCGAATGTTATTTATTTGGATCACATAAAGACGCGCTATAGCTCGAATGTTATTTATTTGAATCACATAAAGACGCGCTATAGCTCGAATGTTATTTATTTGGCACGGATATGCTCAAAAAATACACGTGTAATGCCACAAAAGGTGCATGCAGACACTTCATTTCGCTAGCTTTGGTAAGAAAATGTATCGTGATTCACTGCAGAGCTATAGCGCGTCTTTATGTGAAAACAGCAGTGTTAGATGGGGGGGGTATAGGGAAGGATCCTGAACGTGACTGAGAGAATGAAAAGTGAATAAAAAAAAACCAAAGCTAACCTTTACAAGTATCATAAATTACACCGGCTGTTACAGACTGAAATCAAATGTATGTTTTTATTCTAAAATAGTAAGAATAAGATCAGTTTACTTCTCAAACGGAGTACAATATGAAAAAGTTTCTGTTTTAACAATGTGTTTACGCAGATTACTGTAGAAACTGAACACACATGAAATTCATGTGTTCCAAATAATGATCTATTATTTTCACTCTAAAACTCCAATTCACTCCCAGATAATCAATCAAGGCATGAGCTGGGAGAAGTTCGTGCACGTTCTAAGTCAGTGGGGGGATGGAATAGCCGGCTGCTTGTAGCTTTTCTTTATCGGCACATTTACAGGACAAATGTCGCTGGCAGAGATGTGTGAACGATTTTAAGGTGGGCCATATCCACGAGTTTTTTCGTAGACTCTGGTAATTCTAGTGTTAATAAAAGCACTTAACACGGTTTGCACCAACCCCTTGTGTGTGTCCTCATTTGCCCGGCTCATCTCGGTACATGACCATCAACAGTGTGGGTTTGAAAAGCAACCAGGGAGTGTGGAGCTGACCCAACCCATCACAGAGGATGGTTTAACACAAGAGGCTTTCTAATTTGATACTGCAGCTGCTTTGACCATCATGTGGGTATAGTGAAGCCCTCCTGCCAAGTCCATAATACACTACATTCTGCCTTCTCTCTTACTCATTCATTGCGAATAAAAAATATGGGCTTTGATCTTTGCCAATTCTAACAGGTTATAAAACACAGGCACCTGTGTCTCCTTCCTTTCACTGTGAACAGCTTCACCAACTGGTTGAGGATTTTAACATCTACCTATAAAAGTGATAAAATATATAAATGTGAGGTTCCTCCCCCCAAAACTCATCTGTTTAGATAAAAATAAGAAAAACCACAAGTAGCAAAATACACACCTTGAGTCGATTATTGTTAGTGTGCCTGCTTTCTTTTTTCTGTTCGTGCTGATGCTGAAAGTGGGATGCATGGTACTGAGAATTCTTTCTTGGTCTGCACATACAGATAGTGAGTGTGGCTTTCTCAATTCTTATCACTGCTGTTGAGAAAACAGTCTGATTTCTTGAAAATGAATGGTGATTGTTTCCAGTAGATTCTAGTTGCGCACCACCAGAGCTCCACTCTAATGAGAATATTGTCGCTTTATATTATGCATCAGTGATAACCCCTGTTTACACTATGGTTAAGATTAGTGCCAGGGGAGGAGTTACCTGACTCAAGTCAAGTAAACCAGGTGACAGAAACCGACAATCCAATTGGCTCTCCAGCAGAGCTACTGAATCGCGGAGCAGCAGAGGTCTACAACTGGACCCATCTCAAGAGTTTCACTTGTGGTCTTCTTGCTAGTTTCACATCTTGTTTTATTGTCTGTTTCTCAATGGCTTGCAGGAAGATCGGTGACAAGGACGAAACTCACACTGGTGAAACAAAATCAACCCTCAAAAATCTTTTCCTGTAGGAGGCATAGACCTTTAATGTTTTGGTGAAAGTGGCTACTGAGAAAATTAAAGAGAGGCTGGTACTGTGGTGCAGTGAGGCTCATTTGCATGTAAACTCATAGGCTTGGTTGATTGTGAGAAGGCCAACTGGTGAACGCTAGTCAGGGAAAGCATGGAGAGATTGGTTGAATGGGCAGTAAATTTCTGTGAAGCACTCGAAGATGGAGCATTAGTGAGCGCTGAGTGAACAGAGCAATGTGTGATAGGAGAATACTCGAGAGAGAAAGCAAGCAGTGAGTGTGGTGGGAAGCCTTCGAGACTGGCAGTGAGCACAATGGTAAGCACTCAAAAAAGTAACAGTGAGCAAAGGGCAATCGCTTTCAAGAAAAGCGAAAAGCGCTGCGGCTGTGGTGGAAGAGGAGAGTGTTGTGGTGAACCTGGGAAAGTCACAGTTGGAGAAAGTCACGTTTGGTATTGCATGGTAGAAAACAAGAAGGGATTTTAACTTGCCCAATTTAATACGTGCCACTGCAGAGAGCTAAAGTAGTGATCTGAAAAGAGGAGTGACATGTGGCACCCTCAGCTGATTGAACACCAGACATGCCGTTGCATTTTGAATCATCATCAGCGACTTTGGTAACACGTGCCAGTACTCCTGCCAGCAGAGAGTTGCAATAATCCAAACTTGATAAGACCTATGCCTGGACTAAGAGTTAATAATAATAATAATAGTACATTGTATTTATATAGCACCTTTCCAATGCTCAAGGCACTTCACAGAGTCTCAGAAAGCTCTGCAGGGTATATGTAACATTTGAAACAAATATTTTCTGTATAGAACACCTAGAAAAGATACATAGAGATTTCTTTTTCAGGTCTTCTGCCAAACAGACGGCCGGAAAATCCTGCTGACTGTGCCAATTGTGACCATCAGGGGCACAAGAGAGACACAGACACAGTAAAGCACCACACATTAAATGAATAAAATAAAGAATTTTATTCTTACAAAGCGCCTTTCTACAATCTTCCCAGTCATAAGTCACACTTATACAATGAATAATAAACTTCCAATTCTTCCTTCTTCTTTACCTCCTTTGAGTTTTGCCCATGTTATGCCAAGTTTGTCACCCAAGGTGGCCAAGATATGTAGGACAAAGAGAGAGATTAACTTGCCCACAACCAGGAACATTAAAATAAATATAGGAAAGTGAATGATTTTTAACTTTTGTTAGTTGGTTATCAGTTGTACATTGTCATAAAGTAATTACAATAATTTGGTAAGGCTTCCACTTTTTTCCTTGGTTTTCTCAGTAGGAATGCGTCTTTGGTCATTAGGCGTATATCAAGCCCTTCAGCTGCACCCCATGAACACGTGTGTGACTCTGTGTGTGTGTGTGTATATATATATATATATATAAAAGAAAGACAAACTAGCATAAAGGTTTGGGGTTTCCGGCCCCGTATACTGTAAAAAATAATTGAAATATGAACAAAAACAATAGTCAAAGTCAGTACACATTTGCACCATACAGATGACATCCCAATATGGCGGAGGGGGAAAATTTATGAAGAGGGACCGGAAGTAGAGAGGTAGGCTGGGAAGGTGCCGAGATGGATGGTGGGATTAATGACGTCATCAGGAGTTGACAGAGGAAGGGCGGAAGTAGCGGTGCGTGGGTATTGAGTCAGGCAGATTCATGGTGGCGGCGCGTCTTTCTTTCTGCAGGAAATAAAGAGAGAAAGGTTAGTACCCCGCCATTCCCTTCTGGCATACGAGTTTACGATACCATTTAGGTCCGTCCGCAGCCCCCTACTCGCACGTGCGTGACAATATATATATTGTAGATGGCACTTAGTGGTAGCAAGTCATATCTATGTGGTGGATCAGGGACGTGGCAGGATCCATTGAGAAGGAGCCTGATGCAGTGACATTTGGAGCTGGGCAAGACACCCTGGGAACCAATGCTGTCACTGGCGGTGCAGTTCGGATCCTCATGTTTGATCAGCATGTGATGGTTTGTCACGTCAAAAGGTCTCCCACTGTTCCTGACAGAAACAGGGAGAGAATGTGAAAGGGTGTAAAGGTTCTATCTCTCCACTGACTGGAATTTTAACTTTTTTATTTGGGATTAATCATGGATTATTTATATGTGCCCTTTCAGACACTTTGCTGTTTTTATGGCACAGAATTTCATGAAAATTTATTTATTGGCTCATTTATATGAAAATGCAGTGTTTTGCACAATTCCTGCACTTTTAAAACCTGCCTGTATTTTTTTATTTAAAAATCTCACTCGTCTGCCTCTCTCACCCTATCCCATCTAAAGTTATAACTACTAATGTCCCTGGATAAAGGAAGGTGTCATGGCTTCAGGTCTGGGGCCTCACAGGAGCCTCAGTGACCCTATTTTGTTTCATCTTTGATATATTTTTATTAACTCAACCTAATTTATGGCTACCTGTTTTACCCTTTTACTTTGTTTCGCTCTACTTTTTCCCACATCCTAAAATAAATGGGACACTTTTAGGTTTTTGTTAGAAGACTATTTGGCTTTATTCTCAAAACACCAAATGTAAAGCAGAAGATAAACAAACACTGAAGGTTGGAAAGAATTGCTTTGCAAATTACTGGTTTGCACTAAACTACTCACTTCAGGAGTTTGCCATGCGTGTGAGAAGTCAACACAACACCTTTAAGTTGAATTAACTGCTCTGCCAAATTAAGCAGCAACAAAGCAAACTTGTTCTTGTTAATGAGCAAGAAAAATTTGCAAGAAGGAATATGGCAACTGAAGGTGTAATGTTTGCCTTGCTGTAGTATTCAGTGGTTCAGAGAGATCACATCCAATTAGCATTGTGACACCATGGCTGATATTTTGGTTCATTTAAAATACATTTTGTAACTGAAAATCAATCGCTCTTACATTTCTTTACTTAGCAAAATAACCCGTACTTTCTCTTTCTGGTTTTCTGTGGTGGCGATCTAATCAGAGCACCGTGTAGTCCCTCCATTGATGGATTGGAGACCAGAGGTCCACATGATCTAATTCTTCCAAGTGAAGTCTGAAAACCATGAGGACTGATTGAGATCATTGATGTTGGATAAAATGACCAGTGGGGGCTGGGTGGGCGCTGGCCTTGGAACCCCTGCAGGAGTTTTTTTTGGGGTTTTTTTCTGTCCTCCAAGCCATCAGACCTTACTTTATTCTTTGTTAATTAGAATTGCCAAATTTTTTTTTCTTCTTTCTTCATCTTGTACAGCACTTTGAGCTACATCATTTGTATGTGCTACAGAAATAAATGTTGTTGTTGAGTAAACAGTCTGGGGGACTGTTTAAAAAATGTGTTACAGGAAGAGGTTACAAAATTAATCATCATAAGTGAGGAGCTCAGGACAAGATGTAGGTTTGTTCCACTTCCTTACCTTAGCTACAAGAACCTAATCAGTAATAAAGAAATTCACCAGATAAGAGTGTCCTCAAACGATTCTGGAACAATCTGAGGGAGTCAGAATTTCGAATGGGGGTATGGGCAGCTTGTTCCACCAGCTTGGAGCTACACATGAAGAATCTGGTTTGATGGCATTTATCAGAAGACCTGAGTGGTGAAAAGGAGCAAAGGACCTTGAATGTGTCTCAATATATGTAGGTGTTGACCTGTTGACATTTCTGCAGGCAAGCATCAAATATCTGAATTTAATACATGCCACTGCAGAGAGCCAACATAGTGATCTGAAAAGAGGAGTGACATGTGGCACCCTCAGCTGATTGAACATTAGACGTGCCGCTACATTTTGAATCATCACCAGCGGCTTTGGTAACATGTGCCAGTACTCCTGCCAGCAGAGAGTTGCAATAATCCAGACTTCATAAGACCTATGCCTGGACCAAGAGTTATTAATAATAATAATAATAATAATACATTGTATTTATATAGGACCTTTCCAATGCTCAAGGCACTTCACAGAGTCTCAGAAAGATCTGCAGGGTATATGCAACATTTGAAACAAATATTTTCCATATAGAACACCGAGAAAAGATACATAGAGATTTCTTTTTCCAAACAGACGGCTGGGAAATCCTGCTGACTGTGCCAATTGTGACCACCAGGGGTGCAAAAGAGCCACAGACACAGTAAAGCACCACACATTAAATGAATAAAATAAAGAATTTTATTCTTACAAAGCACCTTTTTACAATCCTCCCAGTCATAAGTCACCCTTATACAATGAATAATAAACTGCCAATTCTTCCTTCTTCTTTACCTCCTTTGAGTTTTGCCCACTGCCTCCTGACTCTGACTCATCTGTGTGTGACAGAGGGCTTATTTTTATGACAGACTCAGGAATGCTTCCCATGTCATGCCAAGTGTTCCAGGAAGCACTTCCAGGCCTTAACGAAAGTAGGGAAGTCCTCCCACACCAGCACCATCTATTGGAATCTAGGGACCCCAACAGGGCTCCACTTCTGGACACCCTGCAGGTGACCACTGACACTTTGCATACGGGGCATGGAACTGCTCCCAAATCTCAGTTTCTGTTGGTCCCTCCCTTATCTCCTGCCAGCTGGACACAAAGTTATTTCTTCACTGCATTGGCCAATTTTTCATTGCTCTGGCCTCCCGTCCAGGTAGTGTATTTTTAGAAATTTAATCTGGGATGCCGGTCCTCCTCCTACAAAATACAGAAGAGCAGAGGGTCAAGGACAGAGCCCTGAGGAACTCCTTGTGTGACTGGCACTAAGCTGGACCTGCCATTGCCAAGACTAACAAACTCTTGCCTTTCAGTCAGATTGGCCTTAAACCACTGAAGGGCAGTGCCAGAGATACCCAGTATGTTCTTAATTCTGACAGTACAGTAGAATGTCATGTTTGACAGTATCAAGTGCTGCACTGAGATCTAACATAATTAATATGCTGGTTTGTCCAGAGTCTGCTGCCATAAGCAAATCATTGGTTACCCAAAGCAGAGCAGTTTCACAGCTGGGCTGCACTCTGAAACCAGACTGAAAGGGTTCCACCAGTTTATTACAACTTAACACTACTACTAGAATCCCTGAAGCCAACTATAAAACTCATAATCCCTGTCCACCTTAAATTCCTTCGCACCTCTCCATCAGCGTCTTTTGTTTTGCAAATGTATCAGTCAGCACAAGCAGTAAGCAGCCTGCTATCCCAAAGATGCAGCTCAACTGAGGCAAAAAGTTCTCCGACCGCAAGTCTCTTTATCATGGTGTGAGGTGCTTGGAGTTGTATAGGGTAAATAATATATGGTTATTTGGAATACATGCATTTCATGTGTGTTCCATGTCTACAACAATCTGTGTAAGTGTAGGATGAAAGGAAATGCGAGTCAAGAAATGCTGAATAGGGACTCACTGGTGAGGCGGTGCAGGACAGAGATGTTTGGAGAACACACAGAAGTGGGAAAAGATGAAGAGGAAATCTAAGAAGAAGAAGAAGCCAGCAGTCGATTGAATGTTTCCTCCCAATGTCCAAAACTAAATACTTATACTTAGAAACTCTCTCCTCTGAGGTTTCTTTTTGGTGATGTGCTTGCCTCGCTTGTGTATTAGCGACTAAGCGAGTTTCTCTTTTGTCGGCGGTTTCACTTTGGAGACAGAGTTGGTTTTTTTGAGTGTCATGCTGTAGCCTCTCACTTCTGGGCTGGACAGACAAACGCACTTCCACACATAGACGTTTATATATAAGTTCTTCAACAACAAATTAGAAATTAAGGGGAAGTGAATTTGGGACTGAAACAATGAGGTACTTCTTTATGCAAAGATTTGAGAGAAAAGCAAAGAGTTGTGGGAACCTGAAAAAACTACCAAGACATGAAATTGAATCTGGAACCTTGGCAGTCTTTAACACTAGAATTACCAAAGCTTACGAAAAAACTTGCAAATCCAGCCCACTTTAAATCCACTCTCACCTCCCTGTCAGCATCTTTTGTCTTGTAAATGTGTTGATAAGCCCAAGCAGCAAGAAACCTACTAATCCATCCTCCCACCGCCGTAGAAAGTGCAAAAATCACTCTCCCAGCTCAAGTCTGGTTTATCAGGGAGTGAAGTAGTATCAAGAGCTGTATAGGCTAAAAAATATATATTGTTATTTGAAACACAAGCATTTCATGTGTGTTCTGTGTCTAAAAAAGACCTGTGTAAGTGTAGGATGAAAGGAAATGCAAGAAATGTTGAACACATACCTAAAAAACAAACTTTTTCCATGTTTTAGTACTAACGACAAAATATAGACATGAAGTGTATAATGTGTGAAGACTGAAGTCCAAATATCAAATAAATACTTTCACAAAAGGTATAAATAGAACAACTGCACTTTTATTCAAGACTATAACTGAAGAAAAAGAAATCGAGTCAGTGTGGTTCGTTGTAGCAACTTCTTTGGTAGTACAGCGGGGAGAGATGCTGATTCCTATTCAAATGGTTGCTAGTTTGAGCCTCCCCGCATCTCAAAATAAACATTTTGAGTAGTGAGCTGCTATTATACAATAAAAACATACATTTGATTTGAGTCTGTAACAGCCAGTGTAAATGTAGGGTACTTGTAAAGGTGAGCGTTTTTTTTTATTCAGTTTTATTCTCTCAGTCGCGTACACGCTTCTCCCGATCTGACACTGTTAGTTTTCAAATAAAGATGTGCTATAACAGAGGTGAACTCGGATGAGGACGAGGGTCCTATCTACATTGGAGAAAGACAACACTCATATATAAGAACAATGCAGCTGCACCAGGCATAAAGGCGAAAAATGGCACCATTTGGATGCATTCAGACCTACCACCTACCAGTCAGTCTGCCCATACCTGTCCTCCAACGAAGCAGCACGGCGTACAGAACTCGCCAACATATCTTGCAAAGTCCTGTTTGTGATTATGTTTTGTGAAGGTCTTTACATAAGAAACATTTATATGTTAATTATATAAAAGCCAGATCGAATGTTATTTACCTTGATTTATTTACTTATCTTCCTACAGCGTAAAGTTGCAAGTAGACTGCAGAGCTTCCTCTGTTTGATCGACAAGGGCATGCTTACAAATTACACATGTAATGCCACGAAAAATGCCTGCTGACACAAAGTACGCAATCAATGGTGCGAGAATGCAGTCAGACTTCTTTTTGGGCATATACATCGTCCAGATCTAAACACTAGCGTGGAGAGTCACTCACCTACTGAAGAGTCTATAGCTGCAGGTGGAAGCTGCCATCGGACTTTTGCAGTCACTGTACTTTGTATATAAAAGTCAGATCGAATGATATGTACCTTGATTTATTTACTTATCTTCCTACAGTGTATAATAGCAAGTAAACTGCAGAGCTTCCTGTGCTTGATTGACATGGGCATGCTGACACAGTGCATGTGTACTGAAGTGACTTTAGCTGCAGGTAGAAGTTCCTGTCACACCCTACACAACTGTGTTTGATCTTATTCAGGAAAAGATCCCAGTCGCCCCACAAGAGAAAGACTTTCCAAGACTAAAGTCATAAAGATTATGAAACCATTTTTGGACAAAGTCAGAACCATAAAGACAGTTGCATGGAGCTGTACTAGCAAAGAAGTCGCTACAATGACCCACACTAACCCGATTTCTTTTTCTTCGGTTATAGTCTTGAATAAAAGTGCAGTTGTTCTGTTATATTTATACTTTTTGTGAAACTGCGTATTTGATATTTGGACTTCAGTCTTCACACATTATACACTTCATGTCTACATTTTGATGTTAGTACTAAAACATGGAAAAAGTTTGTCTTTTAGGTATGTGTTCAACATTTCTTGCATTTCCTGTCATCCTACACTTATGTAGATCTTTGTAGGCACAGAACGCACATGAAATGCATGTGTTCCAAATAACAATATATATTTTTTAGCCTATACAGCTCTAGGTACCTCACTCCCTGATAAAGGCTTGAGCTGGGAGAGGTTTTTGCTGTTTCCGTGGCAGTGGGAGGATGGGATAGCAGGCTGCTTGCTGCTTTTGCTTATCGACACATTTACAACACAAAAGACACTGACGGAGAGGTGCAAACAGATTTAAGGTGGGCCAGGTTTACAAGTTTTTTCATAGGCTTTTCTATAGCAAATTTTCATACAATGATGAACTCAAAGTGATTTACAAGATGAAATATAAAAATAAGATTAGGAAATGCTAAGTAACAAAGAATAAAGTTAGGTGCAATGGCAGGAAGGACAGAAAAAAACAAAAAAAGAAAACTCCAGAGGGCTGGAGAACAAAAAAAATAAATAAAATGTGCAGGGGTTCCAAGGCCACGAGACCACCTGGCCAGCCCCCACTAGACCTTCTACATAACATCAATGATCTCAGTCAGTCCTCATAGTTTTCAGGCTTCACATGGAAGAATTAGACAATGAGGGCCATGTGTGTGGTAATGTGCCTTACTGGCATTACCAGCAATTAAATAAAATTAGTTAAGTGTCCTCTGCAGTGTTAAGAGAGAGGCATTTGTTTGGAATAAAAGGACAAAAAAGTATAAAGAAAGGAAACGTGCCTTTTTCTTTTCTTTAGTGCAGAGAGACGTCTTCGCTGATGATACGAGCGCCTTTTGGGGAGCGTCGCGGCGGGTCTCGTGTAGACTGGAGAGAAGGCCCTGCCATTGGCATTGTCATTCTTCCACTCCTGCGCATGCCTTCTGCGACCTCATAACTCTATACAACCAAAAGAAAGTGCGAAGCGCCTTAATATTAGTTTGTCGTGGTTTAGAAGAGGGATTCCATGTTTGCAGTTGTCTGGGCTGTAGCTCAGGAAAGGAGGAAAAAATTTTAAAGTGCTTACTTTCACTTAAGGCAGAAGGGCAGTCTGCGTCTCAAAGGCCGGCACAACTACATACACGCTGCCTGCTTGAATTTTTATAGTAATTGTACAGGGCAGGAGACGGCACTTTTCGCAGACACGTTCACGTCAGGGCACCGAATACAAAAAGGAATTACACCCTCTAGAGGCTGTCTTCTGGCTAGATCTTGCTAACAGAAAGATACTTGGTAGAACTCCGCTTTGACTTTACCAAGCACTACTGCTTGTGTTTTGATTATTGTAAATAGTTTTTTCTTGTATATATATTTCAATAAATATCTCTGGATTAACTTTGGCGGAGGTATTTATTGGGTTGTGGTTATTGGTGCACTGTTTATTTTTGTATGTACACTTTTTCTGTATTTTGAATATTGTTTTTGATCAATCCTGTACTATACACTATTTGAAGGAGCAGCTTCCTGATTTGAAGCACTGTGGAGGAAGACAGCTTCATATTGGTTTGTGTATACAGTATATGGGTTTCACTAGTTTGTGTGCATTATTCTTTTTCATTTGGGACTTTCAGTCAGCACTATAAATACTGTATATTTTCACTATTTTTGGGCTTTATTTAATTACTGTTTTTGTGTGTCCTTTGCGGTATTGGACTGTGTATTGATATATAAATTCCGCAGGACATTATTTTTGTTTTCTTTAAGTGCACATGTAAATAATACCTCACTTTATTTTTCAAAAAACCCAACCCTTTTTGTGTTTGTATCTCCCTGTCTCACACCATCATCCTGGTCACACTCGGCCCCACATACTAGACACCTAGAGTGTAGGCTGGTGATCCCAATTCCCACTACACAGGGTGTCACAGTGGACCTCTGGCCTTCAATCCATCAATGTAGCGACTGCATGGTGCTCTGATCAGGTGGTGGTGGCGCAGATCGCCACCACAGAAAACCTGCAAAAAGAACAGCAGAGAAAGTAGGGGTTAGTATGGATTGTGGTGCCATGATAAAAATGATAATTCAATGCATATACAGAATATCAGAGTTACACTAAAATGAAGCGATGAGAAAGCAATGTTAAAATAATGGAGTTTTAGCAGTTTTTTGAAGTGCTCCCCGTTACACTGATTTCAAAACATAAGACGAACAACAACAACAAAAAAAATTAAAGCTGGCATTTCACTGATCCAAATAAACGTGGCGATGTCTTGTGTTAAACGGATTATCAAATGTCAGGAAAAAGCACTTTGTAATGACGATCACAATGAGATCAGTACTACTTCATCACCCAGAGGGAAAAGAAAAATGTTGTTGCCAAGCTAATCTGAAATGCTGACAAAGCCCCTTGTTAGTGAAATGGGTCACCGAAACTGAATATAATCTGAAAGATGAAAGGAAAAAAAAATATATAGTCATAGAAGAGAACCGTGTTTTAGGTGCAATGAAACTACTGACTTGATGGGTACCAAAGAATTTACTACCAAGAGAGGAACATCAGATTAGAAACTGCAAGCTTTGCTGAAGCGGGGAAACTGCCATTTTTTTAATTAATGGTTGGGGTCCTTAACCCCATGAAGCAGATGGACTCAAAGCTCTCTTTTATTTGAAAACATTTTTGTGTCTCAAGGAAATCAATCATTGCCTCCAAGGAACTCCACTTTTCACCCTCCCATCCTGAGACATGCAGTTAAGCTGACATGCTTTGTTATACAGAGCATCACTAGTCTTAACAGGGGCCAATTTAGAAGGGGTCACCGGGAATAATGCTGAAGTGACCAGCAGTTGTAGTTGCTGTAGTTGTACGTAGAATAACTTGTTACTTCAAGAAATCATAATCTCCAAGCTTATCTAGAGGGACATTTCACAATGCAAGCAGGGCATCCCCAGCCAAATATGGGACGACAATGTTAGCCCAGGTTCATCTATCCCAGCGCATCAAAGTCATAGAGTGTTCAGAAAAAAGCAGGAACACCTCAAGGTTGTCAGTACGATCCATCTTTGCCGACAGATCCGTGGGGGCAACAGCGGGAATAGGATGCAGATCATCTGGGTCTGGAGGAAGAGGAACATTCTGAGTTTGGTGAAAAACACATCTCCTGAGAAAGCATCTATGCCCCCACTTTTGGTACCACCTGTCACACTTGGGTCACCAAGTTGCACAGATTCATTCAGGGCTTTCAAGAAACAGAAACTTTATTCGAATACAGCATAAAAAAGAGGATGTCTAGGGGAAGATAGACAAGGCAGCTGCTCTACAGGCTCTTAAGTGTTCGAAGCACCGCGGCATGGCAGCAGCAACAAGCCTGCAGCTGATCTAGCAAAGAGGAGGTAAAAAATCTGTATTTGTTTCCCATTGCATCACCGTTTAAGAGGGGGTTTAGGAGGAGTGACCATGTCTCCTTGGGGGTGCGTTCAGCCTGTCCACACAATTACAAGCCACCTGTGGGAGCGGATGTGCGGCTAGTATCCCTTTTATTTGTCAGCACTAAATGTATGATCATTTAAGTTTGTAGCTTTGGAGCTGCTTATACCACAACACAACATCACATACAGATAACTTAAATAGCATAAGTTAAACAACATACATTATAATGATAAAACTTCATAGAGAGTTTGAAAACTCGAGTTTCACAAGGCCACTGTCTTCACTTATGACTGACACTAATCGTTTAATTAAATTTGCTGATGATGCAACAGTTTCTAAAGAATGGAAGGAATTCTTAAGGGTAAGATTAAGCAACATATGGCAAAAACAGGAGTTTTACTGAACAGTCAGCATGGGTTCAGATGAGGGAGGTCATGTTTTACTAACATGCTGGAATTCTATGAGGAACCAACAAAAGGATCCAATCAAAGTGGAGCAGATGATATCATCTATCTGGACTTTCAGAAAGCATTTCATAAGGTGCCACATGAGAAGATGGGAATCAAACTAAAAGAAGAGGCAGTTCAGGGTGTTGTGTGCTAATAGGTGCAGAATTGTCTCAAACACAGGAAGCAGAGGATGATGGTGTGAGGAACCTCATCAGAACTGGCCGATGTTAAGAGTGGTGTCCAGCAGGGGTCAGTGTGCTATTTTTAAAATATAGAAATGATTTCAATAGGAATATACGTAACAAGCTAGTTAAGTTTGCAGATGATATCAAGATAGGTGGATTGGCAGATAAACTGCAATCTGTTAAATAATCACACAGGGACCTGGACAGCATACAGACTTGGGCAGATTTGTGGCAGATAAAATTAAATGTTAGTAAATGTAAAGTATTACACGGAAGAAGTAAAAATGTGAGGTCTGAAAATCGAAAATACATGTTATAAGAAGGATTTAGGAATTGTAGTGGACTCAACACTATCAATTGCCAGACAGTGTTTAGAAGCCATTAAGAAGGCTAACATAATGTCAGGTTGCATAGCAAGCACTCCGATTGTGTGGAGTACCAGTAGGTTCTGCTCAAGCTTTATAACACACCGGTGAGGACTCATCTGGAGTACTGTGTGCAGTTTTGGTCTCCAGGCTACAAAAAGGCAGCACTAGAAAAGGTCCAGAGAAGAGTGACTAGGCTGATACCAGGGCTACAGGGGATGAGTTATGAAGAAATATTAAAAGAGCTGAGCCGGTTCAGTTTAAACAAAAAAGGATTAAGAAGAGACCTGACTGAAGTGTTTAAAATTATGAAGGGAATTAGTTCAGTGAATCAAGACTGATATTTTAAAATGAGTTCCTTACTCCTTACTCATTGTACTACCATTCTGTAGTATTATTTGGAAAGTTCCTTTATATTAGTATGCATAGCAACCCTAATTTTCATTGACTTTTCATATTTTTTTGATGGAATTAAATGGGGATGACCAGGTTGGATCAGATCTTTAAATAACTAACATGTGACGTTATTAAATAAATAAATATTAATAAATAAACAAATGTATATATATATATATCAACCAGATGACCGAAATTTCACTAACCATTTCATTTCTTGCCTCAAACAATAACGTCCCTTCTGGTCCCCATATGATGACATCACTCCTGTCCTCATCCGATGATGCCACTTCCGGTCCCTATGAGATGACATCACTTACGTCCTCATCTGATAATGTCAATTCTGTCACCTCTTGAATACATCACTTCCTGTTCTGTTTTTTTTTAATGTCATTTCCTGTTCCTCTGCTTTGTTGTAACTTCCTCCCTGATGATATAAAATAATACTATCTACTGTACAAGGGTGTCACATGTATCTCATACATATGACCAGAAAAACTTGACTATTCTTCATCCAGGAGATTATACAGGGAATTCCCCCAACACTTTATGCTTGTTTCATTTTATTTTCGCAATAGATATATAGCTTTCTTAAAAATAAACAAATGCTGGACTCTGAATGAACCCACAAAGATCCCCCACTCAAAATATGGAGGAGCTCTTACTGGCTAATGATGGCTTCTATCCACTATTATGCAGCCAAACTCTCAGCCAACAAGCTGTCCTATGTCTATAGTTCATAGCTTGCACTTTCTCTTTCTCTCTCACATCAATCGACTAAATGAAAACCAATCCCTTTCTATGGCCACTCACAGCCCCTTTAAAGAAGGTCAAATTCCCACATCAACTTACTTACTGTACCATCTACCATATGCAGGGATCAGAGAAATAAATGTCACACTAAACACCACAAAACACAAAAGAAAAAGATCATTCAGAACATAGACTAACAATACACTCCAGGAATTCAAATTAATACTTTAAACCACACATAAAATGCATCCCCATGTGTCTGTCTTCCTGAGTCTGCCCTTGTGTTTAATTTACCAGCCGGTCTTGCATACCCACACGTGTGAAGCAAACGCCTGACACTGACAAGGCATAAAAGGAAACTCATAAAAAAATACAGTAGCTGTAAGTTCCCTACCTTCTATATACTTTTATTACACAGTAAAGCTGTTTGTCAAAGTCGTTATCTAGTGTGTGTTAAAATGCAGTGTTTTTCCATCTACAATGATGTCAAATTTGTTAGGTTTTGAACTGAAAGTTAACTGTTTTGAACAGAGTGTCTAAACATCTAAACATTGACTGAGAGAGGTTCTTGTGAATTTTGGAAGAAGTGCTGATTGAATGCATTTTGTATCAAAGCATTGGAAACATATATACAGCTTACTTCACATGGTCTATTGATGTGGTGCTTGTGTTGAGTGTTTTGAACAAGGGAACATGGTATTAAGACATGTCTGAAGAAAAAAAAATGTAAGAAATTATAATGCAAAACTTTGTTTCTTTGAGAATAAACTGTTGTGAGGCTCTCTCAACCCACACATTTTGAAAGGTAGCTGACATGAAATTCCTGTGAAATTCCATTTGGGGTCTATTCTCTCTTCGTCCCTTTTCTTCCCTCTTCATTCCTGAACCTCACGTATGTTGTGGCCTGCAGAGGGCGCTCCTGCTGCCCAAACCTGACACAGACAGATGCAGGATACAAGTTCACACACATTTTTATTTTTTCCCTTTTTCCTTGTGGAAAACGTCTTTCCCCGTTTCCCACCAGTAAAGCACAGTTTACAGCTCAGCACACAGCACCAAAGCACACTTTTCTCCTTTCTGTTTCTTTCTCTTTCTCTTCCTCTCTCTTTTTCATCAACTCCACTACTCCTCCTCCTCCAGCAAGCTTTGTCCACCTCCTCCCGACTATGGCTCCTGGAATAGTGTCGGCTGGCTCCTTTTATAGGGCACCCAAGAGTGCTCTGGGTGTTTGACGACCTTCTTCCGGCAGCATTTCCAGGTGTGGTGGAAGTGTTGCCACACAGGGCTTAATGGTACCTGCAGTACCCCCTGGTTGCACCCGTGGAACCCAACAGAACTGAGCCAAACTCCAATTCCTGTGGGAGTCAGAGGCACCGCTGCAAAACAGTGGGGCTGCCATCTATCACTCCGGGGAGGCAATGCTCTGAACATCTTCTCTTCCTCGGTCTTTCCAGTATAGGGGCGTCCCGGCCATCCACCACAATGTGTCCTCACCTCATATCATTGGTAAAAATCCTGGAAACTCCATTAGTTGCAATGAAGTTGATCCTTCACGGCTCTCTTTTCATAGGGCAAAATCCAGACTCAGCATTAGACTTTCTTAGGAGGAGATTCTTCCACCAAGTATACATTTTAAATGTCCTCATAACAAAACCCTTATGAACACAGGTATGACAGCCATTTTAACTAATTTTTGAAATCATCCATCCATCCATTATCCAACCCGCTATATCCTAACAGAGGGTCACAGGGATCTGCCAGAGCCAATCCCAGCCAACACAGGGCGCAAGGCAGGAAACAAACTCCGGGCAGGGCACCATCCCACCCTAGGGCACACACACACACACACACCAAACACACACTAGAGACAATTTAGGATCGCCAATGCACCTAACCTGCATGTCTTTGGACTGTGGGAGGAGACCCACGCAGACACGGGGAGAACATGCAAACTCCATGCAGGGAGGACCTGGGAAGCGAATCCAGGACTCCTAACTGCGAGGCAGCAGCGTTACCACTGCGCCACCGTGCCGCCCTTTCTGAACTCAATTTAATGTTAAATGTTATACATGTTAATTTTTATGGATATAAATTGATGAGTTCTTCCTCTTCTTGCTCCAAGCAAGTGTTGTCCTATACCTCTTGTGAAATAATTCAGCCTCTGACACACAGAAAGGTTTGGGGCAGCCACCCATACTGTATATTATACCTTGAGCGCTTTCAGTAGTGAGAAATGCGCTATATAAATGCAAAGAATTATTATTATTATTATTATTATTACCTGGCTGCAAAGGTTTTTTTGATTAAGCACTGAAGTGCACAGGTCGAGTTCTTAAGTTGAACTGAACTCAGTTAGTTAAGATAGAGACTTTATAGACCAGGTCCCGGAAATGATGTCATCTTGGATACTGGGACCGAAAGTGACGTCTTTCAGGGTGCCGGAACTAGAAGTGATGTCTTTCTGGGCACCAGAACCAGAAGTGACATTTTTGCAGAAAAATCAGGCAGGTTTTCCCTTATCCGGTCTACAGAGGAAACAGAGGAGAGTTTAGTGCACCCCCCTCCTGGCCTGGCGTGGAATTACCTTCTTTCCGTACACTCAGCATCCTCCTATTCGCACGCTTGTGACACTCTCAACTCTGACTCACTGAGGTGCAGCAATTTGACTCCTTTTATCCAGGACTTCCAATTCATGGACTTTTGTTGGAAGTACTTCTGGGTCACACAGAAGTCCCACAGATTATACAAATCCCCACAACAACCCCGGGCAGTATCCACAGACCTCCACAGGAATGTCCCATGGAACTATGAATCCTAGCATGCCCTGCAGGTATCCAAATGAGTACTGAAGCCCTGGGAGGCTGCCACCTATATGTTGGAGGGATCAAATTGTCCCAGCATGTTTCCCCTCACTTTGTCTCTCCATTATTCTGGTCTACCATTAAAGTAAGAATATTTTAAAGAGGCCCTCTAGGATTCCAGCGTCTCTGTTATTTTGTTTGCACCTATCCTCATCTTTTGTGGGTGAGGCAGGGATCATCCTACCTTTGCTCCTGTCCCGATATTGGTTTGGCTTCCTGGTCTTTGAACCATCTTGGCCAGGTTGCCAGGCTTTACACCTTCAATCTTGCAGACCACACCTGAAAAAATCTCAGTCAGACACAAATTCCTCAAAAGGTTCAGTTAGTTAGGCCCAGTAAAATAATAATATTTTTTGTGGCTTCCCCAAAATGATTTTCAGAGTTTTACTTTGAATTGTGATTTCATTCTACTTCACTGATTATTCTGTGGTAGCCTAGTCTTGCAAAACATTCAAGGCAAATTCCATTTGTTAGCGGTGGTCAAAAACCTGATTGCATCATCGTTCACTTAAAAACTGAACTCTTCCTCTCCATCTTATATACTGTACGTTGCCAGGCCTTAATTGCCTATTGAGCGAACGACTTCAATTCTCTCCTCCATAGTTTCCCTTCCAAAGCCTTGAAATTAAACCTCTTAAGATAATGCCTACAATAGCTACCTGTCAGACAACAGAGGTCTCTCAGCAGCTGGCTATGTGCTGTGCCAAATCCTGATTGCCTTCAGTTGGCAAACATCCACTGAGCTCTTGACATCTGTCTGTGAGTCTCCTTCTGACCCTGGCTAAGGACTCATTTCATCTGCATTTCATTTGTAATCTGTCTTCAAGTGCCACACTTTCTTTTCCTCCCTTTTCATTATATGAGCATCTCTGATGTCTTGCATGGTTGCCTTTATTATCCGTTTCCGTGATTATTTACATTAGCATAGCGTTTGATTCACTATTTAGAGCTATTTGCTTTGTAATATCCTCTGTTCATGTTGAAAGGCTTTAAAATTGCTAATTTCATGGATCTTAGTGCAAAGACCATAGCAGAGTCTGGGGAGGGGTGGGCTGTCTCTGAATTCGGTGCATTGAGCCTTAAAATCGTTATCTGGAGGGGAGTGAGAAATAGATATTGCGATGTATCCTTGATGCATTTGACCGACCCTCGTATGGGAGAATCACTCAGGCATTGGAGATGAGGTGGAGATGTTAATAAAGGTGAGTACTCAAGTGGAAAGGGTGTGGGTTGGCGTCGGAGCAGAGATTACTTACTCTAAGGGTCACCCTGCCCAAAACCATGAAAGAAGGCACCACAATGGTAGTAAGCATTCAGGTACAGTGTATCAAGAGGGGAGACAGTTAGAGATACTGGTAGCACTTAACCATTTTAACTTCTTAGCATTTGTCACACACGTGCACATAGGAGGCAGCTAAAGTGCTTGAATGAGGGAAATTCCATGTCGGACCAGGGGGTGGTGGAGTGCACTAACCTTTTCCCTCTTTCTTTTACTGACCAGTTATGGGAAATTCCACCTGGCCCCAAAGACATCACTTCCGGCTCTGGCCACAATGATATCACTTCTAGTTTTGGGCCTGATGATATCACTTCCGGTTGCGCCCCGGATTACCTCACTTCCTCTGCGCCACTTTAAAACCACCATTTTGTCTCATATAAATCAGTTTTGTCTTGAACTCAGTGTTGGAAAACAATTTCACTATTTATTCCTGAACCCAACTTCCATTATATGGGGTGGCTACCCCAAACCTTTTTGTGGTGTTTGTCCTTTCTTTTGACACATTACAACAATCAGATGGGAACAGGCCATTCAACCCAACAAAGCTTGCCAGTCCTATCCACTTAATTCTTCGAAAATAACATGAAGTCGAGTTTTGAAAGTCCCTAAAGTCCTACTGTCTACCACACTACTTGGTCACTTATTCCATGTATCTGTGGTTTTTGTGTGAAGAAATATTTCATAATGTTTGTTCAAAATTTAACTGTAACAAGTTTCCAACTGTGTCTTGATGAACTCATTTTGAAGTCACTGTCTCGGTCCACTGGACTAATTTCCTTCATAATTTTAAACAATTAAGTTATATAAACTGAAAAGACACAGCTCACTTAATCTTTTCTCATAACTCTGTAGTCCTGGAATCAGTCTAGTCACTCTTCTCTGGACCTTTTCTAGTCCTGCTATGTCCTTATTGAAACTTGTCGACCACAACTGCTCACAGTACTCCAGATGAGGCCTCCCCAGTCTGTTTTAAAGCTTGAATATAACCTCTTTGAACTTACACTTCACACATCAGGGCGCTATATAACCTGACGTTCTGTTAGCCTTCTTAATGGCATTAGAACACTGGCAGTTGATAGTGATGAGTCCACTATGACTCCTAAATTCTTCTCATTAGGTATACTTTCGATTTTCATACCTTCCTTTGTGTAATCTAAAACTTTTACATTAATGAAATACACATTGTCAAGTGTCCCATGAGAAATTTATGGGGAATAATAGAATAATGATAGGCTATATGGGGCACAAAGCAAGGTTCCTTTGAGACTCTACATGTATAGAGCAAAAGTGATTCAGTAGACAATGTATTGATCAAACAACCAAGGCTTGTCCAGCTCCTGATCTGTGCAGTCAGAAAAGCTTAGTCAGATATAAGTGGTATGTAATCGCACCCACACCAAGCTCCTGTTCACCACAGAGTTGATAGAGCGACACTTCCAAAATGGAGGGTAATCAAGGAGTGGGCCAATCTGATGTTATTCAAAGGTGTGACTAAGCTTTCCAACTTGGCTCGGGCCATCCCCTGTACCAATTGTACCTAAGCTGATTCTGCATCAATTACAAGGAGCTGACCCATCACTTTGCTTACCCCATGGTGCTAGTTCATGACATCCTCACATGAAGTGGTGGCTGGGTATTGGTAAATGGCAATGCAGAGTGATCACATTCAGAAGATGGTTGTCATCACCCTAAATGAACTTCCTGGTCTCAAAAACACCACAGCATCATTTCAATGATTAATCAAAGTGGTTCTCAGGGTCTCATTGGGAAGATGTGTTTTGTCTACATTTATATCATCGTTACTATAGACCAAGTAAGGAGACAACTGAGGAAGCTACACATGGGAAAAGCTGTGGGACCAGTTGGAGTCAGCCCTCGAGTTTTTATGGCCTGTGCAGACCATTTTTGTGGTGACCTCTGTCACCTGTTCAGTCTGTCCATAAGGCTTTAGAAAGTAGCACTGGTGTGGAAAACATCCTGCATTGATCCTGTTCCAAAGAAGTCTTCAGCTAATGACAACAGAACAGTGATATGTCTGACAGCATAAAGACCTTTGAGAGACTAGTCCTGGACTATATGAGTCCTCTTGTGCTAGACTACCTGGATCCACTGCAGTTTGCCCATCAGACAAAGATTAGAATGGACGATGCAGTTATCTGTCTGCACCACAAGGCTTATTCCCACCTGGATAAAGTAGGCAGCACTGTGAGGATTCTGTTTTTTGATTTCTCCATTGCCTTCAATACAGTCCAGCCAACCCTGTTAAGGGGTAAACTCAGAGATATGCAGATGGATGAGCCTGTGGTGTCCTGGATATTGGACTATCTGTCAGGCAGACCACAGTTTGTGAAACTCAAGTACTGTATGAGCAAAACTGGAGCACCACAAGGGACAGGCCTGTCTCCTTTTCTCTTCACTCTGTACACCTCTGGCTATAAATAAAACAGCAGGTTGAGTCAGTCGCAGAAATTCTCAGATGATTCTGCACTTATGGAGTGTATATTGATAAGAGGGATGAATCAAAGGAGAGGAGTTAAGTGGAGGACTTTGTTTCTTGGAGCAGAAAGAATTGTCTGCAACTTAACATCAGCAAAACCAAGGATCTGGTTTTTGCCTTTCACTGCATTAAAGAACCTCTGTGTCTGCTCACTATTCAACGTTCAGAGTTGGTGCACTCATTCAGGTTCTTGGGGTTCCATAATAATGACAGGTTTGACTGGTCTCGGAAAATAAAGGAACTATAGAAGAAAGGGCAGAGCAGGCTCTTTTTCCTTAGGAGACCGATCATTTGATGAGGTAAGTGACATCCTTCACATCTTCTATAACTCTATGATGGCCAGTGTGGTGTTCCACACTGTTGTATGCTGGGCTGGTAGCTTCACTTCAGGAGAGGCCAACTGAATCAACAAGCTAATTAAGAGGGCATACTCAGTTATTGGACACACTCTGGACCCCTGGAAAGAGAATGAAGGGAGAGAGAATGAGGGAGAAAAGAAATTGGGTTTAGTTACGAGGCTGACTTCAGTCTTCACACATTATACACTTCAAGTCTATATTTTGTCAATTATTACTAAAATATGGAAAACGTTTATTTTTTAGTTACGTGTTCAACAATTCCTGCCTCACATTTCCTGTACTCCTACATTTACACAGATTGTTGTAGACACGGAAAACACATGAAATGTATGTATTCCAAATGACGATATATTATTTACCCTCTACAACTCCAGGCACCTCATACACAGATAAGGAGCCTTGGCTTGAGCTGGGAGAACTTTTTGCCTGAGTTGAGCTCCATCAAAGCGGTGAATGGGATAGAAGACTGCTTGCTGCTTGTGCCGATTGACATATTTGCGAAACAAAAGACGCTGCTGGAGAGGTGCGAAGGAATTTAAGGTGGCCCAGGATTCTGACTTTTTTCATACGAGTAGTGTTAAAGCAGGTTTCACTTTAGCAGACTAGGCAGCTTTCACGGTACTCATGGATGTATCATGTAAATGCTCATCCAGTTTACTCTGTGTTGGCAATGATGTTTTAAAAAGTCTCCTCTTAGACATACTCAAGGTCCACCTCTCTTTCCTCACTTTCTGGATTTTGGAGTATTTAATTTGTTCAGTAAATTAGAAGTACACAGGGAATTCCTGGTAGCCGGTCCAGTTGATAGGTGCATGCCCCAGCTGTGGATGAAGAACAGCCAGCAACTCACTTGAGATTTTCAATTCAGTTAGTGTGTGAATGTCCTGGTGAACTCCTGGGGCGATAACAATCAGAAGTAGAAAACTTTCACAAAGATTGTAAAGCAAACTACTGAAAGATTGGTAAACGAAAACAAAAGAAATGATTTAAGATGACTTAAAAGACAAAAAAACAGACACAAAACACACAGAGGTCTGCTATAGTGAAAGCGACCGTTTACATCAATACACCCCTTTCCTCCATTTTGCATGCACTTCATCATAACTGTTTACATAACAGTACACACGACCACAATTGAAGAGTGGCTTCATGATGTTCTCACCATCCTGAATCCTCAGGTAGAAATGAGGAATCAAAACAAAAAAGTGCTAAAATAAACACACAAACACACACATTGTAATGCAGAACCTTACAACTAGCAAGGCAGGATTGTAATCTAAAATTATGTTTTTAAAGCATGAACGCACTCATGATAAAAATTAAAACCTACATTAAATTTACAATTATTGTAGCAACAGCTTACTCACACTTGTGCTATAAAGGCAATGCGTATAAAATAGTACAGAAATAAAAATGACATTATGTGTAGTTTATCATAAAATCAATAACAGAAATGAGGACAGTAGAAAGTCAAAAAAAATTTGCAGTCACATTTTCTTTCAGGAAGATAATTCAAATAACATGACAAGTGTTCAGTCAGCATTTTTCCTTAAAAGAAATAAAAAAACAAAATCTGATCAAATCTGTCATTTACAGAGAGATAAATTGTTGGCAGGTCTGTTTGTGTTTGTTTGTTGTTTTTTTCTATTGAGTAAACTAAGTCTTTCTTGATGGCTCTGGCTGGCAAGCTGTGAAAAATATTACAAAGCCAGAAGTCTGCTGTAAATTTAGGTAAACTTATCTTGTGAAGAAAGAAAACAGAAATATCCGAGTGGGATTATTCAGTATTTAACTTTACTGCCTGGAAATATAATTGCTAGCAAGTTTTGTAGTGGCATGTGGTGGACCCGGGACGCCCCTGTGATGGAAGGACCGAAAGAGAGGGCACATTCAGGGTAATAACTCCCCTGGAATATGAGCAGGCATCCCCCCCTGGCTTACAGTGGGGCCATGGGTTTGGAGCTGTCCAGGTGGCGCCTGGACAGTTTCTGAGCCCTGAGTTGCAGCACTTCCACCACACCCAGGATCTGGGAGCACCTGGAGCACTTCTGGGTACCCTATGAAAGGGGCCTCCTCACTCCATTCGAGGAGCCAGAGCTGGGAGGAGGTGGTCGAAGGGAGTGGAGGTGGAAGGACTAAAAGGGAGAAGAATCAAGAAGAAAAGGACTGGACTGAGGTTTGTACTACGGTGCATTGTGCTGTGCTCTGGGGAGTGAGAAAGGGTCTCCCCTCTGTAAATAAAAACTTGTGTGCTGGACAGTAATTGTCTCTGTCTGTCTATGTCAGGCAGGGTGGCTGGGACTCCCCCTGGTGGGGCCACAGGTTTAACAGCCACAGAGAGAAAAAGTGCAAAACACAAATGAGAGTACAGTTGTGGTCAAACATTTTGAGAATGACACAAATATTAATTTTCACAAAGTTTGCCGCCTCAGTTTGTATTATGGCAATTTGCATCTACTCCAGAGTGTTATGAAGAGGGATCAGATGAATTACAGTTAATTGCAAAGTCCCTCTTTGCAATTAAAATGAACTTAATCCCAAAAAAACAATTTCCCCTGCATTTCAGCCCTGCCACAGAACTACCATCATTGCTTTGCACAAAAAGGGCTTTACAAGCAAGGATAGTAAGATCGCACCTAAATCAACCATTTATCGGATCATCAAGAACTTCAAGGAGAGATGTTCAAATGTTCTGAAGAAGGCTTCAGAACACCCAAGAGAGTCTAGCAAGCACCAGGGCCGTCTCCTAAAGTTGATTTAGCTGTGGGCACCACCAGTGCAGAGCTTGGTCAGGAATGGCAGCAGGCAAGTGTGAGTGAAGTGAAGACTTTCAGAGGATGGCCTGGTGGGTGTCAAGAAGGGCTGCAAAGAATCCAAGAAAAACATCAGGGACAGACTGATATTCTGCAAAAGGTACAGGGATTGGACTGCTGAGGACTGTGGGGCTAAAGTCATTTTCTCTGATGAATTCCCTTTCTGATTGTTTGGGGCATCCAGAAAAAAGAAAAGGTGAGTGGCGCTACCATCAGTCCTGTGTCATGCCAACAGTAAAGCATCCTGAGACCATTCATGTGTGGGGTTGCTTCTCAGCCAAGGCAGTGGGCTCACTCACAATTTTGCCTAAGAACACAGCCACAAATAAAGAATGGAACCAAAACATCCTCTGAGGGCAACTTCTCCCAACCATCCAAGAACAGTTTGGTGACCAACAGTGCCTTTTCCAGCATGATGGAGCACTGGGCCATAACGCAAAAGTGATAACTAAGTGGCTCAGGGAACAAAACATTGAAATTCTGGGTCCATGGCCAGGTAACTCTCCATTGAGAAGTTGTGGTCAATCCTCAAGAGGCTGGTGGACACACAAAAACCCACAAATTCTGACAAACAGAAGCATTGATGATGCAAGAATGGGCTGGCATCAGTCAGGATTTGGCCCAGAAGTTGATTGACAGCCTGCCAGGGCAAATTGCAGAGGTCTTGAAAAAGAAAGAAGGCCCAACACTGCATATATTGACTCTTTGCATAAACTTCATGTCATTGTCAATAAAAGCCTTTGAAACTTATGAAATGCTTGTAATTCTACTTCAATATACCACAGAAACATCTGACGAAAAGATCTAAAAACACTGAAGCAGTACACTTTGTGAAAACCAATACTTGTGTCATTCTCAAAACTTTTGGCCACCACTGTAAGTCATCTATGTCATCGTCATGGTCATCACAACAATATAAATATCAGTATGACAATTTATAATAATGATAATAATTTATATAGCACAAAGCGCCACTTTCGGGCAGCCACTTCAAGCACAACCTCATCTGCAGCATCCACCTGGATGATGCCTCAGCAAACCACACAAGAGCTATTTGATGGTGACATGGTGAGAGTTAGTTAGTCACCGATATGAGGCAGTGGATGATTAGGAGGCCAGAATAACTAGGCCATAATGGGCAATTTAGCCAGGACGTCAGGATGCACTCTTCTCTTTACAAAGAATAACCAGGGATCTTTTATGACAACTAAGAGTCAGAATCTCATCTGTAGGATGGCATATTTTTACAGCACGGTGCGCTGGGGCATTGGGATCCACATTCAGACCTTAGAGGAAACGCCACCTGCTGGCCTTGCCAACACATCTTCCAGCAGCAACCCAAGTCTTTCCTAGATGGTCTCTCATCCAACTCATGGCCGGGCCCAAAATGCTTAGCTTCAAGTCGATTACTTGTTGGTGAGTTGCATGTGGTATGGCTGTTGGGTAAATATAATATACTCCAATATAAAACCTACTTTAATTTGGAGACAGTGGTCTGCAAAACCTTCAATGGTCTGAGGGTTCTCATGGAGTGCAAACACGAATATCGGCAGAGTTTCTTTGCAGCCTTTGTCGATTTTTGCAAAGTGTTCAATTCAGTTGATCAAGCTGCCCTGTGAGACATCCTGAGACTTTACGGGATCCTCCCGAATATCATGGCTGGCCTGTACACTGGTACTGTGAGTGCTGTGCAGTGTGGAGGTTTTTTCCCAGTTGATTCTGGGGTTTGTCAGGGGTGTGTGTTTGCTCCAACTCTGTTCAATGCTTGCACGGACTGTGTGTTGGGTAGGGTCGTGAGGTCCAGTGGTTATGGGGCATCTGTTGTTGAAGAAAGATTCACTGATTTTGACTTTGCTGCTGATGCTGTGATCTTCGTGATGTCAATGGAGGCTCTGATCCGGGCTCTCGAGAGACTGAACGAAGAGTCGGAGTGTGTGGGCTTGCAAATGTCCTGATAAAAACCAAGATCCAGGCCTTTAATGACCACTTGGGCACAGCCATCAGCAGTGTGTCTGTCTGCAGAGAGAGTGTCGACCGCGTCAAAAGGTTTACTTACTTAGGCAGTGACATTCATGTGTCTGGTGACTCTTCTGAATAAATCAATAGACAGATTGGGAGAACTTGGTGGGGTCACGAGGTCGCTGGAAAAGGGGAGTGTGGCTCTCCCAATGTCTCTGCAAAAGAACGACGGTCCAAGTCTTTAGAGTCCCGGTGCTTCCTGTTTTGCTGTATGGTTGCGAGGCATGGACACTATGCAATGACCTGACATGAAGACTGGACTCCTTCAGTACTGTGTCTTTTTGGAAAATCCTTAAGTACCGCTGCGGTTGCTCACAACAACAACAACAACAACAACAACAACAACATTTATTTATATAGCACATTTTCATACAAAAAAATGTAGCTCAAAGTGCTTTACATAATGAAGAATAGAAAAATAAGAGACACATTAAGAAAATAAAATAAGTCAACATTAATTAACATAGAATAAGTGTAAGGTCCAATGGCCAGGGGGGACAGAAAAAACAAAAAAAAAACTCCAGACGGCCGGAGAAAAAAAATAAAAAAGAGTCCCTAATGAGGCACATTACCTGCATTGTGAGGGAGCGTCAGTTATGACATGATGGCCATGTGATGTGATTCCCTGAGGGTGATCCGGCTCACAGGATCCTCATTGTTGAGTACTCGAGCTTCTGGACCAGGCCAAGGGGACACCCATGTAACACCTGGCTGAAGCAGAAAGAGGGTCATTTCTGGAGGGTGGGACTGGACTGCAAGTCTGCCCTGGGGGGTTTGCCAACCGGGATCCTGAGCTGTTTCATCATGTAGTGGCTGTGTCAACGCGCTGTACTAGTGCATGTTCCTCAACCTGACCTGACCTTTGCTTTATATACTCTAATTATTTGGATATTCTCTTTGATTTATTTAATTTGCCTTTATTCTTAACTTCCTATTTTTTGACCTTATTTTATCTTGTCCATTTAAAGTAAAATAAATTTTCCTGTCCTTATCTACTGTGCTTAGCAAAATAATGAATTCAGGTTTTATTTTTTGGACTAGTAATTAATTAAACTATTAAAAAATGAATCTGTTGAATATATGATACAATATTCATGAAGGTCATGTTCATCTTCTTATGTTCAATAAATTCAAGGCCAACTCGTTAAGCGGAATCAGTAAAATGAAAAAGAAAAAAAAAAAAGAAAGAAAACCAGATGTGTTGGAAACTCTTGCCCGACCACGTGGTCGATGAAGCCTTCAAGGTGACCAATTTTCAGCTCCCTGACTTCAAGATAGAGTTAAATCAATACAAATTATCAGAGTGACTACGTAAATCAATAGGCCATTTTCATGAGGCCGTGAACTGTCCATCTGCATTAACAGCTGAATCCCTTCTTCTAGTTTCTAGTTTCATCAAATGCTGTTGTGTTCTGTTGCAGTGAAAAACAAAACACCGGCAGAGGAAAGTGAGAGCTGCTCTTCACTTCAGAGGGTTAATTTTTAAAACATACTTATTTTGAAATTTTTACCCATTGCTGTTAGGAATAATTATCAAGCATGCACTTGGTGTAATTTGCTTCAGGCAGTCATTTAAAACATTATTAAGCAGGGTGTCTCAAATTTACTTATATACAGTATCTTTAAAAAATGTCATCTCGTTACAATTTCCTTTTGCCGTGTGAGCTTTGCCTGTTTTAATTGGACGCAGACTTTTAGTTCCTATCACTGAAATCCTGCAATTATCACAACTTTTGTTTAGCTAACATCTCCCAGAAGTGGATGTTTGGTTGGTTAGTAATTCTAAATTATACGACACCTTCAGAAACTATTTGTATCTTTTCACTTTTTACACTTTTTATTATGTTGCAGCCTTACTTTAAAAATCATTTAAATTCATTTTTTTCCTTCATCTAACTACATGTTTATCTATCTATCAGAGTAGGAAAATGGTTTTATTTGCCTTAAAAATCTCAAAGTGATGCAAATTTGGCCATACTCTTAAGAGTAGGAGTAAAATAATTGTGTTAATTTTCCTAATTTAGGAAGCTACTGCTAACATCATCAGGATTTAGTAGAGGTCATTAACACTAGAATCCCTGAAGCCTACAAAAAAATCATAATCCCGGGCCACCTTAAATTCCTTCACACCTCTTTATCAGCATCTTTTGTTTTGTAAATGTGTTGATCAGAACAAGCAGCAAGCAGCCTGCTATCCCAAAGATGCAGCTCGGGCAAAAAGTTCTCCCAGCTTAAGTCTCTTTATCGTGGTGTGAGGTGCCTGGAGTTGTAGAGGGTAAATAATATATGATTATTTGGAATACATGCATTTCATGTATGTTCCATGTCTACAATGATCTGTGTAAGTGTAGGATGACAGGAAATGCGAGGCAAGAAATGCTGAACACATACCTAAAACATAAACTTTTTCACGTTATAATAATGGCAAATTGCTGATGTGAAGTGTATAATGTGTTAAGACTGAACAGCAATATTTGACAACAGCATTGTCAGATCAGGGGGAGTGTGAAAACGACTGAGAGAATAAAACTGAATAAAAAAAAAAGTTAACCTTTACAAGACCCATAAATTTACACCGGCTGTTACAGATTCAAATCAAATATGTTTTTTATTGTATAATAGTAACAATAAGAGCAGGTCACTACTCAAATTGTTAATTCTGGGAAGTGACCAGGTTCGAACCTGTGACCTCTTGGTTGTGAGTCAGCAGTTCTTATTGCTGCACCACCCAGGCAGTCATGTCAGCATCATATTCTAACCCGATTTATTTCTCTTCGGTTATATTCTTGAATAAAAGCACACTTGTTTGGTTATACGTGTATCTTTTGTGAAAGTGTTTATTTAATATTTGGACTTCAGTCTTCACACATTACACACTCCATGTCAAAAATTTGTCATTAGTACTACAACATGAAAAAAGTTTGTGTTTTAGTTGTGTGTTCAACATTTTTTGCATTTCTCACATTTCCTGTCATCCTACATTTACACAGATTGCTGTAGACATGGAACACACATGAAATGCAAGTGTTCAAAATAATGATAAATTATTTACCATATACAGGCTGCTTGTGCTGATCAACACATTGACAAAACAAAAGACGCTGATTGAGAGGTGCAAAGGAATTTAAGGTAGGCCAGGATTATGAGTTTTTTGTAGACTTCAGGGTTTCTAGTATTAACTCGCTAGGAGTTGGCAGATGATGCGGTTCAGGCAATGGTCGGCACCTCGGGAAACCCTGAATGTTTTGGCAATGCTGCACAATAATGAACTCATGAAAAGACACTAATCTGACTGGAATGGAATTATATATTTGTAACAAATCTTGTACGTTTCATAATTGTGTGGAGAAGCCATGTGTTTCCAGTTGAAATGAAAGTTTTGAAGACATTAAATGTAAAATGCAGCTTTGCAACCATGATGATTTGGAGATGTCACAACCGGGCATTAACGAATTTTGCACCCAAACTTTAAACGCTCTTAACACTAGAATTACTAAAGCCTATGAGAAAACTCATAAATCTGGCCCACCTTAAATCCCTTCACACCTCTCCGGCAGCGTCTTTTGTCCTGTAAATGTGCTGATAAAGACAAGCAGCAAGCAGCCTGCTATTCCATCCCCCCACCACCGCAGAACATGCACTAAGTTCTCCCAGCTCATGCCTTGATTATCTGGGAGTGAAGTGCTGGAGTTTTAAAGGGGAAATACTAGATTGTTATTTGGAACACAAGCATTTCATGTGTGTTCCATTTCTACAATAACCTGTGTAAACACATCATTAAAACAGAAATGTTTTCATATTTAAGTAATAAATGACAAAATGTAGGACTAAACAATATAATGTTTGAAGCCTCAAGTCCAAAGATCAAATAAACACTTTCACAAAAAGTTTCAACAATGATACAACAGTTTCTGTGGTGCAGCAGTAAAAATTGCTAATTTGTGATCAAGAGTCCCCCGGTTCGATAAAAGTTGACACAGAAAAGCTGTTGAATCTGCCTTCTTCATATCTCACTGTCACTTATTTTTGTTTTTTTTTCAGTTTTATTGAGTGTTCCTGCTTATGCTGAATTAGTATGCACCTTATGGTCCATGATTTCAAAAAAAAACAACAGAGACATAGGTATATATGATATTTGGAATTATTAATTTTATGACCTGTATAGTACATTTCAGAAAACATTGTGGCACGGATGCAACATTTTTATATTATTCATATTCATTCGCATACCATCTTACAGTTGAAATCAGTGACCGTGTGTTTTTTTTTTTCCCAGATCTTGCCAGTCTCCACATGTTGCTGTATGGCAGTGTTTCTTTTGTACTTCAGGACATACACAGGAAAGAATAGTACAGAGAGGTCAGTTCAGCGCTATATGCAATAATCAGATTCAGATGTTAACAGTTCCCACACATCCAAGGACCGTCCTTCCTACATTTACGACATGTGTAACTGTTGAAATGTACACATGTACAATGTGATAGTATGTATCGTGATCATGACTGAGAAAATAAAAGAGAAAAAAAATGCTAACTTTTACAAGTACTATAAATGTACACAGGCTGTTACAGACGCATACCAAATGTATGTGTTTATTGTATATTGTTAACAATAAGAGCAGCTCACTACTCAAAACAGTAAATATACGAGGCAGTCAGTATTGAACCGGGGGACTCTTGATCACAAATCAACAATTCTTACCACTGCACCACAGAAACTGTTGTATTATTGTTGAACCTTTTGTGAAAGTGTTTATTTGATCTTTGGTCTTCAGGATTCACATATTATATAGGTTATGCCTACATTTTGTCATTTATTACTGAAATATGAAAAATATTTCTGTTTTAACAATGTGTTTACACAGACTATTGTAGAAACGGAACACACATGAGATGCATGTGTTCCAAATAATGATCTATTTCCATTCTAAAACTCCAGCACTTCACTCCCAGATAATCAAGGCAGGAACTGGGAGAACTTTGTGCACGTTCTGCGGCAGTGGGGGGATGGAATAGTAGGCTGCTTGCTGCTTGGGCTTATCGACACATTTACAAGACAAAAGATGCTGAGGGAGAGGTGCGAAGGGATTTAAGGAGGGCCGGATTTACTAGTTTTTTCATAGGCTCTGGTAATTCTAGTATTAAAACACATGAGATGATAGGAAGATTAATATATTTCACTAGCATTCCATGAGAGGTAACGTTAAAACAAGCTCTTCTTCTTCTTCCTCCTCATCTTTCCCACTTCTGTGTAGGGATATTTTGCTTGATCCACCTTCCCCAAGCAGTTTGGTCCTGCACCTTCTAAACTCTCAAGCTCCTTTTCTTAAGATCATCTTTTACTTTTTTTTTAATTCATCACCCTCATCTACACCTGTGAAACTGGAGTGTGTTTCGAGTATTTAATGTTAGTCTTTTAGTGCAGAGTGTTTTGTCATTTTCTTTTAGATCTGTGTTTAGTTTGTTGATTATTCAGATGGGTATTTGCATGCACACTTTGTTTTTTCATTAATCTTTTAGCAAATAGTGTAGAAGGAGAACTGACATCACATTCGGGAAGGAGGGATGTGTAATTACCCAGATGGGAAGCTAAAATGGAAGGACAGATGGGATGACCTGCTGGATGAAGAAATAACTTTATGCCTGGCCGCACTAATATGTTGGATAAACCAGGAGAAGCTGAGAGTTGGGAGAGGTTTCTTCCCTCATACGCCATGTGGCAGTGGTCCTTGTATGGGATCCCATTTGGGACACCCACAGAGATGCTTGGAGGATGGAGTCCTGTTGGGGTCCCAGGGGACTGAGAGGGGGTATTGTCAGGGTAGGACCTTCCTACTTTCTTTATGACTTAGAAATGCTCCCCTGTAGACATAGCATTCCTGGTTCTAGCATAAAAACTTTTGTCCTTGTGTTGAACAATGGCAACAATGGCAACTCCAAAGGGTAGAAGCAAGCTGAGGTATCTTATGAAGCCATGAAGCACACCTGAGGAATCACAAACATCTGTGACTCCCATTGTCCCAAACATTATGCTGCCCTGAAATGGGGGGACTGTGTAGAAACAGTGAGTGTGACCAAAATGTAAGATAATCCCCTTAAAAGAAAGTCTGCAATGTGCACTTTGATCACAATGTCTGAATTGTTTAATTTGTCATTTTCAACTGTGGAGCAGAGGGGAAAGTCAAGGTGAGATGTGTCTTTGTCCCAAAGATTATGAAGGGCACTGTAAAAACTTTAAGAAGTGGTATGGATATGTGATGATGGATATGTGGGCAAAAGAGTGATGGGAATGGAAGTACAGAGGAAGAGAAAGTAAGGGAGGCCAAAGCAGAGGTGAATGTTAAAGAAGATCTGAAGAAAAGGGTCTGACTCGGGAGGAGATACAGGACCGAGCTGTATGGAGGAGGTTGATCAAGCATATCGACTCCACATATAGTAGAAGTGGGAAAAGATGAAGAAGAAGAAGAAGAAAATGAATGCTATATGGAACTGGCATTGAGTTGTAAAAAAGCATAAATTATGATACTTCTAGCGTTCTGTTACATTGTTGTTAATAATTTTGTCTGATGTCTGGAGAAAAAGCTTCACAAATAAAAGAAGGGCCATCAAGATCGGGCCAGTGTTCTCCTGTAGCTGGGGGGCAGTGGATCCGACTGCTGTGTCACTGAGCCACTCGGTTTAAACACATCTTTAAAAAAGAAAAAAAAAATAAGTGTAGCACTGCTATTAGATTTATTCTGAATTATTCTGTAAAATGAAGGATTGCAATGATAAGCTTATCAGCAGAACAGAACATGGAGTGATTCCAATGAATCATAAATGAGAGATGTAACATTTCCTGCTTTGTGCGGTTACCTTTTTTTAAAATGAAAGGGAGGAAGGAAGCTCCGTATTAACTGAGTAAAGAAAATTAGATTTTTTTGTGTGTGTTCATTTCTTACAAATGTATTCAATTAAAATGCACAATGTGGTATTAAGTCTCTCTGTAATGCTTTAGAAACAATTTGTCTGAAAACAGAGAACCTTTGTAGGGTGAGGGATGTAATTTTAACGTCATTATTTTTGCCATTGACGTTTCCTTATTATGAATTGATTTTAAACATTTACAACAATGGCAAAATTTAACCTGCATCCTTACCACTACTGTCACATAGCATTTTAGGCAGTTTCTACATTATGAACAGGAAAGAGTCAATAAGGCAACTTTTTGTCCAGTAATACTTAAGTCCTATCATATCACTCCTATGTCTCAAGGGGTTAAACTTAGCTTCTTGCCTCCCTTAAATCTGCAAAGCTCTCTATCCAGGAGCCTACTGGTTTATTAGAAAGACCTCTTCAGGCCCATCATCAAGCTGGAGAAATGGGTACCTGTGCCACTTCTCAGGCCAAGTAAGCTCCCAAGGCTCAAATTAGCATTCTTGCACCACAGAGCATCACTTTCTCTGTTTTGTTTATTTTTCTATTTAATCTGCCCATTTGTAAAAGTATGTTTCAGCAAACCTCTCTATTATAGTGCTGAATGGAAATCTGTGCCTTGAAATGGATAACGTTGTGTCAGCACAGGGTCGAGAACATAAGAAATTTGACAAACAATTGAAGTCCATTCAGTCCATCAAGACAATTTGTTTAGCTAAAGTCTAAGCTGTCCCAATATATCATCCAGATCCTTCTTAAAGGTTGTCAAGGTTTCTGCTTCAACTACATGGCTCAGCAGTTTGTTCCAGATTCCAGATTATTGGAGAGAAGTTAGATGGAGAACTTGGTTATTGGTGCATAAAGAATTGTCCGCAACTTAACATCAGCAAAATTATCTATTTTAGAAAGATTTTATTTAAATAAACAGGCAGTTAAGATCAACAAATGAAGTAAGCTGATCTATTGTCACACACGTTTGATTAGGAGACAACTAAAGGGCCTGAATAATAGTAATTCTATTCCTGACCAGAAGGCGGCAGGGTGCACTAATTGTCTCTCTCAATCCCTTACAGACCATTCTCTGGAAATCAAGCATGGTTCCAGTGCCACCGATGATGTCACTTCTAGTTCTGACGCTGCCGATGACGTCACTTCACGTTCCAGCGCTGCCAATGACGTCGCTTCCGGTTCTGGCCCTGATGACATCACTTCCTCCATTTGTCTTTAAAAGCTGTCATCTTAAGGCAGCAATTCAGTTTTGCTTTGGACAATTTACCTCTTTGCTCTTTGCATTGTGCTTTTTGTGACACTATCTATCTATCCATCTAGTGCCTCTCATATCTATCTATCTATCTATTTTAGAAAGCTTTTATTTAAACAAAAAGGCAGTTAAGATCAACAAATGAAGTAAGCTGATTTAACCCAAAATTAACATTTGTAGGGTTAACAGTTGCCATAAGACCTCCTATTAAATATTGAGACCTTATACCCCAGTGCTATTAGTTCTCTATCTATCATATAGTGCTTTTCCTATGTATTTATCTATCTATCTGTCTCTCTTACTTGTAGTTACTTTTGCTTGTTCTTGTTATTTGTATTCAAATTAGTGTCGGTCAGCCAGGGCAGTAAACGGTAGCTGACATCAGTGTTAGCGGAAACCAGCCACTAAAGTAAGTAGCTGGTGTTGTATAATTGAATAGTTTAAAGTAAGAGCAATTCCACAGAGGGGAATAAAATCAAGGCATATAAAGAATAATTGGATAGAGTACCATATAGCAATTGTACAGTCAAGCATTAATGCTAGTAAGAAAGCGAAGGCACACATGTTCAAAAATATACGTAGGCGGATGACTTAAGATAGGGGATCTGCCATGCGTAGAGAAGCGCTACTAAGAAGGCACCAATCAAACACAAGCAGCTGTAGAAACAGGCAAGAGAATAAAGAAATAACTAGCGGTGGATACTCAGCAAGTGAGTTTTCTTAGTAGGATGGAAGAAATGTGTGATAAGTTTACTGGATCGGGCAGTTATTAGCGTCAAGAAAGTGAAGCAATTAAGAGGGCAACAGCGTAAGGGTTCATTAATATGAAAGAATTCCAAACAGTGCAACTGGAAAACTTTTAAGTAAGGAATAAGAGGAGCACAAGGTTAGGAAATCAGACAGAGAAAAGGAAGGTTAACCTCATAGAAGAACAAGCAGTAGGGAGTCAAGTGGGAGAATCTAATAGGAGCTTAACACTAGAATTACCAGAACCTATGAAAAAACTCGTAGATCCGTCCCACCTCAAAACGTTTCGCACCTCTCCATCAGCATCTTTTGTCCTTTAAATGTGTTGATAAGCAGCAAACAGCAAGCAGCCTGCTATCACATCACCCAACCCACACAGTTTCCTCAGCTCAAGTCTGTTTACCTGCGTGTCAGTTGCTTGGAGTTGTATAGAGTAAGAAGTCAAGCAGAATGACACCTTTTTTGAATACTATATCGTTATTTGGAACACATGCGTTTCATGTGTGTTCCGTGTCTACAACGATCTATGTAAACACATCGTTAAAACAGAAACTTTTTCATGTTTTAGTAATAATTGACAAAATGTAGACATGAAATGTATAATGTGTGAAGCCTGAAGTCCAAATATCAAATAAGCACTTTCACAAAAGATACAAGTATAACAGAACAAATGCGCTTTTCTCCAAGACTATAACTGAAGAAAAAGAAATGAGGTTAGTGTTGCATGTTGTCCTGACTTCTCAGGTAGTATACTGGATAGAGCTGTTGACTCCAATTCAGAAGGTTCTGGGTTTGAGTCTTAACGTCTCCCAAAATAAATGTTTTGAGTAGTGAGCTGTTCTTATTGTTAATTTTATACAATAAAAGCATACATTTGATTTGCATCTGTAACAGCCGCTGTAAATGTATAGTACTTCTCAAAGTTAGCGTCTTTTTTTTAGTTTTACTAGTTTTACTTTATTTACTTATCTTCCTATGGCATAAAGTCACAAGTATAGTGCAGAGCTTCCTCTGTTTGATCGTGAAGGGCATGCTCACAAATTACACGTGTAATGCCACGAAAAAAATCTGCTGACTCTTTAGTAAGCAAGCAATGGTACAAGAATGCAGTTAGACTTTTTTTGGGCACATACACCACGCTAGAGTTTAGATCTGGACGGTGTAGTGTTGGCGAGCTCTGTAAGCCGTGCTGTTTCTTTGAAGGACAGGTGATTGGTAGGATGACGATGGACTTTCGCCTTTACGCCTGGTGCTGACTGAAAACAGGAAGTGGTCTGGGTTTTAAGGAACTTATGTCTTCATGGTTGGAACCAGAACTGACATGGAAGTGACATGGCCGGAACCGGAATCAGTCAGATTATTAAATCCATAAAATTATTAAAAGGTGGAGATAAAATCCATAATAAATAAATCCGTTAAAATTGAGGGTAAAATGCAGTCTCTCTTCACACGATCGCAGCCCACCACCATCTGTCTCCCTGGCTCACCCATCACAGGCGTTGCCAGCAGAGCCTTTGCAGCTCGAACTCCTTTCTGCCAACCCCCGTCTTGGCTGCTGGCACACTGCGCAGCCAGACCGTCTGAGGTTAACACACCTCCCATCTTCCTTCGCACTCACACAGTCGCTCCTCGGATCTACTGGGAGGTCTTACGTCTCGCTCGCCCCACTCTACATGCTAAGTCAGTGGAGCAAACCAGCCCCTAGAGCGCCTCAGCCTGCATTCCCTCACTGAGCCCTAGCTCGTGCTACCTTCACCTTCATGGTGTCTGGATCATCTCCCATGACTGCCTCTTCCATTCTTTAACCTCCTTCTGTTCTATCTTTTCTCTCTTTTCTGTCCTTTCATCCCTCTGTGCCAGCCCATATATATACATCTTTCTCCTTGGGTGCAGTGCCTTAATCACACGCTGCAGGAAGCCAATGAAGCAATTGAGAACAATCGCACCTGCATGTGTAAGTGTGACTTGCCCCAACTACCTCATTAACTACCTGCAGTTGTGCAATTGTGCCCACGGAGAGTGACACAGCTTTATGGATTTAAAACCTGGCCATATTTTGTTGTAGCCACGGACCCGCTATACCACAGCCTCCCAAGAGCAAGTGCGTGACACTGTATTGGATGTGAAGTTAATAGTTAAGTTTGATGTTGGACTTATGTTCCTGACAATAAATTCACTTTTTTTTTGGTTTGCTTCAAAATGTTGAATTCTATAGAGAACTTCTCAGCTATCTCATTTTAGGTTTTACGACATATTAATGTAATATATATTCCCAGACTGCATAGTCATCATGAGGGGTTCTTGAGCTTCCTTAATCATCCTGCTATCCATGCAATTTTTGCCTGACTACATTAAACTTTATCAGTAAAATGATGACGGTATATAAATGAGTCCAAAGCTGCAGTGCTCAGATGTAATCTGACACATTTTAGATGGCCAAATATTGCTCCACCTTGCAGGATTGTACTCTGGGGACCATTGAGATGCTACACCATTGTAAAAAAAATTTGTCAGGTTCTAAATGTCAGAAAGTGTTATTCTTCTGAGCCTCAGTAAGCCTATTCATCACAGAAAATGACTGTAGAGTGAATACCAACAAGAAATTCAAGCATTTAACCTTCAACTTTTATGGCATCATTTCTGCAGTTTCTGTGTATGATGAATACAGTAATTCTCAGTGAATTTTAATTAAATCAGTTTTGGGAAAATGCTCTATCGCTGAAACTCTGAAGGAATATGAAGTTGAGAAACTGTTAACCTGTCGATGATAAATGGTCAAGAAAAAACGACGGAAAATACACGCACTTGATTGAATGGTAAGCTAAGCAAAACATTAAAAAATAAATAATAGTCATGAGACTGGATTTTCACAAACACCAAAATCTAAAAAATACATATTGGACACTAAATTCATGTATTCATTCATCAATCAAACTTGCTTGAGTTTTAGGGTCTCCGGGGGACAGTGTTATGGATCTTGCTTCAGCCATTTTCAAACAACCAGAGCTGCAGTTGTTGTTCAAATGGAGAAATGTCAGATGGTGCTTTAGTTCCAGATCAAGAGAATAGTAATCAGCAGACGTTGGCGCACAAAGTTGAAACACTTGAAACCATTACTAGAAGGTATATTTTATGAAAGGAGTTGACAAACATAAGAAAAGGTTTTGGGTCAGCCACCCGTATACTTGAAATAGTAAAAGTTTGGTCTGAACCAAAGTTTGGTTCAATGAATAACAGGTCTCAACAGACTTCCAACAGTAGAACAAATAGGATGGGCCCAGAACCGGAAGTGATTTTCTCGGGTCCAGGCAAAATTTCCCGTGGTTGGTCTGCTGATGAAAAAGAGGAAGGATTAGTGTATTTTGCCACCCCCTGGTCTGGCATGGAATTATCCCTTTGTGAGTCCTTCAGCTGTCTCCCATGCACATGTGTGTGACACACCAAAATGTGAAATCTCTGAACCACTGCCTAAAGACATACCAGTCAAAATGTTTAGTCATGTTGTCAACATTTAAATATACTATGGAATTGTTTTCTTCACTATTTGCTTGCACACAAAATCACATGGACTTATGTTCTAGGAGACATTACAAGGTTCTACCACATTGCTATATTCTGCAAAAGTGCAACATATGTAAGATGAATTTTCTTTTATTTAGGACAACAGAAATTACAATGCTACACACACAACCAAACTCAAATTTTATATGGTACAGTAAAAATGTACACAGTATTTATGTTGAAAAGAACAAGGCCAATTCTTCAATCATGGGTTATCCTGTCATTCCTGGTGGTCTGGCCACATATTTTCATCTACATCACATCTGGTAGTCTCTCTTGCAATACCTTCGAGGGAAAGAACGTTTGTGTGTGCATCTACAAGAATCTATTGAGTTGTCATCACAGACAGCATCCATTGCAGCCATTAAAGAAACCTGGTTGTGTAGCTGGTAGATCATATGCTGTCCATGCTAAAAAGTATTCTTTGATAGGATTCCTGAATGGAGAATAAGGTTGAAGATACTCCACCTGCATCCTCTGGTGGGCATCAAACCATTCACTTATTGAATTTGAGTGATGGAAGCTTACATTATCCCATACTACAACACAATTGGGCAAGTCAGGCCATACTAAAGCCCTCTCATTTTCAGGAATGAAATCCCTGAAGAGCATGCCCAAGAAGGCCAGTAGATGCTGGTTGTTGTAGGGGCCCACTGACAGGAATGTGTGCATTCATACCGTTATCAGATATTGTGGCACACATACAGTAATTAAATTCCAATCACACTGCTCAGGGACATTCACCGAGGTTGCCTGTCATATTATATTCCGAAAAGGCCTCTTACACTTGGATAGGTTTAGTCATCCACTTAAATCTCTATTTTGAAACTATGAGAGTTGTTCAAAAAGTTTCTGCACTTTTTTTTTTAACTCAATTCATTAAGAATTTCAAAAACAAATGACATCACTTTTCTATGTAGTCACCATCCTTTGTGATGCAATTTTCCCAGTCACATGACACTCTCAGACACGACCAATTACTACTCCTCCCACCTTCACCGTTTTCAACGAAAAATAAAGTGCAGAAACTTTTTGAATGTCCCTTGTATTTCCTTTATACTTCACCAATGAGTGAGCCTTTCTAACAAATGAATGAATGTTTTTGCATGTGATGACTCACACCATGCACACATGTCTAAATATTTGCAGAGTATAACCAAACAGAAGAAAAGCGTATAATTCATTATGACAACATGACTAACACAGCTAAATTTTGGGAATATGAATATACAGAGAGATTTATTGAAGGCCCCGAATATTCGTAATAACTCTCATTAGGACGAAGCAATCTGAAGGAAACAACGTGCAATGTGCTCCTCCGCAAACCAAATGTATGTGTGTACACGTTCTAACAAATCTGACTCTAAGTAACAGCACCAGGGTAAAGTCACACCCGATCTGATGCTGTTTGTTTTCAAATAATATTTACTTTATCAACATTTAATATTTGTAATTTTACAAGTACAGTACTATAAATGTACACGGTCTGTTACAAATGCAAACCAAATGTATGTGTGTACTGTATAATATTAACAATAAGAGCAGCTCGCTACTGAAAACAGTAAATATAGGAGGCAGTGGGGATCAAACCGGTGGCCTCTTGATTACAAGTCAGCAAATCTTACCGCTAAGCCACAGAAGCTGTTGTATCATCCTTGAACCTTTTATGAAAGTGTTTATTTGATCTTTGGACTTCAGGCTTCACACATTCTATAGTTTATGCCTACATTTTGTAACATTTATTACTAAAATATGAAAAAATTTCTGTTTCACCAATGTGTTCACACAGATTACTGTAGAAACGGAACACACATGAAATGCATGTGTTCCAAATAATGATCTATTATTTCCACTCAAAAACTCCAGCAGTTCACTTACTCCCAGATATTCAAACAAGGCATGAGCTGGGAAAACTTAGTGAACATTCTGCGACAGTGGTGGGATGGAATAGCCGGCTGCTTGCTGCTTGTCTTAATCGGCACATTTACAGGACAAAAGATGCTGACGGAGAGATGTGAACGGATTTAAGTTGGGCTGGATTTACGAGTTTTCTCATAGGCTCTGGTAATTCTAGTGTTAATGAATAATCCAGTAGTGGGAAAAGAACAAACATCTCTGAAAATTTTCTTCTTCTGCCCGTGTCTTTTTGAGCTATTAGGCACTGTAAAAATACAAGTATAAAAGAAAAAAAAAATCTGAAAAAGGGTTTTAGTCCCAAGTGAGAAAGCCTTGTTAATACACTAGAAAGAATGAAAGAATGATAAGGTGTGCTAAGATACCGCCGGCATTGCCGAAGGCAGAAAACGACATAACAAGTTCTCTTCTACTTGTGGTCATAACAGACACATCTTCAGCTTTACAGAGTTTATTTTAAAAAAAGCCTACAGGGTGGTAGTGCCAGAGGGTTGGCAGAGTTAGCTGGGGGGTCACAGATTTTCTTCTGGGTTGAAGACTTCAGAATTGTGGAAGAAGCTGACAGATATCTGAGTCCTCATATGATGGATCAGTTTTTAGCATCTTTAGATTCTGCTTCTTTGAAGTTTTTGGCTTATAAAGTGTGTTATCGTTCTTTTGTTGCCATATTTTGGACCGTTGCCCTCAATTTGTTTCCAGTTTTGTAAGCATTTCTGTTCTAATGTTGAGTATACAGTTGAACTTAACTTCAGGAAACCACACACAAATAGCTAATCAGACAGATTATTGATGACTGTCAAACTAATTGGAAAGAACTTATTTCACTGTCAGAATGTTCTGGAATTGTTTTGATCATAACAGTTATGAGAATATCCCCTGTTGCGGAAAATGTTTAGTAAATAAAGAAGAGTCTTGAGCCATCATTGCAAAAGAACAGCAAACATGGATATCATTTCTTTCAACATACAGGTGGAGTCCCACATGCACTTGTTAATGCAGCATGGCAGACTGAAGAAACTATACAGAGCGCTTCATTTTATCAGCTAGGATTATTTATTTAACACATCTGAATATATTTTAATATTCGTCAATCAGCTTTAGCTAGGTAGTATACTCCAGAAACACACCTCTGAATTAATTATGATGTAAAGCCTCAAACTCCTAGGGACGTTCAAAAAGGTTCTGCACTTTTTTTTAACTCTGATTATTAAGAATTTCAAAAACAAATTACACCACTTTTCTGCATAGTCACCTTCCTTTGCGATGCAATTTTCCCAGAGTCATACCAACTTTTTAATGCCATCAGCAAAAATTTTTTTTGGTTGAACGCTTAGCCACTGATGCATCGCTGCTTTCACACCATCATCACATGCAGCTGGACGTCCAGAGCGCTCTGTATCCGTCACACTAGTATGTCAATTTTCAAACATTTCAATCCACTCATAGATGACTGTACGAGAGAGAACTTTATCCCCATATATATGAATTTGTGCTCCTGGCACACCTTCTGCCCACAAAAAAAGTTTATGACAGAACGCTGTTCCTCTTTGGTGCAATTTATAAGTTTGGCAGCCATCTTTACCACAGGGTGATAATTCTTATACTAAACTGCAAGCACAGCTAGCTTGCCAGACAGAATTAAACATATAAAAGTCCTAAGTATAAGAAACTGGTAACTGCGCACTGCATGATAACGTGCAGTGAATACACTTGACATTAGCATTCCTAGTTTTCATCCTCTCTCTTTCTCTGTACGTTTAGCATTCGTTAGCTCAGAGGTTGATGCTCTTGCTGCTTCCTGAGCAGCTCTTCTTTTCTCCACCCTAGCAGCCCGCTTCTTCTCTTCTTTCATCGGCATCTTTTTGCGTTAAAACTGATAAGTCATTGTTTGTGTTGCAATTACTTTGTGCGTTTTCCTTAATTTTTCACTTAAGCTGGCACTAAAGTCTTCAATTTGCCTCAAGAATGATTTAAGTCCAAACGTTTAACTGTAAACTCCCTTGAAGTTCGTGCTAGTGAGGGACTCACCAACCTTAGCCCAGCCAAAATCACACTCACAGTCCCTCTTCACAGGTCCACCAGGCCCTCTCCGTCCAATCCTTCATTAACCTTCTCCCTTACTGTACAGACGAACTCGGGTACATCTAATGGCTTCCTGCAGGTGGTGTATTTCCTTCATTTTTACCTCTCTGGTTCTGCCCACACTTATTTGAGGCTCTCATTGGCCCTCTGAGTCAGGTGATCCCTCCCTTGAAAAGCCCTGGTAACTGAATTTATGTATTATTGTAAAACATATAAAACAACCAGTAATTTTGGACTGCATGATAACATGCAGTGAATACACTTGACTTTATAGTTTTCATCCTCTTTCTCTGTAGTTTTAGCATTTGTTTGTTCAGAGGTTGATATGCTTGCTGCTTCCTTAGCAGCTCTTCTTTTCTTCTCCACTCTAGCGGCCCGCTTCTTTTCTTCTTCTGTCAGCACCTTTTCACATTAAAACTAATTAAGTCCGTTTTTGTGTTGCAATTATTTAGTACTTTTTACTGAGTGTTCAATCTGCCTCAAAAATGATTTAAGATGTGAAGAGTTAAGGGAAGTGACGGCGATGGTGGTAGGGATGAGAACGCCGCCCGTACGCATGGCCACCACTGAGAGTTGATTCTACAACAAAATAAAATAAAAATAAAATGAGGAATAACCTTGGAGGTCAATCATCACCCAGAAAGTGGATAGTAGACGTTGCATAGTACATGTGTACCAAGTTTCAGGTCAACAGGTAAAACGGTTTGTGAGCTACAGGTGATTTAAAATCCTGGATAGACAGACATCCACGGTAGCGTATTATATATACTGTAAATATATAACTTCTTATATGTAAACTGTTATCAGAGAACGAAACACATAGTTGAATGGAGTTCGTGATCTCATTTTAAAAATTGAAATGTGCTGATACACATGAAGTCAGGATGTCCTCATTTAACAGGCAGGTACAGTAGTTTCAGGCGCTCTTTTCTATTTCTTTACACTTCCTTCGAGTGTCAATATGGAGTTTAAGCCTGCTGTTCTTTCTATAGATTCAGGGAGATCCTTTATTCCATATTTGATGACACATTTTAAAAACCTAAAGAAGAACTGCTAAATTATGGAAGCGAAGATTTCTGGTAAGAATATTTCTCACAGGAGGAACAAGGTTCCTCCAGACTTTGCAGCTGAGGTGAGATATCCCCCCATGAGTTCCAGGGTGTGTTTTCTGAAAATGATCCATCTTAATAAAATAATGAACAATGTAGGTAAAGAATGAGTGAGTTTTTGAAGTGTTTCCAGAGGACCTTCATCAATCGACATTTAACAAACGAGTTCAAAATACATCTTTGTTAAAAGTGTCCGTGTCAAAAAAGCTGACTCTATATAACAGGAAGATCAGTTCCACAAATTTCAATGGGTGTATGTCGTTTTGTCACACCAGACATGCTCAAGCAAATGTAAAAATTAAAATAAAAAATTCTGTTAAAATAAACAAAAAAGCTCAAAATAAAGAAATTTAAATTTCAACCAAAAGGGAAAATTGTATTTAACCTGTGTAACAAAATAAAAGACAGGAACAAAAGATCAAGTGTTGGGAGAATTCCCTGTATCATGATGATTTTCCTGAGAAATCGTCAATGATTGATATAACAGTCAAAATTTGTAAAAACAGACATTTAACCCTTAAACCGTCACATACTTGGGGGGGGGGGGGGGGGTTAATGTGACCCCTGGACACCAAATACTTTTTTGCTGAACTTTTTAAGTAAACGTCACAATTCACAAAGAAAATGTGAAATTTTAATGGAACACATATTTTTTTTCATGCAAAGAGCATCACGATTACTGAAAAACTGATCATTTTACACACTGCCAATGAACTGTAAAACCTAATAAAGAAAACTATTACAACAATCAACTCTTATATGTACAAGGTGCAACTGACGCCATTGATGAAATTCAGTAATTCACCGAGGCAACTGCGCTTGACCTGGCTGCACGCGAGCACACAGAGGTAAGCGCTGATGCTTGCAGGCCAGTCTAGTGCAGCGGCAGTTGTCATGAGCTGGCTGCTAAACGAATATACGGCTTTGACTGATCAGCTCCGGCGTGTCGGCAAATTGCTCTGTGAAGCGACTATAGTCGGTTGTGGCGTTCAATGAATGTACGTCGCCGAATATACTCGGCCCCTGTGTACTGGTAAATTGCACTGAGACACGACTATAGCCAGTTGCGGCATTCAATGAATATATGTCGCCAAATATAGTTGGCTCTGGCATGCTTCCAAATTGCGCTGGAAACCAACTGTAGCCGGTTGCAGCGTTCAACGAATGTACTTTGCCAAATATATTCGGCTCCAGTGTGCTGGCAATTTGCATTGGGAAATGACTATAGCCAGTTCCAGCAGTTAAAGGGTTAACATCGAGATGATGGTTTGCGGGTCTCTTATGTACAAATTACAGGAAGTTAAAGAGATACAGGAAACGGAAATGAGTCGGGGAGGAAATGATGATGGTGATGAGGGACGGAAATGACATCTTGTTCAGTAACAGGAAGTGCCATCCTTGATATGGAGCCAGAAGTGAAGTCATCAAGCTGGGACCAGAAGTGAAGTCTTCAGGGGAAGCTGGAAGTTGTACTACAGCGTGGGTTTGAGGTATGATTCGTTTAGTAATCTTCTGTTTTTCTGCTGAGAAAGGAGAAAGGCATTTCCACTCTGGTCCAATCCTCTACCTTTTGTTCTTTCATGCTAGTTTAGGCCCTTTGGCAGCCCCCTAACCACGCATGTGTGACATTTGTTAAGTTGAAATTCTATAAATGGGCTCAAAACATGTTGTGGCTTCCTTGCAATAAAGAGCAACAGTAAGCATCCATCCATTATCCAACCCACTATATCCTAACTACAAGGTCATGGGGGTCTGCTGGAGCCAAACCCAGCCAACACAGGGCACAAGGCAGGAAACAAACCCCAGGCAGGGCGCCAGCCCACCACAGGGCACACACACCCACTAGGGACAATTTAGGATCGCCAATGCCCCTAACCTGCATGTCTTTGGACTGTGGGAGCACCTGGAGGAAACCCACGCAGACACGGGGAGAACATGCAAACTCCACGCAGGGAAGACCTGGGAAGCGAACCCAGGGCTCCTTACTGCGAGGCAGAAGCGCTACCACTGTGCCACCGTGCCGCCCTACAGGAAACAATAAAATAAAAATAAAAGCAACACTTCATATTACAGGAGTTAAAATAACTTATAGAGGAGGTGACAATACATTAAGAAGCATTGTTTTCCATTGTTTTCCTCTTTCGAAATCATCCAACAGACCAAGAAGGGTTATCATTTAAAACTTGGGCAGCCTGTGCTTCTCCTACAAAATAGCACGTAGACCTGTGCTGTGCTTTCTTGGATTGGGATGTATCTAATGGCATCGCCAGGTGAGTTGCACAATTCTCTGAACAGCTGCCATTGTCAGTGATGGTACTAAGGGGCGACTCACCTTGCCGCTTTAAAGAATGTGACTGATTACATTGTAAGTTGAATTACTTAGCTCAATGAGTGCTCAAATTTCCTCTAGATGTTAAAGCTACAAAGAGCAACCCTTACGCGATATTATAGCCTACATTACAGTTTTACAGTTTTGTTGCAACATTGAACTGTTATTATTATTGGTTTAGTTGTTGTTATTGTTATTAGATTGTTCAAATAAGAGCATCAGTCTGTTTTTTATGATCTACTTTGGGTGACCTCTGTTTCTCTGTGACAGAATTGCAAGCAAATGTCCAAATAAAGAACAACATTAAAAACAACAAGCCTGTTGGTTAATTTATTTCTGAACAAGAATAAGTACTACTTTAGCTATGAAGGATTTTGGGAAACACTTGTCAATTAACAAGTACAAGATAATGAAATACTTAGCATTACAAAGCTTTCGGGAAACACACCCGTGGTGTTCTACCAGAAAAAAGAAGCGGGTAGATGGTAATGTTTTAATATGAAATGTCATTGTAACCTATAGCCAAAGTTTGAGAAACTGGAATGACAATAGATTTGGTTCTCAACACAAAAAATAAAAATGTGGCCAAAGTTCACAACAAAAAGGCCGTAAATCAGTAGTTCAACATATACAAAAGAAAAACATGGAAAGTTTTGGCTGAGAATCTGTACTTTTGGATAACCAGGAAGTACATGGTGCTGACCTTTACACCATATCATGTCTTTGACATTTGTATAGTGGTTTGTATGTCCATCCATCCATCCATCCATACTACGCTTATCCGAGATCGGGTCACGGGGGCAGCAGAACGAGCAGAGATACCCAGACTTCCCTATCTCCAGCCACTTCTTCTAGCTCTTCCGGGGAAATCCCAAGGCATTCCCAGGCCAGCCGAGAGACATAGTCCCTCCAGTGTGTCCTGGGTCTTCCCCGGGGCCTCCTCCCGGTGAGACGTGCCCAGAACACCTCACCAGGGAGACGTCCAGGAAGCATTCTGATCAGATGCCCAAGCCGCCTCATCTGACTCCTCTCGATGCAGAGGAGCAGCGGCTCTATTCTGAGCCCCTCCCGGATGACTGAGCTTCTCACCATATCTTTAAGGGAAAGCCCAGACACCCTGTGGAGGAAACTCATTTCAGTCACTTGTATTTGCAATCTCATTGTTTCGGTCACTACCCATAGCTCATGACCATAGGTGAGGGTAGGAACGTAGATCAACTGGTAAATTGAGAGCTATGCCTTATGGCTCAGCTCCTTTTTCACCACGACAGACCGATGCAGAGCCCGTATCACTGCAGACGCTGCACCGATCTACCTGTTGATCTCATCCTCCATTCTTCCCTCACTCGTGAACAAGACCCACTTGAACTCCTCCACTTGGGGAAGGATCTTGCTCCCAACCCTGAGAGGGCACTCCACCCTTTTTCCAGCTAAGGACCATGGTCTCGTAATTGGAGGTGTTGATTCACACTCAGCTGCAAACCAATCCAGAGAGAGCTGAAGATCACGGCCTGATGAAGCAAACAGGACAACATCATCTGCATAAAGCAGTGACCCAATCCTTAGTCCACAAAACCAGACCCCCTCAACGCCCTGGCTGAGCCTAGAAATTCTGTCCATAAAAGTTATGAACAGAATCGGTGACAAACCCTGGCGAAGTCCAACTTTCACTGGAAACGGTTTTGATTTACTGCTGGCAATGCGGACCAAGCTCTGACGCCGGTTGTACAGGGACCGAACAGCCCTTATCAGGGGGTCCAGTACCCCATACTCTCGAAGTACCCCCCCCCAAAGATTCCCTGAGTGACATGGTCAAATGCCTCTTCCAAATCCACAAAACACATGTAGACTGGTTGGGCAAACTCTCATGCACACTCCAGGACCTTGCTAAGGGTGTAGAGCTGGTCCACTGTTCCGCGACCAGGATGAAAACCACACCGTTCCTCCTGAATCCGAAGTTCGACTATCTGACAGACCCTCCTCTGCAGGACCCCTGAATAGACTTTTCCAGGGAGGCTGACGAGTGTGATCCATCTGTAGTTGGAACACACCCTCCGGTCCCCCTTCTTAAAGAGGGGGACCACCACCCCAGTCCAGAGGCACTGTCCCTGATGTCCATGCAATGTTTCAGAGGCGTGTAAACAAAGACAGTCCTACAGCATCCAGAGCCTTGAGGAACTCTGGGTGTATCTCATCCACCCCCGGGGCCCTGCCACCAAGGAGTTTTTTGACCACTTTGGTGACCTCAGTCCCAGAGATGGGGGAGCCCACCTCCGAGTCCCCAGGCTCAGCTTCCTCATTGGAAGGCATGTTAATGGGATTGAGGAGGTCTTCAAAGTACTCCCCCCACTGACCCACAACGTCCCGAGTCGAGGTCAGCAGCGCACCATCCCCACCATATACAGTGTTGACACTGCACTGCTTCCCCCTCCTCAGAGGACGGATGGTGGACCAGAATCTCCTCGAAGCCATCCAAAAGTCGTTCTTCATGGACTCTCCAAACTCCTCCCATGCCCAAGTTTTTGCCTCAGCAACCACCAAAGCCGCATTCTGCTTGGCCTGCCGGTACCTATCAGCTGCCTCCAGAGTCCCACAGGACAAAAGGGTCCTGTAGGACTCCTTCTTCAGCTTGATGGCATCCCTCACCACCGGTGTCCACCAACGGGTTCAGGGATTGCTGCCATGTAACAGGCACCAACCGCCTTAAGGCCACAGCTCCGGTCAGCCGCCTCAACAATAGAGGCATGGAACATGGCTCATTTGGACTCAATGTCCCCCACCTCCCTTGGGACATGGCTGAAGTTCTGCCGGAGGTGGGAGTTGAAGCTACTTCTGACAGGGGACTCTGCCAGACATTCCCAGCAGACCCTCACAATACATTTGGGCCTACCAGGCCTGACTGGCATGCTCCCCCACCATCGAAGCCAACACAACACCATGTGGTGATCAGTTGACAGCTCCATCTCTCTGTTCACCCGAGTGTCCAAAACATCTGGCCACAGGTCCGACGACACAACCACAAAGTCGATCATCAAACTGAGGCCTATGGTGTCTTGGTGCCAGCAAACCTTCTATGATGAATGAAAACTTTGGACGGCGTTTTCCCTTGCCTGGACGCGGGTCACCAGGGCCCCCTTCTGGAGCCAGGCCTGGAGGTGGGACTTGATGGCGAGCGCCTGGTGGCCGGGCCTGCACCCATGGGGCTCGGCAGGGCACAGCCTGAAGAGGCAATGTGGGTCCCCCTTCCCATGGGCTCACCACCTATGGGGGGGCGGGGCAAGGAGGCCGGGTGCAGTGTGAGTTTGGCGATGGCCGAAGGCGGGGACCTCGGCAGTCCGATCCTCGGCTACAGAAGCTGGCTCTTGGAACGTGGAATGTCACCTCTCTGAAGGGGAAAGAGCCTGAGTTAGTGCACGAGGTCCAGAGGTTCCGGCTAGATATAGTCAGGGTCACCTCGACACACAGTATGGACTCTGGAACCAATCTCCTTGAGAGAGGCTGGACTTTCTACCACTCTGGAATTGCCCCCGGTGAGTGGTGCCGAACGGGTGTGGGCATACTTATTGCCTCCCGACTTGGAACCTGTTCATTGGGGTTTACCCCGGTGGACGAGAGGGTAGCCTCCCTCCACATTCAGGTGGGGGGATGCGCCCTAACTGTTGTTTGTGCATATGTGCCAAGTAGCAGTTTGGAGTGCCCACCCTTTTTGGAGTCCCTGGAGGGGGTGCTAGAGGGCATATCTTCTGGGGACTCCCTCGTTCTGCTGGGAGACTTCAATGCTCACGTGGGCAATGACAGTGAAACCTGGTTTGAATGTGTGTCAGATTAATGGTAGTTTGAAATTGTGTTGTCTTGAGTTGGTAATGTCTTGTATCCCATGTTTTGGACCTAACCAAAGTCAATTCTGGTATGTTTCACATGCAGAAGTCACATAAAGTGATTCTGATTCCATCCTTCTTCTCAAATATTTTTTAAGTTCAGCTCTTACTTGTCTTTTATTAAATTTTCCATGTACGTGACAGCTGTCAAGTCCTACTGTGTATATACATTCAGCAACTTCTTCAACCACATACGGAATTTTATCTCCTTGTTTCTCACACACCCTTTATTTTTTTTCCCAAGAGTGTTTTGCTTAACCCTTTTGATGTTTATAGATTGTCACACATGTGTGATTGGGAGGCAGCTAGAGGGCCTAAATAATAGTAGTACCATGCCAGATCAGGGGGTGGTGAGTTGCACTAACTTTCTCGCTCCATTCTTTGCAGACTATCTCTGGGAAATCCCACTAGGTGCTAGCGCTATTGATGATGTCACGTCTGGTACCGGAATCATGGATGGCGTCACTTTACAGTCCCAGCACCATGGATGACGTAATTTCTGGTCCCCTGAAGATGTCACTTCTGGTTTTCAGGCACGACAGACGATGTCACTTCTGGTCTCCGAAGACGTCATTTCCAGGTCCAGCGCTATGGATGACGTCACTTCCAGTCTCAGTGATATCACTTCCGGTTCCAGACCAGATGACATCACTTCCTGTCACGGCCTTTAAAGCTGCCATCTTATCAAACCAAAATCACTTCTGTTTTGGACTTCAATCTGAACACAACTCATCAAAATTAACCTTTTTCAGCCAAGGCACAATATATGGGTGGCTGCCCCAAACCTTTTTTGATGTACTTGTGTCTTTCTTGTTACAAGATATAAACTAAATTTAATATGGAAAGCATATCAAGGCATGTCATGCACAATATTACCATCTATCCATCCTTTTTTCCAACCCGCTGAATCTGAATACAGGGTCACGGGGGTCTGCTGGAGCCAATCGCATCCAACACAGGGCGCAAGGCAGGAACCAATCCCGGGCAGGGTGCCAACCCACCGCAGGCACAATATTACATTACCCCTAAATAACATTTTTTCCACGTTCGTTACATTTATATAGCTCTTTTCTCACTACTCAAAGCGCTTTACATAGTGAGTGGGGAGCCACTTCAAACACTACCAATGTGTAGCTACCACCTTTATGATGTGCCAATATGTTCATGGCATATGACCTGTTCGGTGTTGAAAGGATGAGACAAGCTAATTAGAGACGGGATGATTAGGTGGCCAGAATGACCAGGCTGTGGTTATCAACTTTCCAGGACATTGGGGTACACCCTACTCTTTATGAACAATGCTCAGGGATCTCCAATGACCACAGAAAGTCAGAACCATGATTTTATGTCTCATCTGAAGGATGGCATCATTTTTACAGCACAGCGTCCCTGTCACTGCACTGAGGCATTGGGGTCCACATTCATACCACAGGTTATGCAACCCCAGCAGCAAACTCAGCTTTTCCTGGTTGGATGCCAATCCAAGTACTGGCAGGACCCAAACATGCTTAGCTTCAAGTGTTTGACCTGTTTGTTCTGAAGTGCAAGTGGTATGGCTGCTGGCTGGATTTATCCAGTGCAGTGCATTGTGTTTCATTCCCTCCTTTTTTATTGGTATGTTTACTTCACTGCAGTTGCCTAACAATCTTTTGAAAATGCTGTACTAGCTGAGGATTTACCCCTCTGGTTCATCTTAAGTAATCCCTCTTACCGAGGTTCGTAATGATCAGCTAATAACTTTCCCTTTGGGTGCTCTGTTGGTTTTTAGTTGACTGGTTTTCGAGTGTCGCCTTTGATTTCCGCATTTGCTTCTTGGTAGCTTTATTTCTAATCTCACTCAGGCGGTATGAGAGCTTTCATTAGTGCCAAGAGCTGTTGACAGGAAGACAGCTTGTTAGGAGGGCCCTGCGTGTGTGTGGCTGTGTGATATTAAGGTAATATAACAATGTGCTGTTTCTCTCTATGTGCCCACACCCGACTTATCAAAGACAAGAGGAAGCCGCATTCATGTCTGTCTACCTTCATCTCAGCAGGAGGCAGTGATATTTTAAGATTGCCCTCTTAGCAGTCATGGCAGTTCACACAGAGCAGCTTTGTTTCATTTTGATGAAACACTTAAGCAGACCTGAGCTGAAGTAAGATATTGCGCTTTGAACAAATGTCCCAGAAGAAATGTAAAAAAAAGTTTAACGATACAATCATCGGTACATCCTACAGTTCCTCAGTCTAGGGTGACTTAAGTCCTCTGCCGCATCACCAATCTGCTTCGACTTCTTTTTTCCCATGATGTCTCGAAGCCAAAAAGAATGGCTTTCTTGTGTCTCATTGCTGTCGTGCTGGGTTGTGTTACAAAATTTTAACTCGGGTTTCTGCCAAATAGACGGCTAGAATTCCTGCCGACTATGCTACTGTAACACTAGGAGTTGCTGTTGCTCCTCTAACCTGACAGACAAACTCTCAGGACACCAGGTAAAAGTACTAAGAACAGTTTTAATTCTTATTCTTCTTATTAATATTGTTCTAAGCACCACAGCCACCATACACAAGTAAATAAATAATCACAATAAAAAAAATTATTTCCTCCAAACCTCCCAGCAACTCTGTCCTATACCTCCCAACTATGGCTTGCTGGCTGGGTTCCCATCAGTCCTTTAAATAGTCCTGGGTCTAATGAAGAACTGACATTTTCTTCAGCCTGGAAGTACTTCACCATGCATGTTGCTGTGAAGAAAAAAAGCCATATTAGACTGTGTGAGTGCTGCAAGGGAAGGACGGGCATACCAGAAGGTGACTCCTTGCCCAGAGTGGACATCAAGGGAAAAGAAAGCAGAAGGACAGGTGTGACAGTAGTTGAGGGCCAGAAGAACCAGCAGCAGCCGCTATTTAGCCAAATATAATAGAGTAAAGAGTTAACAGGTACAGTGCTGAAAGATTCGTAATGTTAAATGAATCCCCATAATACACTTAAGGTTAGCACGTCATTTTGGTAAATATCAGATTTTTGACATGGCATGGCCCCAGAAGCATTCCCAAGTTTGGCTTAAAAAGGAGCCCACTTTCTCCCGACTCTTGATCTCTTTATTATTTAGGAATATTCAGTGGTGCTTGACAAAGAAAAAACTGAATTAAAATAATTGTGTCATAAGGCCCCTAACATAACAAAATGTGTAAATACTGAAGGGATCTGAATACTTCCTGAGGACTCCGTATAGCTGTTTGGATTCAAGAACTGCGTATGTAATCTGTTTATCTCTCAATAAAATGTAACACCATATATCTTTCTAAACCATAATATTCTTTTGAAATTTCCTGCATTTTTATTAATTTAGCTTGTTAGTACAGTGTACTTCTCTGGTAAAATTAGTATGCATAATGCTGAGTTAACTGCACTATAGAGACACCAGCCTATCTCTTTATTCAGTTAATAAATAAAGTGTTTAAATGTTTCTGTCGTCGGCAGTTATTCATCAGGAGTTTTTAATATACACCCTTGTTATCCTGCTATTTCAGTCTGATTTAATTATAGAAATTATAACTCAGTATAAATGAATATCAATTCTTTCATGAAAGAAGCAATAATTCTTATATAAAAATGGGTGCATTTCAGGTCAGGATGTCTCAAACCATGTCTTCTGTTTATTTTCTTTGGGACAGTCCAGAGGACAGCACAAGGTGGCCATGCTCAGGAAGGTCCTGGTAATTTCCAGCTAGAAGACACCCCCTATTCCAGTCATGTAAACCCTAAAAAAACCTTTAAAAGGAGCCATTAAAAGGAACCATCTGTATTCCGCGAACTACAACCATTCAGAAGAGCCTAATTTGCCCACAGTTGGATCAAGTTCATTGAAAGAGAGACCATAAATTGCTCTACAAGAGCCTCATAGAACATTAAGAAAGCCATATAGGTCGTTATTGCTTGTTGAGACTAGACAGACTCACTTCTTTTAATGTCAATTCTTTTGACAGCCTTGATATTTTTCAGGGTTCAATCATTTTTATCAAAGTAGTTAGATGATCTGCTGTGGCAACCTCTAACAGAAGCAGCCGAAAGAAGAAGAAGAAGAAGAAGTTTGGTTTGGTAGTATTTATACATTTCTCAAAAAATGAAGGGAACAATTAATCATCAGACTCTAACACCAGGTCAATGAGACTTCAGGGATATCAATCTGTCCAGTTAGGAAGCACAAATGATTGTGAATCAACTTCACCTGCTTTGGTGCAAATGAAAGTGACAACAGATAACCTGGAGAGGCAACAGCAAGACATCCCCCCTCAAAAGGGAATGGTGGCCAGAGACAATTGCTCTCTTCTTATCCTTCCTGGCTGACTCTTCTTTAGTTTTGCCTTTTGCTAGTGTCCTTGTCACTACTGGTAGCATGAGGCAGTAACTGAAGTCTATTCAGTTTGAAAAGGTAGTCCAGCTCCTCCAGGATGACACAAGGACGTTTGCTGTATCTCCCAGCACAGTCTCAAGAAACTTCATTGACTTGGGGTGAGACTGTGATGATTAAGTGTTCCCTTCAATTTTTTGAGCAGTTTATAATTTTAGCATTGTTCTTTTGCCACTGTTTTGTATCGATCCACACCTATGTTGTTTCTCGTTGCTAGGCTCATGGGTCACACTCGTTTTTTCTAGCACTTCCTACAGACGCTCAATTGGATTGAGATCTGCGGAATTTGGATGGCAAGTCAACACCTTGAACTCTTTGTCATGTCCTTCAAACCATTCCTGAATAATTTTTGCAATGTGGCAGGGAGCATTATCCCACTGAAGGAAGCCACGGTCATCAGGGAATACCTTTGCTGTTAAAGGGTGTACATGGTGTGCAACAATCTTTTGGTTGGTCGTACGTGTTAAAGTGTCATCCACATGAATGCAAGGTTTCCATGCATTGTCTAGAACATCACACTGCCTCTGCCGGCTTGCCTTCTTTCCACCAGGTAAACGACTCATATGCACCGAGTTGGCCACATGACCTAAATGAAAACTTGATTCATCAGACCAGGCCACCTTTTGTATGTTCCAGTTCTGATGCTCACGTGCCCATTGTAGGCACTTTCACCATTGGACAGGGGTCATCATATGCACTTGGTCTTTGGCTACACAACCCCATATGTGATCCACTGCATTTTCTGAGACCTTTCTCTCATGGGCAGTTTTTCAACAATTTATGCTACAGTAGCTTTTCTGTGGGATCAGACCAGACGTGCTAGCCTTTGCTTCCCACAATGCATTAATCAGCCTTGGATGTTGTCACACATGCATGCATGGGTGGCAGATAAAGGGCTCAAATGAAGGTAATTCCATTCCAGACCAGGAGGTGGCAAAGTACACTAAACCTTTCTCTCTTTTCTCTGCAGACCAGTTATGGGAAATTCTACCTGGCCCTGATGACATTACTTCTGCATCCGACCCTGCTGACCTCTCTTCCTCTGCCTGACCGTAAAACCGCCATTTTGTTTCATCCAACTCTGTTCTGTTTTGGACTCGAATCTGTATATACCTTGCCTTCTTAGCAGCCTTATTTCAAGTATACGGGTGGCTGCACCAAACCTTTTTTGTGCCATTTGACAGTATTCATTATCTGCCACTGGTGGTAGGTACTAATCAGTGTATACCAGGAACACTCAAGAAGTCCTGTCATTTTGGAGATGCTCTTACCCAGTCATCTAGCCATCACAATTTGGCCCTTATCAAAGTTGCTCAGATCCTTACGCTTGCCCATTGATCGTGCTTCTAACACATCATAGACAACTCGCAGGCATCAGGAATCCAAGGTCTGGGACTTGAGTCACCGTTGTTTAACAACAAAACCGGCTCTTTTTCCACAGCGATGGCAGGTGCGTTTGCGTCTCCGAGAGGCATTCAGCTCACTGATACAGGTGAACACCGGTGTCCAGGTGAAGAAGTCAGGAGATGAATAAAACAAAGGTGGAGGTTCACATAATATCCCATCAGGAGATGAAAATTGAGAGGAAAGCAAGCAAGAAAAATATTTTAAGTAAAGAATCACGATCATAGGACAGTGGCCGCTGAGATAAACTAATACATAAAAATGAAGTTAAAACATAGATTAGCGAGACGAGCAGGCGGCCAGCCACACCAGTCGGCGCCATCTTCTTTGTAGTCCTCGCCTTTGGAACTATTTACCTCATTATATAAAGGAGTCGCCTACAATTGAACTGTTTAAAACAAGATTAAAGACTCATTTCTATTCACTTGCTTTCCATGGCCTTCAGTAATACTGATGGTTTCCTCATTCTGATTATGTAATCTTACTTCTATTTATTATTTACAGTATTTTATGTTCATTTATTTTATTTCTATTTATGTTAATTGTATGTTTTTTCTTCTTTTATTGTAAAGCACTTTGGCCACAGCATTCCTATGTTGTTTTAAATGTGCTATATAAATAAATTGAAATTGACATCTCCTTCAAGAACTGACTGTTCACTTGCTGCTTAATGCATCCCACTTCTTGACGGGTGCCATTGTAATAAGATATTCAATGGTATTTATTTTACCTATCAGTGGTTTGAATGTTGTAACTTACTGGTGTATGTTATGACTGTAGTTGTCTCCCAGTAATTTAAATTAAAGTAGAGCACCCTGTCATCACTGGGGGGGAAGCCATGCTGAGGTACATCCCTACTGGAAAATATTCTTGCATACCCACTTCAGAATGGCTTCTTGGGACCCTGGTAATGGATGAATTGACCTCTTTCAGGATGTATCCTGGAGAGCTGTGAGATTTGAAGTAGGAATAGAGATAGATATAAGATATCTGCTATCTAATCCATTTGAGCGGTAACGAGCATATTGATGGATCAAGAGGGGAACCTGAGTGCATGACCAATCATTAAAACAGGTAATACAAAAACACATTTATTGTCTGAAAACTTTATACAAATATGGACGACTGAAATAAGACCTGAAAGGTCAAGGAAGTGTTGGGGTGCCAGCCGGGTCTCCCCTTTATTCCTGACGTAAATAAATTTAAACAAAAAGAGCACTCAATGGTGTCTACAGAAATCTTTAAATAAATTTAACGGGAATCATCTGCTGAAGCTCCATGCTATTCACAATTTGGGGTCTGATATGAGACACCATAGTCTGGGCAATCCATTTATTTATTTATTTTTTAATATACTTTATTAATCCCAAAGGAAATTACTTGGTTTTTTGCATACCCCTTGGGGTCAGCCATTGTACCGCACCCCTGGAGCAATTGAAGGTTAAGGGCCTTGCTCAAGGGCCCAGCAGAGTAGCATCTCTTTTGGCAGTGATGGGGATTTGAACCGGCAGCCTTCGGGATACCAGCGCAGATCTTTAGCTTCAGAGCCCACCACTCCACCCTCCTGCCAGTAGGGGCAGAATCAGGTCCCCTCAGTGGGTGTCTTCTTGCTGCTGTGGGTGACAAAAGAGACACCAATATTAGTGACAGTGCCTCTTGTCACCCCTGAGTGGTACTGCTTACCTCAGATAAATCAGGAAAGTGATCCTTTAACATGAATGCGTGGCAACCTATCTACCAAAACATTCTTAATTATAACCTGAAATGGATTTTTGACGATATTGCCCATTTCTTCATTCAAATAAAGATATGTCAATCTTATTTGACAAAGACATGCTGATGACATGGATTAGGGAAGCTAAATTTTACCTACATGAATGAATGTGACCACGTGTGCTCCATGATGGACTGACGCCCTGCCCAGGTTCGACATTGGCCGTACAAGACCCTGTGTTAAAAGAGCCAATTCAGACTATGCTATTCATGTTTTATATTTGTATAAAGTTGTAACTGGATGTCAGTTATCATTTTGATCTGCATTGCATTATCCTCCAGATTCCAACCATCCATCTATTTTCTACTGCTTAACCAGGTCTGGGTCATTGGGGTTGCATTCTAAGCAAAGATGCCCAGATGTCCCTTTTTCGAGCCACCTCCTTAACCTCTTACAGGGGGATGCCAGTGAATCCCCATGCTGGCTGTGAGATACAGTGGGGAAAATAAGTATTGAACGTGTCAACGTTTATCTCAGTAAATATATTTCTAATGGGGCTATTGACATGAACTTTTCACCAGATGTCGGTAACAACCCAAGTAATCCACACACACAAACAAATCAAACAAATAAGTCCATAAATTATGTGTAATAAAGTGGAATGACACAGGGAATAAGTATTGAACACGCTTACTGAAATTTATTTAATACTTAGTAGAAAAGCCTTTGTTGGTAATGAGAGCTTCAAGACGGCTCCTGTATGGAGAAACGAGTCGCATGCATTACTCAGGTGTGATTTTGGCCCATTCTTCCACACCAACTGTCTTCTAATCTTGAAGGTTTCGGGGTCCTCTTCTATGAACTCTGATCTTTGGTTCTTTCCATAGATTTTCAATTGGATTCAAGTCAGGTGATTGACTGGGCCGATCTAGCAGCTTTATTTTCTTTCTCTGAAACCAATTGAGAGTTTCTTTGGCTGTGTGTCAATCCTTGTCTTGCCTCGCAGTTAGGAGACCCAGGTTCGCTTCCCGGGTCCTCCCTGCGTGGAATTTGCATGTTCTCCCCGTGTCTGCGTGGGTTTCCTCCGGGCGCTCCGGTTTCCTCCCACGGTCCAAAGACATGCAGGGTAGGTGGATTGACGATTCTAAATTAGCCCTAGTGTGTGCTTGGTGTGTTTGTTTGTTTCCTGTGGTGGGTTGGCACCCTGCCCGGGATTGGTTCCTGCCTTGTGCCCTTTGTTGGCTGGGATTGGCTCCAGCAGACCCCTGTGTTTGGATTCAGCAGGTTGGAAAATAGATGAATGGATGGATGTTTCATCTTCAGCATCCCAGTAGATGGCAGCAGATTCTTATCAAGAATGTCCAGTATTTTGGGGTGTTTTGGGGGGTGATGTGCAGTGCCATTTCTCCTCCAAACATGGTATGTGCAATGACATCCGTTTTGGTCTCATCTCACCAGACTCTATTCTCCCAGTATTTCATTGGCTTATCCAAATGTTGTGCAGAAAACTTTAAGCGAGCTTCAACATACTTGTTCTTCAGCAGTGGAGTCTCGCATGGAGGTCTTGGCGCTTGAGTGCATTACTTATTGTTTTATTTTAAACAACTGGACCTGCTAATTCCATGTCTTTCTGAAGCTCTCCGCAAATGGTCCTTGGCACTTGGACAACTCTTCTGATTCTTCTTTTGACTCCTCTGTCAGAAATCTTGCGAGGAGCATCTGGTCATGGCCAGTTTATGGTGAAATGAAAAATGTTTTTCATTTTTTAAACATTGTTTATATTAACTTTGTCTGGAACTCCTTTGGCAAAAAACATACACATTTTGCTAAACTTTGTCTTCAGCTGCTACACTTTTGGGAGTTAAGTTGAGGACAAAGACAAGGGAAGACTTTCTTGCAATTTCAGAATGTTAAAATAATTCTTGCACAGAGAGAAGCACACAAATCATTAGGTACCATCATATTTTTTATGTGATACACTCTCCATCTGTCAGTAACTGCCATCAGTTCTCCTCTCTTTGCAGGTCTCTGTATCTCATACTGCAGCAGCTGGCTGGCATGTTAACTGGGGACATTAAGAAATTGGAAGACTAGCTGCCGATAAAATGTATCCCTGAGTTAATTAGCCGAAGAGAGATTCTGTGATTTTTATTTTTTTTTTGTCTATGCTACCTTATGGTCCTGTTTTATAGATCAGTTTAACTAAATTTGCATATACCTGCTCTCATACTGTGAGAAGAAGGACTTCTGGCTGCCACCCTAGCTCTCACTATTTTATTTGAAGATAAATAATCACAGGGAAGAACAGAAGCAAGCAAACGTAAGTAAAAGATAAGCCCACGTACCTCTTGGAACCTAACGACTGTAAGTACCTGTTAACCGAGTCCATGATTTGTAATTATAAACTGTGGAGCAGAGGAACAAGACAAGTAAAAATGATGTCTTTATCCCACACGTTACATAGAGTGCTGTAGTTCTAATGTCAGTGATCACTTCTGGAATTAAATCAAAAGTCACGTACATGGTCATGGGTTATCAAAGTAATCCCAAAGCCACCTCATTATATCACACTTCTTATGGCTGCATTTTCTCTCTCTATATAAAATCCAACGTCTGTCTGTATGTTTGTCCGCTTTTCACGAGAGTACTACTTAAAGGGTTTAGATCAGGTTTTTTTCTATAATTTGGTTGAATATTCCGGTTGATTTTGCAACTTCCCTCATTGTGCTAAGCATCATAGTTCGGTTGCGGCACTGACTTATTTGCGTGAATCCAAGGGACAGGCTGCGGGGCAAGAGGAGGGAGACGGGACCTCAGGAGTAGGGAGCTGGGCAGGGCCCTCGTTACCCACGTACCAGCCTCCATTCGAGTTGCTCTACCTCTCACCACGTGTTGGAGCGTACCTTGTCTTCGCTTAGCTAGTGATACCTGTTTGTTCAGCAGACATTATCATCTGGAGATTGTTAAAGAGTAATGTTTGACGTTTTTGAGACAGAGGTCACAGCTACGTGTGTTTTAGAGGGTACCTGCTCATTGGCAGAGATATCATGGCCTCTCTACGCGGGGGATGCTCTCCCATCAGAGCTGAACATGATCAGATACAGTGCCAACGTTACATGTTGGAGAGTACCTACCTTCTGGTTGACCACAGATACATTGCCGACTTTTTACATTTTTGACAAAGAGATCACATCTACATTCTCACCCCTGATAGCAAAACCAAAAATATTGTATATCAAGAGTCCCTTGGATACAAAAGCTATCAATATAAATTCTCAGTACAAGTGATTACATTTTTACATTTTTTATTGATTTTTAAAGTTTGTCCTTTTTCACTACTATGCGGGTGGAGCTGCAGGGGACAGCTAGTCTTTTATATGGCAATGTCATGTCAAGAATGTGCGCTTTTTTTGGACATCTGTAGAGTTCCGATAAGGTAAGCAATTTCATCCCGAGTTGAGATGAGGTACTGTTGTTACCAACATCTGTAATGCCTCGGTGCCCATGTGGGCACCAGCCCACTGTTAGATAGATAGATAGATAGATACATTATTCATCCCCAAGGGGAAATTCACATTGGGACATCTAATAGTCATGATCAAGATGGAGGAAAACAAGTGTGAAGACAACAACAAGTTTCTAAAGCCAAAAAGGTGCAAAAGTGCATGTTTATTAAAAAGTCAGTGTCCAAGTCCAGTCATCAAATTCTACAATAAATAAACATCTCCATAAAAACAATGCAATAAATACATAAGATTACAAAATTTAAAAGGTCATTCTTCTTTCACAAAGTGTGACACACACAAGGATGCGGTCTTCTTTGGTCTCTCTGTATTTTAGGTACCTGCAGCGTCCACACGAGCCCTCAACCTTCCCTGCTTTGCTACTCAGCATGTTTGACCCCAATATAGAATGGCACCCCTCACTCACTGAAGTCTCACGTATGACAGTTCCAGACATCCGAGCACTCTTTTGCTCACGCTGGTTATTTCTCTTTCTCATTCTTTCAGGAATTGATTCCTCCCCTAATTCTTACACACCTTCCTTCTCCCTTAATGTTTATACAGTAGTGTGGGTGCCAACCTACTTGCCACACGGAGTTGCTAATAAGCTGATCTCTCTAATGCACATGTAAATTAATTAGCCACTTCTGCCCATTAAGATTGCCTTGACCACACATCTTCCAGCCTTTGCCTCACCTACACTACCAACCTGAGTCGCACCTTTCCCTAAAAATAAACTGCACCCATCATTGTGAATTGGCTCCGTGACATAGTGGCAATCTCCTTTTATACTGGCAGTTTAGTGGGACACCAGAGTGAAGACAAGCAACCTGTCTCTAGCATCCCTTTTGGGCGAGCACTACAAAAACCAAGAGGCCACTAGAAAGGGGGCATTCATTATGGGCCCAAATGTCAGAAGTGACTTTTCTTTTGCTCATGTTAGAGACAGTTATTTTGCACACTTTTTCTTTACAACTTTTAAACACCAGAATTACATGCAGTTACAACGGTGGTACCTCGATTGTTTGTGGTGATTCTTTTCGGTTATAAATGGTTCTTTGCTTTTAGTGCCATTCTGTGGTTAACAGAATCACAGTACTAATTGTTTTTTGCCCAAAGTGAAACAACAATATGGAGACCTCTATGTCACGACTCCAGTAAAATATTTTTTAACTTTGTGCTCCCTGGGAACGCATTTGCTGAGCACCAGCTGTACATCTGTTTGCTACAACTCTCTAACAGTGTTCTGTCCACTGAGGGTCTTCTTTCACCAGCCAAGATCTTTTTCTAATTATTACTCTTTCACTTAGGAGTGTCTCAGAGCCCCAAACCTCATACTCAACTGCAGAGAATAAGTCATGGGTTTAAAATATTTATTTTTATTTAGCAACCAACCTTTACACAGGCTTTCACTTATACAAAAAATCACTACAAGCAAATTTTTTCTTATTTTCCTCCTCTAATTATTGAGTTTTGTCTTCTCTTCTCTTCTCTTCTGACTCTGTCCGACCTCAGTGAGGCTGACTGGCTTATTTTATACCAGGGTACATCTGGTGTACACAACATTTCACCCAGGAACCACTTCTGGGTCAGGCAGAGCCCCCTTAAAACAAGGAAGTCCACTCTTGGCAGTTCCCCATGGTGGCACCCAAGGAACCCAGAAGAGCTACCCATCAGTGGATGTGTGGGTGGCACATGGGTGTCCCAGGAGAGGATACTGAAAAGGAATTCACAGGAAAGAGAATACCAACTGTCCTTTCTGGGACACCCATCCATCAGTGGTTCTCCACCCATGTTTGACTCCTGAATTAGGCACCTGCAAGCCCAGCAAGGATGCCAGCCCATCCCTGCCTTCCATCACAATCTCCCATTAATGATGATGGCCTGCCAGAAATTAACTTGGAAAATGAATTTAAATGAATGATCAGGAGCTGTATGGGAAAGATAGTAGTCCACAAAACTGTCTGAGCCAAAAAAGTCGACCAATATCCAAAACACTGACCAAAGCAGAAATAACATCCACAAAGTCCCGACTCCCTAAATTGATTTTACAAGATAACACAACAAAATCGTGTTTCATGGATGTCAGGATTAGTGCAATACTGTCTTTATCAGTATTAAAGTGATGATATCATTATTATCGCATATTAACAAGGAATGAATTTTGAAACAAGATCAGGAGAAAGGATGTGTTTAAAGCCAGGAAAGCCAAAATCAAGGAAACTGCATCACCAGTACCAAAACCAAAAGGAAAATGAAAAATCTTGGTCAAAGGTTCAGGCACAAATGGAGACCAACAATAAGATTAGAAATCTTAAAGAAAAGGTAGATTATCAAAAAGGCTTTCGAAACCGTCAAACATTAATGAGGAAATGCCTGAAGTTTGTGGTTAACATTAACCTTACTAAAACCGACGTCTCTTCTGATTATCCCGATGGGAAACAGCAGCCATAGGAGAAGTCCTGCTGAGAGTCAGATCACTGCAGTGGAAGTGATCACTACCAGCCCTGAGCTATGCGCCATGCCAAGCCTCTCCTCGCTCCTTCATCTCCTGTTGTCTCTCCTCAGGCTTATGGTGGGAGCTCCCTGCGAACATCGGGTCACTCCAGCTACTCCAAGAAACACATAGCTTGCTCAGTTTAGTTTTGCTTCATAGTATTTTTGACCCTAGCCTTCCATTTTTAATTATGATTCTTGTCTTTCATACAGTCTCCCAGTCATTTTTGCTCACAATAGGCCTTGACACCTTGCATGTCAATCATAACACCTGTGAGGGACAGCCGGGACGCCTTCTTAAGGGAAAGACCAGGGGAAAGTGCTTGCATGGGGCAATACCTCCTACAGAGGGCACCCCCCCCCTTCCCCCCAGCTTGCTATGGCACCACAGATTTGGAGCTTGAAACACTGCTTGGGCACGTGGCCACCACCAGGGGGCTCAGGGGGAATGGCTGGACCCTCCTCAGCAGGACTGCAACCACACTCAGAAGTACATCTGAAGGAGATCACAGGATACCTGGGGCACTTCTGGATGTTCTATAAAGATCTATAAATTATGATCTATAAATTCAGGGAGCCAAAGTAAGGAGGAAGTGTACAAAGCCTGAGGTAGGAGTAGAGGTGGAAGAAAGAGAGCGAGAGAAAAGAGATGACAGGTCTGTGTGTTGTATGGTGCTTCTTGTACTGTGCTGCATAGGTGAGAAAAGAGACTCTGAATATAGCCTGTGTTGTGCTGGGACTTGTGCCTCTACCTGTTGTTGTCAGGTGTTTGGGGAACTGTGCTCCCCCTGGTGGTCACACACCATAGAAATGTTTAAAATAAATAAACAACATATAAAAATGACAAAAATGAAACAAAATAAATCCTGGAAGTACACAACAAAGATTCACGACACTGACAGTAAGCTTAGATTTTTTAATTTTGCCATTTATAAAATAAGTTAGACAATGTTGATATGGTATAACATTCAAGTGCATTCAATGACTAAATTAACTGATATGAAAGCTGAAGCATATTTTTGACTTTATCCAAGAGTCAGTTACTATATTTTTGCTTATTAAATAGTTTTATAGCAATAAGTCATATTCAAAAGTAATGACGATAACAGAATGCAATTCCCTACATTAGTAGACGATATTAAATATGTGTTTTTTAACAGCAGTTTACAATAAAGTTAAAAACAGAGCCCAAATAGGCCTGTGGTGGCTCAGTGGCTTTAATAGACCGCAGACTGCAGTTCAAGTGACATGAAAATGTCATCAACTGATGTGGAGGACCTGTGACTTATTGTTGTGTAATTTTATTAAACAGAACATTTTTGAAAGTATATCCAGTACAGCAGTATCCAATAATTAGCAATTGAAAGATAACTATTAATACAAAATGAGCAATACTAGCATACAATCACAAGGAGAAAATGAATTGAAATAAGTTTCCCCATCTAGCTATTAACCCTTAAACCACCAGAACCGGCTGTTCTCTGTTCCAAGTGCAATGTGCCAGCATGCCAGAGCTGATCAGTCAGTGCCGTACATTTGTTGAGTAGTCAGCTCATGACCACTGGCGCCCCCTGCAGCACTGCAGCCTCACTGTCCCTAGGATTCAGCCGCTGCACTAGACTAGCCTGCGAGCGTCAGCGTTGACCTCTGTATGCTTGCGTGAAGCCATTTCAAGCACAGTTGACTCGGTGATTTACTGAATTTTATCAATAGCGTCAGTTGCACCTAGTACATATAATACATTGTTGCAACAGTTTTTTAAAATTTTTTACAGTTCATTGGCAGTGTTGCAGTAATTGTGATGATCTTTGTATGAAAAAATGTGTTCCATTAAAATTTCACTTTTTCTTGGTGAATTGTGATGTTTCCTTAAAAAGTGCAGCAAAAAAAGTATTTGGTGTCCAGGGGTTCATTAACCCCCAGGTATGTGGTAGTTTAAGGGTTAATATTAGTTAAAACACAGTAATTAATTAAAATTGGATAAAGAACTGAATGGTGAATGATGCACGATTTGCCACAATTATCCGTGTATATCTGGGACTGAAAGGTCAGGTACTGGGCACCAGAGATAAGGGGCGTAATTTATTGAAGCCCTCGACCTCCCAATGCCACTGTCAATTTCTGAAACCATTGTGTGTTTATATCACTAGGGTAGTTCAAACACCATTTAGCTGCAGGTTGATCAGGTCTGTTTTTTACAATAATATTCTGCAGATAATAAACCTAGCCACAGAGGATGCACAAACCCATGTGTTTCTTCATACTGGTCCCAAGCCCAGATAAATGCGGAGGGTTACAAGAGCGAGAGTAGGGAGCAGATTGAGGAGACCCTGGAGAGGTGGAGATCTGCTCTAGAGAAGAGAGGAATGAAGGTCAGTAGGAACAAAACAGAATGTGTGTGTGTGAATGAGAGAGAGGTCAGTGGAGTGGTGAGGATGCAAGGAGTAGAGTTGGCGAAGGTGGATGAGTTTAAATACTTGGGATCAACAGTACAGAATAACAGGAAGTGTGTAAGAGTGGTGAAAAAGAGAGTGCAGGCAGGGTGGAATGAGTGGAGAAGAGTGTAAGGAGTGATTTGTGACAGACGGTTAATAGCATGAGTGAAAGGAAAGTTCTACAGGACGGTAGTGAGACCAGTTATTTTATATGGGCTGGAGATGGTGACACTGACCAGAAAGCAGAAGGTAGAGCTGGAGGTGGCAGAGTTAAAAATGCTAAGATTTGCATTGGATTTTACGAGGATGGACAGGATTAGGAATGAGGACGTTAGAGGGTCGGCTCATGTTGGACGATTTGAAGAGGCGAGATTGTTTTGGTTTGGACAGGTGCAGAGGAGAGACGCTGGTTATATTGGGAGAAGGATGTTAAGGACAGAGCTGCCAGGCAAGAGGAAAAAAGGAAGGCCTAAGAGAAGGTTTATGGATGTGGTGAGAGAAGATGAAAGTGGTGGGGTAACAGAGCAAGATTCAGAAGACAGGAAGATATGGAAAAAGATGACCCCTAATGGAAGCAGCCGAAAGAAGAATAATATTCTACAAATACTTTTCAATCAATTCAGTCTCATTTATGCTTCCATAATTGCTTTCTTCTTCCATTTATTTCTAGAGAAGTGACTTTTTTTGGTCCTCCATAATTAACTTAACGGAAACAGCAGGAAGAGTCCACTGCTGTGTGAGCTGTTTGCTTGCATGCTCTGCCAGTGTTTTACTCACTGGCATTGGGCATCTGAGCGGCTGTTAGACAAGTAAAAGATGAAAATCTACGAAATATGCAAGTTCAAGAATCTGTTCGCAAGGTAAAAATGAAACAGTAAACTCATTCCTAGCTGAAGTCACACAGACCATTTCTCTGTTTTACAATAGACAAGCTGGCAAATTCACTAAAACTTTGTACGGTGTGATCTGTTTGAAATATCTGAACAAAAATTCAACCGACTCAACAAATTTCTTTGAAGAATAAGCGTGCCACATCTCAAGAGAATTGGTCCACGGGGACCGAGTTGTGTCATATGGACAGACGAAAGGACAGATGTACAGAAAGACCAACAGACATGGGTGTACTCACCTAAAAAGTAGTCTACCTCTTCTTTTCTTATTATGAAATGTATTGAGTTTACGCAAAGTGATCTTAGAGCCATTGGTGCATAATATTTGGATCCATTCTGATCTCCTATTATAAGGGAATACAGCAGAGGACTCAGAGCACAGCCCGGTGGAGCTCCTGTGTTGACAGTAAGGGATGATGAAGTTTGGCCACATACCCGACCCACCTGGGGTCTGCCTGTCAGTAAGTTAAAATTCCAGCTGAACAATGAAGTACCCAGTCTGAGCTTGGTAATGAGCTTAGAAGGGTTTATTGTGTTAAATGCAGACTTATAATCTCTGTTATTGTCCAGGTAGGCCAGTATTATATGAAAGATCATAGTGCTGGTATTATCTGTGGAGTGATTTGTGAACTGTAATCTGTCCAGTAGTTTTGGTAGAGAAGAACATACACTCACTGGCCACTTTAGTAGGTATGCCTTGCTAGTACCGGGTTGGACCCCCTTTAACCTTCAGAACTGATGTAATTCTTTGTGGCAAAGATTCAACAAGTTTCTGGAAACATTCCTCAAGGATTTTGGTCCATATTGGCATCACGCAGTTGCTGCAGATTTATCAACTGTACATCCATGATGTGACTCTCCCGTTCCACCACATCTCAAAGGTTCTCTATTACATTGGGATCTTGTGATTGTGGAGGCCATTTGAGTCCAGTGAAGTTAATGTCAAGAAACCAGTTTGAGATGATTTGAGCTTTGTGACATGGCGCGCTATCCTGCTGAAAGTACCTGTGATAAAGAGATGGACACAGTCAGCAACAATACTCAGGTAGGCTGTGGCATTTAAAAGATGTCCTGTTGGTACTAAGGGACCAAGAAATTATCCCCCACACCATTACACCATGACCACCAGCCTGAACCATTAATACAAGTCAGGATGGATCCATGCTTTAATGTTGTTAATGCCAATTTCTGACCCTACCATCCAAATGAACCAGCAGAAATGAAGATCCATCAGACAAAAAATGTTTGTTCAATCTTCCACTGTTCAATTTTGGTGAGCCCATGTGAATTGTAGCCTCAGTTTCCTGTTCTTTGCTGATAGGAGTGACCCCCGGTGTGGTATCCTGCTGCTGTAGCCCATCTGTTTCAAGGTTCGATGTGTTATGTTTTCAGAGATGCTCTTCTGCACACCTCGGGTTGTAATGAGTGCTTATTGGATTTACTGTTGCCCTTCTATCAGCCTGAACCAGTCTGGCCATTCTCCTCTAAACTCTAAAATCAACAATGCATTTTCACCCATAGAACTCCCACTCAATGGATATTTTTCCTTTTTCACACCATTCTCTGTAAACCCTAGAGATGGCTGTGCATGAAAATCCCAGTGGATCAGCAGTTTCTGAAATAGTCAGACCAGCCCGTCTGGCACCAACATTCACGCCACGTTCAAAGTCACTTCAATCACCTTTCTTCCCCATTCTGATGCTCAGTTTGAACCTCAGTTGGTCATCTTGACAATGTCTACATGACAAAAATGCTTTGAGTTACTGCAATGTCATTGGCTAATTGGATAATTGTGTTAACAAGCATTTGAACAGGTGTACCTAATAAAGTGGCCGGTGTGTGTATGTGCCTGTTGACTAGCCTCTTGAAACACTTCATTGCTATAGACATTAGTGTGATAGAATGATGGTCATTCAGCAAGTTTGCTTTTTTAGGTACACAGACAATGGCAGATATTTGAAAGCATTTTGGTACGACAGACTGGGCTAAGGAGAGATTAAATATTACCATGAACACTGCTGCAAGGAAATCAGCACAGATCTTGCAAATACGTCCTGAAATGCCAACGGAACCTACTACCTTCCTTGTGATAACCTTCCTGAAAACTCTTCTTATGTCGTATTCCAACAAATGAAGCATTCTTTATTAAGCTAGTCTGCCTGTTATATGAGGTCCGTGAAGTGCGATTTTTAAAAAATTAATCACGTCCTAGGGCAGGGCAGGGTGTGTACCAGCAAGCGTCACTCCAGGGCTGATTGGGGTGCTTGGCTGATTGTGCAGTCACATACGAATGTGCGCAGATCAGTCAGGTGCCTCATTCACACCTCAGAGGATGCAGTGTATCACACCTGAACCCATTCCGACCATATAAAAAGGAGCCTGCACTGCAGAGAGAGGGCAAACAAAGGATTAGAACAAGAGAAAAAAGAAGCATGAGTGAGAACTAGGCCAGCATGCAGGAGAGAGGCAGAGTGGTTGGTAGCCCTGCGAAGGAGCGATCAATAAGAACTCCGGGGATGGATTGTCCCCGCTAAATTTATTGGTTGAGCAGGTAGGATGGCATCCTCCTAGAGATCCTGTAGATGCCAGGAGAAGAAAAAGTGGAAGACAGAGGGACAGTCGGCACGAAACATCATGCCAGATGGTGACGGAGACAGCTGTGGTGAGAGCCATCAGTTGTGACAGCTGGAAAATCTGGTCAAGGTGAGTCGGGGAGACAGAGAGAGGACGATGTGCTGGGTTCAGAAAGGATGAACAGAAAGAACCCGATGACTGCATGGTTTTATTCCGTTTTATAATTTGGACTTGTTGGATTTTAACTCATGGACATCACTGTTTTTACTGCATTATATATTTACTGTGTGAAGACTTTGGACTGCACTTTTGAACACTGGATCCACTTGAATTGGATTTTAATTAAAGCACTGACACTTATGTACCAATAACTTGCTGAATGTGTGTGTCCCCTTTTGCCCCGCTCATCTCAGTCTATGACTATAGACAGTTATGGGTTGAAAAGGCTCCTGGAAACAACAAAGGGGGTGTGGAGCCAACCTGGTAAGCACTTTCCCCACCGAGCTGTTCTTACACCACAGATGTGTCTGACCACTAGCTGCCATTACAAGCATTCATGTCAAAGTGTGCATGGAAATTATTATCTTGTCTGCCAGAAAGGTGTCAGCACCATCCTGGAAATAATTGATTTACTGTCTGTCATTGTTCACAAACCTTGACATATGTGCCTAAACTCGGACTGTTCATATTGTTCTTTCACTTTCTCCTGAAATGAGCAGCCACACTCACTGCTTCCTGGAGAATGGCTTCTGATTGGACCTCATGTGCATAAGAAAGATGGCAACATAGTCCGATTTGTCCAACAAAGTCAGCATCTGTGCTTTGCAGCCATCGTTATATGGAATATACAGTGCCCTGTCCCCTCTGGTAGAACATTTAATGTGCTGATAAAAGTTCACCATTACCTTTTTTGAAATTGCCAGCCACAATGAGAGACAGCCTTCAGGTTATTATTCTGGTGGCAATTGAGTGACGATGAACGGAGTAAACTCCAGGGAAAGAGAGAAATGATCTTCATTTAATCATCAGGAGTTCCATATCAGGCGAGCAGAGGTATGATAAGACTGTTATATTCCTGCTGTTGTTGACCATGAAACATACACATCCACTTTTCAAATTAATGGACTCTATCTATCTATCTATCTATCTATCTATCTATCAGTTATATAGTGCCTTTTCTATCTATCTATTATATAGTGCCTTTACCTATCTATCTATCAATCTATCTGTTAGTTATATAGTGCCTTTCACATCTGTCTATCTATCTAGCCTCCTCCTCGAGCTGCCACCTTATCGTGGTGGAGGGACTTGTGTGTCCCAATGATCCTAGGAGCTTTGTTGTCTGGGGCTTTATGCCCCTGGTAGGGTCACCCAAGGCAAACTGGTCCTAGGTGAGGGACGAGACAAAGAGCAGTTCAGAAAACCTACCATGAAGAATAAAAACTTTGGACAGCGTTTACCCTCGCCCGGACTCGGGTCACTGGGGCCCCCTTCTGGAGCCAGGTCTGGAGGTGGGGCTCGATGACGAGCACCTGGTGGCCAGTGGTGGTGGGCTCACCACCTGTAGGAGGGGCCAAGGAGGTTGGGTGCAGTGTGAGTTGGGTGGTGGCCGAAGGTGGGGGGAAGCTGGCACTGGAAACAATCTCCTTGAGAGGGGCTGGACTCTCTACCACTCTTGAGTTGCCCCCGGTGAGAGGCACCGAGCGGGTGTGGGCATACTTATTGCCCCCCAACTTGGAGCCTGTTCATCAGGGTTCACCCCAGTAGACGAGAGGGTAGCCTCCCTCCGCCTTCAGGTGGGGGGACGGGTCCTAACTGTTGTTTGTGCGTATGCGCCGAACAGCAGTCTGGAGTACCCACCCTTTTTGGAATCCCTGGAGGGGGTGCTAGAGGGCACACCTTCTGGGGACTCCCTAGTTCTGCTGGTAGACTTCAATGCTCACATGGGCAATGACAGTGAGACCTGGAAGGGCGTGATTGGGAGGAATGGCTCCCCTGATCTGAACTCGAGCGGCGTTTTGTTTTTATAGGACTTCTGTGCTCGTCACAGATTGTCCATAACGAACACCATGTTCAATGTCAATGTCAATTTATTTATATACCACATTTAAAACAACATAGTAATGCTGCAGCCAAAGTGCTTTACACTAATAGAATAAAAGAAAAAACAAAAACAATAAACAATAAAACATAAATAGTAATAAAATATATGAACATAAAATAAGATAGATAATAAATAGAAAAAATGTTATATGATCATAAAGAGGAAACCATCAGTATTATTGAAGGTCACTGAATGCAAGTGAAAAGAAGTGAGTTTTTAATCTTGTTTTGAACAGTTCAATTGTAGACGACTCCTTTATATGATGAGGTAAAGAGTTCCACAGGCGAGGGGCAGCAGCTGCAAAGGCCCTGTCCCCCTTGGTTTTACATTTGGTACGAGGGACAACAAGAGACAACTGACCAGAAGATCTAAGCACTCTGTATGGCTGGTGTAAAACACACAGTTCAGATAAATAGGCAGGAGCAAGCCCATGTAACGATTTAAAAACTAGCAGCAAGATTTTAAAATCAATTCGAAAACTGACAGGCAGCCAGTGTAAAGAAGCTAAAATAGGAGAAACAGAGTCATACTTCCTTGCCCCAACCAGAAAGCGAGCAGCAGCATTTTGGACCAGCTGTAACCTGCATATCAGGGATTTGCTAATCCCAGAATACAGCGAATTGCAATAATCGAGGCGAGAAAAAATAAAAGCATGAGTAGCTTTCTCAAGATCTTTAGAAGATAAAAAAGGCTTGATCTTACCTAATAGACTAAGCTGCAAAAAACTCTTGATTACAGAATTTACTTGTTTCTCAAAAGAGAGGTTACTATCAAAGGTAACACCAAGATTGATAACTTCAGGTTTGGAAAAGACAGAGAAAGAGCCGAGAAGCCCAAGACCAATTTGGGCTTTAGCTGATGGACCCACTATAAGCACCTCTGTTTTATTTTGATTTAGATCAAGAAAATTTTAGCCATCCAGGATCTTAGTTCAGACAGACAGTTGTGGAGTTGATTTGTTGCAGAGTTACAGACGGGAATAAAAACCTGAGTATCATCAGCATAGCAGTGAAAAGAAATGTTAAATTTCCTAACAATCACTCCAGTAGGGTCAATGTATATAGAGAATAAAATAGGACCCAAAATGGATCCCTGAGGAACACCATATTTGAGAGGAGCAGTAGATGAAAAATAGGAATTTAAAGTCACTGAAAATTGTCTACCAGTTAAATATGACCTGAACCAGTTAAGAGCAGCCCCTTTAAGCCCAACAAGATGTTCGAGCCGCATCAGCAATATTTCATGGTCAATGGTGTCAAAGGCAGCGGACAGGTCAAGGAGGACAAGGACTGCCACATCACCTGAGTCAGTAATAATAGAGATGTCGTTGAACACTTTTAGGAGTGTCGTTTCAACACTATGATAACGCCTAAAACCAGATTGGTAGATCTCAAATAAATTATTGGAGTTAAGGTGATTGACCAATTGATTATAAATAATCTTTCTAGAATTTTAGCCAAAAATGGCAGCTGGGAAATTGGATGAAAGTTGGTTAAAACTCCAGGATCTAATCCTGCCTTTTTTAGATGGGGACGGACTGCAGCAAGTTTAAATTTAAAAAATGAGGGCACAACCCCCGAACTAATAGAATTATTTATAATGGCTAGTAAAGATGGGCGCAACACATCAAAGGCTTCCACTAACAGATGTGGTGGTACAATATCGAGGGGGCTGGAAGCTGGTTTAAGGGTGTCAATAGTTCTTTTTAGCATTGAAAGTGAGACTTGATCAAAGGAATCTAGAACAATGTCATGATTAACAGTAGGAAGTTCATAGCCAGTTTGAACAATGCCACGGTGGATAGTATCAGTTTTCCTGACAAAGAATAATAGAAACTGCTCACATGAATGAACAGTGCTATTTAATCCCATCATAGAATGAGGGTGAATGGCTGCATTAATTGAATTAAATAAAACCCTAGGATTGCTTGAATGACGGGATACTAAATTGGCAAAGAAGTCATGTTTCGATTTCTTAACTTCAGCCTGGAAATTGAAAAGAGAAGTCCTGAAAATCTGTTTAGAGATAGTCAGTCTATATTTTTTCCAACGCCGTTCAGCAGTTCGACAGGCGCGGCGCAGTGATCGTTTCATTTAGCCAGGGAGCAGGTCTTACCTTATTACAGCGTATCTTGGGCGGAGCAATTGCGTCTAAAACCGTTTCACAGGAGGAATTAAATTTTACGAGTCATCAATATCATTATTTTGGTCATGCATATAAAGACTAGAGAAAATGGTTTTAAAATCAGATATAATGGAAGAATTTAAAAAGCGCGAGCAGCGTGGTGGACGGCTATTAATCGGGAGATCAACAGTAATATGCAGATCCATCATTACAGAAAAGTGATCAGTGAAAGGAACATCACATAAATCAATACTATTCACTAAAATATCGTGAGTAAGAACGAGATAAAGGGTGTGACCGAGAGAGTGAGTTGGCATATTAATATGCTGTATAAAATCAAATGAGTCCAATAGTGATAAAAAGTCTTTGACCAAAGGTTTCGATTGACAACAAATGTGAATGTTGAAATCACCAACAATAAATATTTTGTCATGGGAGAGGGTGATATCAGCCAGGAGATCAGAGAATTCAGAAATTAAAGTATCTTTAATTACAGGAGGTCTATAAACCACAACAAACAACAAAGAAGGGGAGCTGCACACTTTGAAAAGTTGAAGTTCAAAGCTGCTAAACGGACCCCTTGTAAGGCTCTGACACAAGAACATACTTTTAAAAACAGTGGCAATGCCCCCCACGACGAGTCAAACGAGGAGAGTTTAAAAATGAATAACCTGAAGGAACCAAGTCAGTAAAACATGAAGAGTCACCATTTAAAATCCAAGTCTCAGTGATGAAGAAGAAATCCAGATTATTTGATGTAATAAAGTCTTGCAGAATAAAAGTTTTATTAGACACTGATCTCACGTTCAGGAGAGCAGCCGTGATAGAAGTAGAAGAGCTCGTTGCAGGATGAGCACGGGTGAGTGTGCGAAGATTAGCAGCGTTTACTGCCCGATTGCACACCGAGGAAAAGTGATGCTGTCTTGAAATGGACAAATTAAATCCGGTGTCCAGTGCCCAAAAATCAGTGATGGATTCCTGAGCAGGAGAAGATGGGTCATAGACAACTTTCAGGCATCGGGAAACAAAGCTCTGGGACTTGAGTCGGCGTTGTTTAACAGCAATTCCGGCTCTTTTCCCACGACGGCGGCAGGTGCATTTGCGTCTCCGAGGGGCATTCAACTCACTGATACAGATGAACACTGGCGTCCAGGTGAAGAAGTCAGGAGATGAATAAAACAAAGGTGGAGGTTCACAAAAAATCCAATCAGAAGATGAAAATTGAGAGGAAAGTAGGCCAGAAAATATGTTTAGTAAAGACTCCCGATCATAGGACAGTGATCGTTGGGATGAAATAAAACATAAAAACAAAGTTAAAACATAGACTAGAGAGACGAGCAGACGGCCAGCCACACCAATTGGCGCCATCGATGATCGACTTCGTGGTCGTGTTGTCGGACTTGCGGCCACATGTCTTGGACACTCGGGTGAAGAGAGGGGCGGAGCTGTCAACTGATCATCACCCAGTGGTGAGTTTGCTTTGATGGTGGGGGAGGATGCCAGTCAGTCAGGCCAGTCAGGTAGGCCCAAATGTATTGTGAGGGTCTGCTGGGAACGTCTGGCAGAGTCCCCTGTCAGAAGTAGCTTCAACTCCCACCTCTGGCAGAACTTTGACCACGTCCCGAGGGAGGTGGGGGACATTGAGTCTAAACGGGCCATGTTCCGTGCTTCCATTGTTGAGTCGGCTGACCGGAGCTGTGGCTGTAAGGTGGCCGTGCCTGTCGTGGCGGCAATCCCCAAACCCATTGGTGGACACCGGCGGTGAGGAATGCCGTCAAGCTGAAGAAGGAGTCCTACAGGGACTGAAATCACCGAGGTGGTCAAAAAACTCCTTGGTGTCAGGGCCCCGGGGGTGGATGAGATACGTTCGGAGTTCCTCAAGCCTCTGGATGTTGTTGACCTGTCTTGGTTGACATGCCTCTGCAACATCGCATGGACATCAGATACAGTGCCTCTGGATGTTGTTGACCTGTCTTGGTTGACATGCCTCTGCAACATCGCATGGACATCAGATACAGTGCCTCTGGATGTTGTTGACCTGTCTTGGTTGACATGCCTCTGCAACATCGCATGGGCATCAGATACAGTGCCTCTGGATTGGCAGACTGGGGTGGTGGTCCCCATCTTTAAGAACGGGGACCTGAAAGGTTTGTTCAAACTACAGAGGGATCACACTCCTCAGCCTCCCCGGAAAAGTCTATTCAGGGGTCATGGAGAGGAGGGTCCGTCAGATTGTCAAACCTCGGATTCCGGAGGAACAGTGTGGTTTTTGTCCTAGCTGCGGAACAGTGGAACAGCTCTACACCCTTGGCAGGGTCCTGGAGGGTGCATGGGAGTTTGCCCAATCAGTCTACATGCGTTTTGTGGACTTGGAAAAGGCGTTCAACCGTGTCCCTTGGGGAATCCTGTGGGGGTTGCTCCTGGAGAATGGGGTACCAGACCCCCTAATAAAGTCTGTTTGGTCCCTGTACAACCGGTGCCAGAGCTTGGTCTGCATTGCCAGCAGTAAGTTGAACCCATTTACGGTGAGAGTTGGACTCCGCCAGGACTGCCCTTTGTTACTGATTCTGTTCATAACTTTTATGGACAGAATTTATAGGCGCAGCCAGTGTGTTGAGTGGGTCCGGTTCGGTGGGCTCAGGATTGGGCCGCTGCTTTTTGCAGATGATGTTGTCCTGTTTGCTTCATCAGACTGTGATCTTCAACTCTCTCTGGATGGTCCTCAGCCGGAAAAGGGTGGAGTGCCCTCTCAGGGTTGGGAGCGAGATCCTGCCCCAAGTGGAGGAGTTTATGTATCTCGAGGTCTTGTTCACGAGTGAAGGATGAATGGAGCGGGAGATCGACAGGCAGATCAGTGCAGTGTCCACAGTGATACGGGCTCTGCTTCGGTCTGTCGTGGTGAAAAGGAGCCGTAAGGCAAAGTTCTCAATTTACCAGTCGATCTATGCTCCTACGCTCACCTATGGTCATGAGCTGTGGGTAGTGACCGAAAGAACAAGATTGCGAATACAAGTGACTGAAATGAGTTTCCTCCGCAGAGTGTCTGGGCTTTCCCTTAAAGATAGGGTGAGAAGCTCAGTCATCCGGGAGGAGCTCAGAATAGAGCCACTGCTCCTCCATTTCAGAGGTGGCTTGGGCATCTGATCAGGATGCCTCCTGGACGCCTTCCTGGTGAGGTGTTCTGGGCATGTCTAACTGGGAGGAGGACCTGGGGAAGACCCAGGATACGCTGTAGGGACTATGTCTCTTGGCTGGCCTGGGAACACCTTGGGATTCCCTCGGAAGAGCTAGCAGAAGTGGCCAGGGAGAAGGAAGTCTGGGCATCTCTACTCAAGCTGCTGCACCCCGCGACCCGATCTCAGATAAGCGGAAGAGGAAGGATGGATCGATGGATGGATGGATATCTATCTATCTATCTATCTATCTATCTATTTACTCCAAAATTTCAGGAGTGGGAAAACAAGACAAGCAAGGAGGTTGGAAGGAGTTAAGCTGCACAAAACGCATGGTCTCTGACTATAAAGAGCTTCAGTTAGCATCAATGTGTTTCTTAGTAAAGGACTCTCTGTATTTAATTACAATGCTTTCTTAAAATCTTGTTGCAATAAATGAAAGGTGCCCTTGTACTCAGTTTTATAACTACTGTACTGAATAAAAATAAATTAATGATGAAGGTTGAATACCACCAAGCAGTGTGAGCCAATGCAGAAGAAACTGTGTGTGTGTGTGTGTGTGTGTTAAAGTGAAGAAAACATTGACCCCCCTCGGCCTTCTCCATTCACTGACTGCAGATATTTTATCTTCTACAATTTCCAAACTCTGCTTCTGTTTGTGATGAAATTGAATTGTCCTTGAACTGCCAATTCTCCTGAGCTTTCTGCCTGCAGGGCTGTGAAGCTGCCAAATGGGAAAGGTATGATCACAAATCTCTCTGCTCAAAAGGCAGTGTGACATGTCTAAGACAAAAAGAACAGTGGCCAGATATATGTGGATCAACCACAAATGACCTCTACAGAAGACTGAAACAAACCCTTTCGGAGGGGTCTTACTGGAGATTGTGTACTGTTAGCATTTCATGTCTGTGCTCCAAACTGTACGAGGCCTTTAGATTAAAATAGGAGGACAATCCTTTGAAAAACTGTTTTGCTCACACTGAGGTCTCCTTCTTGTTCTTGTTTTCCATTTTTAATAATGCGTTTTCTTGTCTGCTGCATACTGTACATTCATTCTACATGACATCCTGGACAGGAGTCACTATCTATTATCTGATAGAGCATAAAATGGAGGCGTTCATAAAATTCTCAGATAAATCAAACGTCTTAATGGGGCAGAGTCTTGCGCTAATTCAAAGCCACAGTTCACAAAGATCTTCCTGACAAACAATGGAGGCCCGTAGATCTTAGCAGTGATGGGGCCTTCAAAAAACATTCAGACCCCTTCACTTTCTTCACATTTTATGTTGCAGCCTGCTGCTAAAAACATTTCAATTCATTTCTTCTCTCATCAAGCAACACTCCAAGGAAAAACAAGAATTTAAAATTTTCGAAAATGGGTTAAAAATAAAAAAAATTGAAATATCAAATTTACACAGGTATTCCGATCCATTTCTCAGTGCTTCGTTGCAGGGTCTTTGTCAGTGAATCTAACCTGAATGTTTCTTGGGAATGACGTGACAAGCGTCACACCCTTGGATAAGTAAATTTTTCTGTAAGGTCTCTGCAGAGATGTTTGGTCGGGTTCAAGTCTGGGTTCTGGCACTCACGAATATTCACAGGGTTGTACTTAACACTAGAATCCCTGAAGCCTACGAAAATACTCGTAATCCCGGGCCACCTTCAATCCCTTCGTAGTTCTCCATCAGCGTCTTTTGTTTAGTAAATGTGTTGATCAGCACAAGCAGCAAGCAGCCTGCTGTTCCATCCTCCCACTTGACGGAGCTCAGCTTGTGGGCAAAAAGTTCTCCCAGCTCAAGGCTCCTTATATGAGTGTGAGGTGCCTGGAGTTGTACAGGGTAAATAGCACAGTATATCGTTATTTGGAACACATGCATTTCATGTGTGTTTCATGTGTGTTCCGTGTCTTCAAAGATCTGAGTAGTGAAGGAGGAAAGGAAATGCTGAACACATACCTAAAGCAGAGACTTTTTCAATGTTATACTAATTATGACATGAAGTTTATAATGTGTGAAGACTTTAGTCCAAATATTAAATAAACACAAGCGCTTTTATTCAATAATATAACCAAAGTAAAAAAAAAAAATCATTCAAATTACATGTTGCTGTCAATAAGATACAAACCCAATCTTAAATGTCATTTGAAAGGAAGCTGATATGTCTTCTTGAAAGGTGCAGATGTAAGAACTGCTACCTTATAACTGAAAGTTTGCCGGTTCAACTCCCAACACTCTGCATTTTGAATAGTGAGCTGCTATTATTATTACTATAATATAATAAAAACATACATTTGATTTGAGTCTGTAACACCCGGTGTAAATTTTGGCTACTTGTAAAAGTTAGCGCTTGTTTCTTTATTATTCAGTTTTATTCTCTCAGTGACGTTCACGTGGTACAATGAACTTGCCTCTCCCTCTCTGAGTTGCTGATGTTTATCTCCATTCTTTTCACAAGAGCAGTGCTGACCACAGTGGGTGGTCTGGCTGTTGCCTGCTCAGAACTATTTGTTGTACCGGCAATCAAAGATACAATCTCCCTTGACCGCTATCAGACTGGACAAAGACAGAACTGCAACAACAGACGTTTTCTTCACATGTTTTCGCTGGCTAATAGACTGGTTTAGGTATGTGTTCAGCATTTCTTGCCTCACATTTCCTTTCATCCTACACTTACCCAGATCTTTGTAAACACGGAACACACGTGAGATGAATGTGTTCCAAATAACGATATACTGTATTATTTACCCTCTACAACTCCAGGCACTTTACAAGCAGATAAGGAGCTTTGAGATGTGTTTGATCAACACAGGCATGCAAACAAAGTACACATGTAAGGCCACAAAAAGTGCCTGCTGGCACTTCAGTACACGAGCAATGATACAAGAATGCAGTCAGACTTCTTTTTTTGGGCACATACACCATCCAGATCCAAACACTAGTGTGGAGAGTAGCTTGCGTACTGAAGAGTCTGCAGGTGGAAGCTACCATCAACACTTTTGCCATCGCTGTACTTTGTGAGCATGCCCATGTCAATCAAACACAGGAAGCTCTACTTGTGACTTTACGCTGTAGGAAGATAAGTAAATTAATCAATGACTTTTATATACTGTGGACGGCCCCTTTTATCCTCTCCCAGATGAGCTCCAGGTGGCTCCCGGCATTCCCTCGTTGGCCACGCCCCAGCATGGCGGAAGTGCCGGCTGTTCTCCCGGCAGCTCTCCGGGTGCCCTTCCTAATCTTCCCCCCAGCACTTCCTGGTGTGGCGGAAGTGCTGAGGGAACAGGTCCCCAAGGAATTGGGGCGCCTCCTGGCGGTGACCACGGGCCCCTGCAGGGTGGGGTGTCCATGCCCTTAACCCGTGGACCACAAAGCAACCAGAAAGGCGGCCCCCACGTGATCCAGGGTGGGCGCAGACCCACATCCGGTCCCTCACGGCGTCCCGGCCGGGTCGTTGCCCCTGGCATCCCTGACAATACAAAGTACACTGATGCCAAAAGTGTGCTGTGCGTTCTTTCTCCTTTATGCCTGGTGCAGATATGTTTTTCTTATGTGTGAGTGGATGTTTCTTGCAGGGAGGGCTTCTGTTCTCTTTCTCCGATGTAGAACCCTCATCCTCATCTGAGTTCACCTCTGTTATAGCACATTGTTATTTGAAAACTAACAGTGTCAGATTGGGGGGAGCGCGAATGTGACTGAGCGAATAAAAGTGAATAATAAAACAAAATGCTAACTTTAGCAAGTACCATAAATTTACACCGGCTGTTACAGACTCAAATCAAATGTATGTTTTTATTGTGTAATAGTAAGAATAAGAGCAGCTCACTTCTCCAAACTGAGGTGTCTGGGATCGAACCACAAACATCTTGATTATGAGTCAGCAGTTCTTACTGCTGCAACACCAAAGCAGTCATATTAAGGGCATGTCAATGTCGTACCCTAATGCGGGTTCTTTTCTGCATAAAAGCGCACATCTTTTATTATCCTTGTACCTTTTGTGAAAGTGTTTATTTGATATTTGGAATTCAGGCTTCATACTTTATACACTTCATGTCTACATTTTGTCAATTATTACTAAAACATGAAAAACGTTTCTGCTTTAACGATGTGGTTACATAGATTGTTGTAGACACGGAACACACATGAAATGCATGTATTCCAAATAACGATATAGTATTTATTCTCTACAACTCCAGGCAACTCACATGCAGGTAAACATTTGAGCTGAGAGAACTTTCTGCATTGGTGGTGGTGGGGGGATAGCAAGCTGCTTGCTGCTTGAGCTGATCAACACATTTAGAACACAAAAGACGCTGATGGAGAGGTGCAAAAATGGATTTAAGGTAGGCTGGGATTACAAGTTTTTTCGTAGACTTTGGTAATTCTAGTGTTAATGTCAGCAAAACCAAAGATTTCAATGAATGAATGAATAAATGGATCTCTTTATTGTCATTGTACATCTACAACGAAACTGCATGCCTGCTTCAGATGAGCCCGGAGGGTGATCCACAGATACACATGTGTGACAACATCAAAATGAAGGGCAGATATTTCTCTTTCAGAATATTTGCATCTGGATAAGAAATTATGTTTTACATATAAATGACAGTACAGTAAGTTTTAAGATTCAATCACGTTTTTCCAAAAAATACACTTTAAATATTATTCTTATGAGCTGAAATGTTGGAGTAAGCTTCTGAACATTATAAAGGTGATGAACAGTGTTTCAGAAATAAACAAAAAAAGGCTATGAAATATCTACAGCTAACATGTCTATTTTTATCTTTTTCATGTAGCAGGAAAAAGCAGGATTATTTTTTCAGCTTTTATTGTGTTTATGTAAATGCCTAAATTATTAACGTTTTACTGAAAGCGCAAGTATTAGATGTTCAAATGAAGTCCAATCATTGCTGTTTCAGAATGTAGTGAAGGATCTACTGTATGCTGTGAGAAGAAATTACAGCACAATAAAGTTGCAAAGTCCAACTACATTTTTACCAAAAAATACAATTTTCTTATCATAAGTGTAGGAATATACAGTGCATCCGGAAAGTATTCACAGCGCATCACTTTTTCCACATTTTATAATGTTATAGCCTTATTCCGAAATGGATTAAATTAATTTTTTAACTCAGAATTCTACACACAAAACCCCATAATGAGAACATGAAAAAAAGTTTACTTGAGGTTTTTGCAAATTTATTAAAAATAAAAAAACTGAGAAATCACATGTACATAAGTATTCACAGCCTTTGCTTAATACTTTGTCGATGCACCTTTGGCAGCAATTAGAGCCTCAAGTCTTTTTAAATATGATGCCACAAGCTTGGCACACCTATCCTTGGCCAGTTTCGCCCATTCCTCTTTGCAGCACCTCTCAAGCTCCATCAGGTTGGATGGGAAGTGTCGGTGCACAGCCATTTTAAGATCTCCCCAGAGATGTTCAATCAGATTCAAGTCTGGGCTCTGGCTGGGCCACTCAAGGACATTCACAGAGTTGTCCTGAAGCCACTCCTTTGATATCTTGGCTGTGTGCTTAGGGTCATTGTCCTGCTGAAAGATGAACCGTCGCCCCAGTCTGAGGTCAAGAGCGCTCTGGAGCAGGTTTTCATCCAGGATGTCTCTGTACATTGCTGCAATCATCTTTCCCTTTATCCCGACTAGTCTCCCAGTTCCTGCCGCTGAAAAATATCCCCACAGCATGATGCTGCCACCAACATGCTTCACTGTAGGGATGGTATTGGCCTGGTGATGAGCGGTGCCTGGTTTCCTCCAAACGTGACACCTGGCATTCAAATCAAAGAGTTCAATCTTTGTCTCATCAGACCACAGAATTTTGTTTCTCATGGTCTGAGAGTCCTTCAGGTGCCTTTTGGCAAACTCCAGCCGGGCTGTCATGTGCCTTTTACTAAGGAGTGGCTTCCGTCTGGCCACTCTACCATACAGGGCTGATTGGTGGATTGCTGCAGAGATGGTTGTCCTTCTGGAAGGTTCTCATCTCTCCACAGAGGACCTCTGGAGCTCTGACAGACTGACCATTGGGTTCTCGGTCACCTCCCTGACTAAGGCCCTGCTCCTCCGATTGCTCAGTTTAGATGGTCGGCCAGCTCTAGGAAGAGTCCTGGTGGTTTCGAACTTCTTCCACTTACGGATGATGGAGGCCACTGTGCTCATTGGGACCTTCAAAGCAGCAGAAATTTTTCTGTAACCTTCCCCAGATTTGTGCCTCGAGACAATTCCTTTGACTTCATGCTTGGTTTGTGCTCTGACATGAACTGTCAACTGTGGGACCTTATATAGACAGGTGAGTGCCTTTCCAAATCATGTCCAATCAACTGAATTTACCACAGGTGGACTCCAGTTAAGCTGCAGAAACATCTCAAGGATGATCAGGGGAAACAGGAGGCACCTGAGCTCAATTTTGAGCTTCATGGCAAAGGCTGTGAATACTTATGTACATGTGCTTTCTCAATTTTTTTATTTTTAATAAATTTGCAAAAATCTCAAGTAAACTTTTTTTTTCACATTGTCATTATGGGGTGTTGTGTGTAGAATTCTGAGGAAAAAAATGAATTTAATCCATTTTGAAATAAGGCCGTAACATAACAAAATGTGGAAAAAGTGATGCGCTGTGAATACTTTACGGATACACTGTACTTCCGAACACCACAAAGACAACACAGAATGCATATCAAGATAGTGAGGAACAACCAGGAAAAAAGTTATGGAATGCTAACAACCACTTTATAGAGTTTTACTGTTTTGAAGTAGTAAAAAGATTTTCTTCCACTGCCTTCCTATAAGGAATTTGCCTTAAATTTGCCAAATTTCAAAAAATGACTTTAGAAAAAAAATCTGAAATATACCATCATCATCATCATTATGATTTAAATTTTCATTTTAGTTGTATTAGTTCAGGAATATTTGAAATGATAAAAATACTAGGGAAGAGAAAACAATACATGGAAAACTTAATCAAGAGTTAAAAAAAGAGAGTTGTGCAAAACCCAGTTTCACCATCCCAATTATCAAAAACTGTTATTGTATAACAAATATAACTACAGTATTTACAATTCAAAATAAAGTTTACTTAGATTTCTGCAACTGAGCAAAACAACTTTGGTGTAATATCTATCCAATCATTCATTCTGGATGATTGTAGGCATGTTATGTAGCTCTGTCATCTTCACAACTAAAGATCCTGCTGACTATGCCACTGTAAGGAAGTAGACAAAACAGCTAAAGATGTGGGGCACAAAATATTGAACCCCATATAACTGTATGAAAACAGAAACAAAGGAAACATGGTTAACAAGTGGCAACGTCTTCACAGACATGAGTCCAGCTGTGACTGAGCTATACACTTACTGCCGGAAGTGATGTCAGTGGTGGTAAATCCCTCAATCTTTCTGACTGCAGAGGGAGGAAGAGAAAAGACAGTACACAGCAACACCCCCTGGAGCGATGGGGTATTACCATTACTAGAGCCTTTAAGCTGTCCCATATGCATGTGACTTTATATGTTGTAAGGTTTCTAAACTCTTTTGGGACTCCAAGCTGAAGCAAACCCGAGACAATCACGTTTCCACTATAAGTACCTGTCGTCGATGAGTGAAGCAAGGAACATTATAAATGCAAGGAACTTGGCCACGACCCTGCCTGATTGCTGTGTGTGTGTATAGGAGAGTGATAGATCCCGCTGCAATAAATAAGTACTGAAACTCAACCTCACATTTTGGGGTGCAAAACAGGGACTCACATATCACAATATATACAGGTAATATATACATATATACAGTAACAAAACTCATGGGACCGTAAAAATATTTCATTGGAAAAGAAATTTAAATTTATTTATTTATTTATTTATTTTTTTATTAATTTTATTACAATCCATACAAAGCAATCAAGTTTTTACAAAGAGAAAAATTAAGAGCAGATCGATCCCCACCCCTGAGAGAGAGAGCAAGCCAAACGGCGTTAAATTTAAGGCTTGGAGACATACCTAAGTTAATAAATTCTCTGTGCCTTTTGAACTTATTTTAAAATATTACTGATTAGATCCTGCCATGTTTTGAAAAAAGTCTGTACGGATCCTCTGACTGAGTATTTGATTTTTTCCAACTTCAAATAATATAACACATCGGTTTAAATTTAACAAATATGGGGAAAATACATATACTGTGGTGACCAGGGTCGTCGGCGATTTGCTATCTCTAACTGCAGCAGAGCACGGACATCTCCGTAGCTGCTCTGCTGAGTCTTGTACACAACAAACCTCACTCTCTCCTGATCTCTCTTCTCCAGAATCCGTATGTCACAACAGTGATTCCGAACCACTGGTGTTCTTCTAATCTAAAGATGGGAGGTAAAGCAGGACACTTGGCCATCCTCGTGATTCCAATCTCGTGGGCTTAAGTGCTGAAGTAACTATTTTGAACCTGCCTCCGTTAGATAGTGTAAGAATGCTTGAGGGCGCTGTTGCCCAGTGAACCCAACAGTCAGATACGCAGACACAGGGTAAAAGCACAAAGAAGATCTTTTACTTATTTTTTCTTCTTCAAAGTGCCCTTTAAAACTAGAATTACCAGAGCCTATGAAAAAACTTGTAGATCCGGGCCACCTTAAATCCCATCACACCTTTCCGCCAGCATCCTTTGCCCTATAAATGTGCCGATAAAGACAAGCTGCAACAGTCAGCTATTCCATCCCCCCACCGACTTAGAAAGTGCATGAACATCTCCCAGCTCATACCTTGATTGATTATTGAAGTGGAGTTTTAGAATGGAAATAATAGATCGTTATTTGGAACACATGCATTTCATGTGTGTTCCATTTCTACAGTAATCTGTGCAAACACATTGTTAAAACAGAAACTTTTTAATATTTTAGTAATAAATGTTACAAAATGTAGGCATAAACTGTAGAATGTGTGAAGAAGCAAGACGTCTAAACATCAAATAAACACTTTCACAAAAGGTTTGAGAACAAATCTTTAGCAGTAAGATTTGCTGACTCAGAGCGCAGCAGGCTTTCCATGCCTCAGAGACCTGAGTTCGATTCCCCACTGGGGAGAACGTGTACATTTTTTTTTCTTTTTAACCTCAAACAGATATAAAATTTATAAACTGGTATGGATGGATGGATGGATGATATTGTAGGAATATTCGGGTCGACCAAAAGTATTCGTTATTCTAAATATTTTGTTACTTTGGTATTCGCTATACAGGAATTTGACCTATATATACACACATACACACACTTACATATCTACTCTATATATATAAAATCATAAGCCTAAAAGTGCAAATATTGTATGCAATGATTTTCTGTGACATTATTATGTCACTTTTTTGTCACGCTTTAAATCTGGCTTATTTTAAAAACTTCATATGTATGTTTGGTATCATTCTTTTCAGAATTTATCGAACTTTAATGTGATGTTGTTAGATTTTCAGATTCTTATTCCGTTTTTAAATTATAAACTAAAAAATATCAAGAACTCACAATGAGAACGGCAGACACGCAATGTGGCTGGCACGTAGCACAGGCAAGGGGGTTGGCGAGCGAAGCGAAAGTCTCAAAAGGTTTACAGGAAATGACATTAAATGCGGATGGATGGAAATGACATCATCATTGAGTACCAGAAGTGACGTCATTATGGTGGGCTGGATGTGACGTCATAAGGGGGAGGGTGTTCAGAAATTACTTCATCTTGGGAGAGCTGGAAGTGACGTCATCGATGGAATACAGAGATGGGATTGTTGGATGGTAGCCATTTTGTGTGACCAGAGCTATTGAAGGTGAGTTATTGTTTGTCTTCTTTAGTTCTGTTGATGGAGAGAGAGAGGCATTAGTACATACAATCAACCCTTCATCCATTGTAATATCAATCACCTTAGGGCTTGTTGGCTGTCTCCTAAGTGCACGTGTGTGACTATATATATATATATATATATATATATACCGTAGATCCCGGAATACAAGCCGAGAATTTCGTCCTAGATTTTTGGCTTGGAGTTTGGGGTTCGGTTTATACAACGAGTATCATTTCAGATTCAAGATTTCCAGCGCAATGCCGGTTTTGCCGATGAATACGGAAGTAAATAATGACGAAACCACAGAGCCATCTTTCAGATGAAGAAGTAACTTTGCATGCCAGTACTTTAAATTAAATAAAGAATTTATTCAAAAAAGTTTTTTAGTTGTTGATTTTATTAATAAAATTTATAATAAATTATCGGGAAGTTTAAAATAAAATTTTTTATTTTGATTTACGATCCACATCTTGCGTTATGAAACGGATGCGGTCACGTGTATCCGCTTGCGCGATTGTAAACAAACAACCGAGAGCGTTAGTAGCGTCAGTCGGAGCCCAGATACATGTGTTTGTGGATGTAATTTCGAAACGAAGATGGACATTGTGTGGAAATATCTCCTCCTCCTCCCTTCCTGCAGCCCAAAGATGTCAAATTAAATGGTGAGTACAGTATGAAATTGTTTCTAGAATAGAATGCCTTTTACTGTCACTATACGCATCTACAATGAGATTAAAAGCAGCTCCTTCAGTGCAGAAAAAGGTTCTATATAGGGCTCGTATGGTTGTTTATTAGCCTTAGCATAACACCGTATCTGCGGCCCCGCTTCTGCTTTCTTTCCCTCCTCCGTCTGTGTCGTCTCCTAGACCCGACAACAAACCACGGAGAGCCCGCTGGTCTCGCTATGTTGTCTGGGATGTTGTGCGTGTGATGAAAAACACTCAAAACAGATGTCTGGCTCTGGACACCGATGTCTATAAGGTTCTGAATGGTGTAGCGGATGTTCGCCGAACCGATCGTGCACAAACAAGGACAAAAAAAAAGTACAAAAACAACAAAAAAGTGCACTGAAAAGGAGAGCCCTGAGCCGCTGCGCGCCGCCATGCTCCTAGCCTAATCGAAGTAGGCTAGGCACTTTTTATAACTTTTTGGTTAGTACATTAGAAAAAATATTGGTGTTTTTTATTATGAAAAGGTTAAGTAAGTGTTGTAGTGGGAGGTTTGGAACGCATTATGGGTTAGCCTTTGCAAACGAATTAAGTTTGTAAGTCAAGGGTCCACTGTATTGCGTATTTAAGTTAATCAAATTTATAACAAGTCTCCGGAAATCCACCCGCCGATGTACCGTATTTGCGTATATAGTTTCAACACAAAGGTTCCAATTTACCAAACTTCTCCGCAATCACTTCCTAGTTTCCATCAAAAATGCCGGCAGTCTCAAATTCTCGCCGATAAACATTATAAATATACCCGAAGAGACACTTTTAAGGAAATTTAGAAAATTTTGCTTGGAGAAGGGGGTCGGCTTAAATACTGGTCATCGGCAAATACATGTAATTTAGTCGGTAGAGAAGGGGATCGGCTAATATACCGGGTCGGCTTGTATTCCGGGATCTACAGTATATATACATACACACACACATTAATACATGTATACGTATATACTACATATTTAAACATATACAGTAAGTATTCATAGTCATGCATGCATAATTCAAGGTATATGATATCTGAATAATAAAAAATGTACATATACAAAATAAAAACAATGGAACTAAATGCATTAACAAAAAAAAGCCTGCATGGCCTATCTGTATGCTATTATACTGTGCACTTATTACCTTGCAATAAGGAGATGGATTAGTGTCCCGGTCCTCCCTGTGTGATTGAATTACTCTTTGAGTAGTGAGAAAAGTGCTATATTAATGTAATGAATTATTATTATTTGTAAGAAGACAAAAGGAGAGTGTGAGAGTGTTGGCACCTGTGGGCAAACCCCATTTAACTGAAACAGCTTTGATCAAAATAAAGCATGTGAAAATGCAAAAAACATTTCTTATGATCATATGGCTGCAAGGCAGGAAGAGGCAGTTCCAGGTTGGCGGACACTGGAAGTGATGTCGTTGAAGGACTACACAGAACAAAGGAGGAGGCGGATTGTAGTGAATTTTACAAAGTGGTCACAAAGCGACAGTGTCAAAGATGACATCTGGGACCTGGAATGCTGGTTGCTGCATCAGTAAAGGAAGTAAAACAGCCAAGAAGCTCCAAAGAAGGAGGCTTATAGCCCAGAAATACTGGACAGATCATTGCACAGAAGTGCGGCATTAAACACTTCTGCTACACTGTATGACGTGGCAACTCTAATTAGAAAGAAACGACTTAAACAAAGTCAAAAAGAGTTGGGGAATGACCCTGTATAATGTCCAAAAAATGGATCAAAATGTAAGCATGTGACAGAGACAGTATTGCAATGGAGGCATTTATATACAAAATGGTGACAGGATGTGAGTTGGCAGGAAGTGACGTCAATACTGCAGGACAGAAGTGACGTCATCAAGGTGGGACCGGAAAGTGCCGTTGTCACTATAGGACTGGAAGTGACGTCATAGACTGGAGACGGAAGTGGATGTGACATTGGGCGGCCATTTTGGGATTCCAGAAATGATGGAGGTGAGGGAATGAAATCTTTATCTTCTTCGGATCTGAAGAGAGTGAGAGAGAGAGGCGTTAGCACCCGAAATCAACCCTTCAACTCGTGATACTTCACTCACCTCAGGGTTTGTTGGCTGAATCCTAAGCGCACGTGTGTGACACAGCACGCAACATTCCTTCTACACCATCTGACAATGCAGTGCTCAACATCTGAGCTGATATGCCCCCATCACTGGATGCTCAACCACAGCAGAGGACAAGATTTCCCTGCCGTTTGAAAGAGTTTGTGTACAGTTGTATGGAGATAGAGACTTTGAAGGAAGGCTATGTGAATGGCACTGGCCAGTGGATTCAGTCTGAGGACAAACTGAAACAATATGAGCTGGTATTCCATCATACAAGTGAGCAGCTTCAAAGCCAGCAGGAGGGAAGCCTAGAAAAATAGCAAACTCGTCATAGTCATGTGAATTCCAACTAGCGTGGAAAGAACAAGCTGTCCTTCTACAGATAGTGTGCTACCTAAAAGAATGATGCAAAGAGCGAGAATCCATTGGCACTTAGTGCTGGTGAGCACTGGTGAGGAGTTACAATGTGCTAAATGCAACATCAGATGAACGTTTCTGCTCATGCAGTGGACGGCAGGAATAGCTGTTGATTATTTGCCTTCTGAACCAAAGGATAAAAACTGTCCTTCTGGTAATTTTGAAGCTCACATGTTGATGGTTAGCATCAGGGGCCTGCTCACTGTGTTTGAGAACAAGCAGTGGACCTAAGAGAGAGTAAGACGATGCCCAGAGAGGAGAGTTTGATCAGTAGGACATAAATGTTAAATATACTACAGAGAAACTCTTGCAGCTTATCAGGTTCTTCAGGGATGGTCAGACATGCTGCACATGCTGTTTGGGACTGTAGATGAGCTGCAGCTGTTTTGTCTCAGATTTTAAAAGCTGTGCTGGCTGATGAAAGGCACAGCACACTTGCTGGTGTGATCATAAAAAAGGGCACAGAGCATTGGGGAAACGCCACTGACAACTGCATGCTAGCTGTAATCACAGGAAGCAATGGTCCACTGAGGCTCCAAACTGAGTGAGGGTGATGTGCTGGAGTCGTAAGAAGACACATTGAATAATTTTGTAACTGCCAAAAGAAGCTCTCCTGAGTGTTTCTTTTTAATTAACACACCAGAAGCATTCCATAGGTTTGTTAATTACTAGAAAGTTCACTAAATACAGTAAATGTTTATTATTTCAGCTTTAAAAAATATATGTGTGTTGCAGCATGTCAGGGGTCTGTGGTGGTGCAAAGTTTTAAAAACAGTGGTGCTCAGACTTTGTGGGTGTAGGACAGCTGGAATTCTTACCTAGCCGGGACGCCTCTGGAATGGAAGGACCAAGGGAAGGAGCTTTCACAGGGCAATACCTCCACCAGGATGACAGAGGGCAACCCCCCTGGTTTGCAGTGGGGCCTCTGGTTTGGAGTATAGAAGCTCAACCCTGCTGGGTCCCATGGCCAGCCTTTGGTTGCAGCACTTCTGCCACACCTGGAAATGCAACCAAACTCTTCCAGGTGCCTTATAAAGGGAGCCAGTGGCCACAACTTGGGGAGGTGGAGTGGAGGTGAAGAACAGAGAGAAAGAGAGTGAGAAGAAAGAAAAAATGACTGTGGTTTATAATATTTGGTCCTTTGTACAGTGTACAGCTGTAAGCAGTGACACAAAAGCGTTTCCTACAGCTGAATAAATGTGTGTTGTGTGCTGGACTTGGGCTTTGTGCGTGTTGTGTTCAGGGTTTGGGGGAGCTGTTGGTGTCCACAAGGTGCAAGATGGTGGAAGGCTCTGTGACCCTGGAGTGATTAATGGGGAAATTGGCTGATTGCTGATTCACATGCGAGAGTGATTAGCACTACCATTCCTCACTGAAACTCCATGTGTCGTTAAAGGAAGCACCTACACTACAGGGGTAGAGAAATGGAACAGCATCAATTAGCTGGACTTTCTAAAAGTCTTTGATGCAGTCCCACACCAAAGATTAATTCTAAAACTAGAAGCTGTAGGGATCAGAGGTAACCTACTAATCTGGATCTCAAGTTGGCTAATCGGCAGGAAACAAAGATTACCGATAGGAGGAGAATGGAACGAGGTTATGAATGGATTCCCTCAGGACCCTGGAATGTTTATTTTTTTGATTTATATTACTGATATTGATTCCAGTATAGTAAGTAAACTTGAGAAATTCACAGATGATAGTAAAATTGGAGGAACGGAGGACACTGAGGAGGCAGCAAAAACAATTCAGAAAAACCTGGACAAGCTTCAGAACTGGGTGAACACCAGGAAAATGCAGTTGAATGTAGAAAAGTTCAAAGTGCTACAGATGGACAAAAGGAGCATATATATATATATACTAGCAAAATACCCGCGCTTCTCAGCAGAGAAGTAGTGTGTTAAAGAAGTTATGAAAAAGAAAAGGAAACATTTTAAAAATAACATAACATGATTGTCAATGTAATTGTTTTGTGACTGTTATGAGTGTTCCAGTCAGCAACGATTTGATTATCATTATTTCTTTCAATCAGGTTCGTATTTGGAGGATGTGTTCTTGTGTTCAAGTTACATTCCATGTTTGTCAAACGTTGATAACAGGTTTCATTCATCGAAGTGTTCACTACCCAAATCGGTACTCGTGAATCTAAGATGTTTAACAGGCATTCCCGGTATTAAGTTGTGGTTTTGCCTGCGAATATTTAGCGGCAGCGTGTCTATGAACTTAATTTAAACTTAAGCTTTACACCTTGCTCTCCTATTGATATGTCTACAAAGGCTTGTTCAGATTCAGAGGGTTATTCGTTTCTTACTGCCTCAATAAACAGCTCATCTTCATCTTCCTCTTTATCTGAGACATCACACACTGCATGCACGGGTTTACCTTTCCCAGTCCTGCAAACTTTAACGAAATGGTTCAATTTACCACATTTTTTACACAGTCTTCCTTTAGCTGGACATTGACTTTTTCCACCGTGTGCTTTGTTTCCACTGTACCTGCACTTATGAATATGCTTCTATGCGTCACACGCTTCATATTCTTTTGCTGCCTTCTCAATTGTGTAATGCGTTTTTTGTTCAGCACTCTTTCGAGCTCTTGCTTTTTGTGTGTGTACTGCGTTCACAGTCACTTCACGTGAGCCGCTCAGAGTACATGCATCGAAGGTTCTCAGCTGTGGTTGTGCTATCTCGTGCAATCTCGCGATGTCCATGGCTTTATTTAATGTTAGCTCAGACCCGACACTTAAAAGTTTCTCTCGCACTTTTGCTGAGTTTGTGCCAAACACTATTCTATCCCTGACCATCTCATCTTCGTTTGCATAAGCACAGTCCTTCAGCAGCAATTTTAACTCTGTTACAAAGTGATCAAAAGTCTCGTTTATACCCTGCGACCTTTCAGTAAACTTGTATCTCGCGAATATCGTATTCGTCTTAGGCATGACAAACGACAGCGGCAGCGTGTCTATGAACTTAATTTAAATTTAAGCTTTACACCGTGCTTTGTTTCCGCAGTAGCTGCACTTATGAATATGCTTGTATGCGTCACTCGCTTCATATTCTTTTGCTGCCTTCTCAATTGTGTAAGGCTGACGGATGGCCTTATATGGGCAGGCACTCAATTACGTGGGAGTCGTGACGATGAGGGATGCAACTCCGCCTCACACAGCGACCGAGCTGCAGGCTATGGCCGTATATACAGTATGTACGTAAGTAGGTTCCAGTTATGACCATTATGCATAGAATTTCGAAATGAAACCTGCCTAACTTTTGTAAGTAAGCTGTAAGGAATGAGCCTGCCAAACGTCAGCCTTCTACCTACACGGGATGTTGGAGAATTAGTGATGAGTCAGTGAGTCAGTCATTCAGTGAGTCAGTGAGGGCTTTGCCTTTTATTAGTATATATATATATATATATATATATATATATATATATGCAACCCCCAATATTTGTGGGGATTACATTCCTAGAGCACCCACATTGTGAAAACCCGCAAATTTTAAATGCCTATTTTTATACTTTAAACCCTACATATACCCCCAATACACAAACTCAGCTTAATACATTACCCTAAAAAAAAGAATGTAAAGGTAAACCCATATACTGTACAGTACTGTACTGTTATGTCTCCCGCAGTGCTAGAATGTAAAATACCGATGTTACCCCTATATGTACTGTAAATAATGCAAGGGCGTTTTCTTTGGTATGCGCTGTTGTTTTCTTTGGTATAAGTAGGATAAATACGTAATAATTTAATTTAATTTAATTTAAATAAAAATACATTAAAATGTACGGGTGCTCACCAATAATGAATGATATTGATTGAAGATGATGATGATGATGAATTAGCTGTGCAGTACAATGAATGTATGTAATGAAGATACTGTAATGACCAAACCAGAGAATTTACAGCTCCTCGGGTGGCTACTGCGGCATAACTTTTTAGAGTACAGAGCAAATCGAGTAGTTCAACCTACTCCTGGAGTGTCTTAAACTTCTTCTGGCACTTAGGTTCATTGCCAGAAGCCTTAGAAGGCGCAAAGTGCTTGGGCGGCATCTTAGGGCTTTAAGGAGAACAAAACAAATAAATAAACAAGAACACTCAGTGAAACACTCAAGATAGCTACAAGCGGTAAACTGTTATGATGCAGGAATGCTGGGCTGCATCTGCCGGAGATGTGTCACAGGGCAGCAGCCAATCAGCAGCAAGGAGAAATGAATAACGTCCTCAGATTGGCTACTTTCCCAATCCCAAGCCATGTTTTCCTCTACGGTTGCTTTGTGTTCTCTCTACAGTACAGTATTGCCACGAAAATAGCCATAAAAAAATTGCGGAGGATATTTGCGGTTTCCGCTAACAATTATTAGTTAGGTTCTAAGGAAAAATCCGCATTAATAACATCACCCAGTCTGCTTACTTCCACTTACGTAATATTAATCGCATTCGCCCCTCCCTCACTCCTCATACCACTGCCATTCTTGTTCATAGTCTTGTCACTTCTCGGCTGGACTACTGCAATTCACTCCTCTTTGGTCTCCCTAATAAATCTCTTCATAAGCTTCAGTTAGTCCAGAATTCTGCAGCACGTATCATCACTGGAATCCCATCTTTTCACCATATTACTCCGGTCTTGCAGCAGCTTCATTGGCTCCCGATCAAGTTTCGTATTGATTTTAAGATTCTGCTACTAACTTTTAAGGCCATCCATAACCTCGCACCTCCATATCTGTCTGACCTTCTACATGTTGCCGTTCCATCCCGTAACCTTAGATCCTCTTCCTCCACCCATCTGACCGTTCCTCCCGCCCGTCTAACCGCCATGGGGAGCAGAGCTTTCAGCCGTTCTGCTCCCAAGCACTGGAACTCATTACCTGCGGATCTACGAAATATCAAATCATATTCATCTTTCAAATGTAAACTTAAAACACATTTGTTTAAAATGGCTTTTTCTTCTTCCTCCGGATTATAGTGGTTTTGTTTGGTTTTAATTTTTAGATTTTCTGATGTTTTAAGTTGTTTATAATTGTGTCTTTTATTTATTTATTTATTGTTTGTTCGGTGTCCTTGAGTTCTCTGAAAGGCGCCTTGTATAAATAAAATGTATTATTATTATTATTATCTGTCTGTCTGTCTGTGCATACATCTGTCTGCTTAGAACTACTTAGGATCAGGTTTTTTTCTATAATTTGCTTAAACATTCTGGTTGATTTTGCAACTTCTCTAATCGAGATAAGTATCATAGGTCAGTGCAGTACTGATGTATTTGCGTGAATCCGAGAGAGAGGCTGCGAGCCAAGGGTAGTGGGAAGCGGGGCCCTCCTCACTCATGCGCCAGCCTCCGTTCGAGTCGGTCTACCTCTCGCCATGTGTTGGAGCTTACCTTGCCTCCACTTAGCTAGTGATGCCTGTTTGTTCAATAGACATCAGAGAAATCAGAGCTACGTGTGTTTTTAGAGGGTAGCTGCTGATTGCTGACGACTACGTGCTTTTCTCCCCATATGAAGGACGCTCACCCATGAACATGATCGGATACAGTGCCAACGTTTGACATTGGAGTGTGCCTACCTTCCACTTGGGCAAAATTACATTTTCTTTTTACTGATTTTTAAAATTTGTCCTGTTTCACTACTGCATGGGCGGAGCTGTTGGGGACAGCTAGTCAATTATAAAGTCAAGATGGGAGACACTAAGCTACAGGAAGCAACCTCTTGAAAGGATTTCAGCATTTACAGTATGTTCACACAACATTTTCATCATCTAAGCAACATGAAGAAAAGGCAAAATATCATAAGAAATGTTGAATATAAATCAAGGAATGTTATGCTCAGCTATGTAATGTCCTAATGAGTCCATATCGGGAGTATACTGTGCATTTCTGGTCACCATATTACAAGAAAGACATAACAGCTCTAGAAGCCGAGCAGAAAGGAACAATCAGGTGCAATCCAGGACTTAAAGACATGTCCCAGTATCCTAAGGTGTGGCCATAACAAAGCCTTAAGAGACCCTTTTAACCTGGTGCTGGACTAGAAGAGTGGAAGGCTTGTCTTTATTGGCGTTAGACAGAGTATGCCACAAATCCAAACTATGCAGGTATAGCAAGTTGCATGAGCAAGAGATGGACGGTACGTAAAAGCCAGAGCTGGTCCTGAGCAATATGGTCAATTTCATCAAAATCAATTGTACTTATACATTCAGATAGAAGCTGCATAGGTCTGCCTTTTGAATTTTTCATAATTTTAAAAACAACAACAACAAAACACAGAAAAAATGTTTATTAAAGAGGCAAGCAGCATAAAACAAATAAAAAAAATATACATAGGGAAGTTCACAAAATACAATAATAAATAATTCAATGTGGACATAAAAGAGCAAAGATGTAATATAAATAAGGGCATTGCACAAACCTATGTAATGCAAACAACAGTGCACTACAAATAAATAGCCTCAGTATTGTTCTATAGTTTTACAGTTGTGATGGACCCCAGGGAGTCAGCCAGCCCAAACCCCGACACGAACACAGAATCACAGTCCTGGGTTCAAATAAAGGTTGTTTATTAATTAAATTCCCTTCAAATATGGTACAAAAAGAACAACCTACAAGTCTTCCTCTCCTCACTAATAACTCCATCACCACCGCACTGCCCTCAAGTGTTGCCTTTCTACCACCCAGCTCCGACTCGTCTGGATGAGTATGAGTACGATCCCTTTTATTACAGGAATACACCTAGTGCCAGGGCGATTCACAAAGTACTTCCAGGTCACACTGAAGTCCATCATCATGATTCCATGCACCCTGTACCCTGTTCTCTGCTGGACTAAATTTCTCAGCATGCCCTGCTGACTTTCCACGGGACACCGATAACCAGGGCTGCTGCCATCTAGCGTGCTGGGGGAATAAAAAAAACGATATCTTCGCTTTTAAATGGCTGTCCATCCACCCTTTCTGGTCCTTCCTTCTGGGTTTTCTTCTGGCCAGGATGCCCATCTGGCCCATGTGGCATCTACACCGTCTTGCCTTTCTTCCAGCAAAGTCACCAATAAGATTATAATAAGAAAGCTGTTGTGAGAGTAAACAGTTCTCATGCAGTGTAATGTTGACACAACACACAGCCTCAACACTACAAAATTACATCAGATGTGTTTGAAACAAAACTTTTGACAGGTTTTAAAAAAACATAATTTTTTTTTTGTTCTTTATTTTGCCTTATACAGTTTCTTGTATTGGGAATTTATTAGCTTTCGCATACCCCTTGGGGTCAGCCATTAAATAGAACCCTTGGAGCAATTACATGTTAAGTGCCTAGCAGTGTAAGATCTACTTTGCCAGTAACGGGGATTTGAATTGGCAACCTTTTGGATACCAGCACAGATCCTTAGCCTCAGAGCCACCTTCATCTTATATATAAACGTCTATGCGTTGAAGTGTGTGTGTGTGTATGTGTGTGTCTGTCTGGCCCGAAAGTGAGAGTTGGAGTTGGGGTAAGGGCTCCACATCCAAGGAAACAAAAAACTTGCTTAGCCGCTAATAACACAAGTGAGGAGAACACATCGGTAAAATGAAACCTCTGAAGAAAGACAAAGTTGCTTAACCGCTAACATCGGCAAAAGGGTATCCCTTTTACTTTTCCGCCCGCCGCTAATGCACAAGCGAGACGAGCACATCTGCAAAACGAATCCTCCTAGGAGAGAGATGCCCAGAGTAGTTCCTTTAAATTACCTTACATCTCAACATTTCATTTTTGCTTTCTGACAATTTCAACAGTTTCTAGGACCCCAGGCTTTTTACAGCATGGGCTTACATAACTAGTATAATATAATTGTCAATTCATATAAATTGCGCATTTTAGGTAAGGGGAATGCCAATACAAAATAAAGAAAAATGGCTTATGACTTTTCTTAAGTTATGGAAAAGGGAAAAAAATGTTTTAAGGTATGAAAAAGATAATGTCAGATGATCAAATTAATGTCAATAAAAATGTATGCATTTTTCTTGAAGCATATTATGTATACTTTAGTGCAGTTCACTTAACAACAATAGCATTTATTTCTATAGCATATTTCATACAAACAATGTAGCTCAAAGTGCTTTACAAGATGAAACAAAAAGGAAGTTAATATAAAAAAATAAACAAACAAGATCAGGCAATAATGTTATACAGTATGTAACAAAGAAAATCGTAAGGTTGGATGGCCAGAAGGACAGAAAAAAACAACCAAAAAAAAAAAAAACTCCAGTTAGGCTGGAGAAAAAAAACCAAAATCTGCAGGGGTTCCAAGGCTAAAAGATCACCCAGCTCCCACAGGGGGATTCTACCTAACATAGATGTTCTAAATCAGTCCTCATAGTTTACAGGCTTCACATGGAAGAATTTGATGATGATGGTCATGTGGACATCTGGGACACCCGCCATTCAATCCTTAAAAACAGGGGGCAGCATGGTGCTTTGATCAGGTGGTGGTGACACCTATCATCACCCCATAAAAACCAGAAAAGACAGCAGAGATAGTAAACATAGTACAGATTAGTGCGGAATTACAGAACCCTGAGGAAAATGATCATTCAATGCACATTAAGTATAAAAGGGATGCAACCAGGATGTAGCCACTGTCACACCAGACATCATGAAAGTTTGGCGCAGCCACCCATATAATGTGTCCTGGCTGCAAATGCAGACAGAACTGATCATATATACAATACAATACACAATACAATTTATATTTGTATTGCCCAAAATCATATAAGAAGTGCCGCAATGGGCTTTAACAGGCCTTGCCTCTTGACAGCCCCCCAGCCTTGACTCTCTAAGAAGACAAGAAAAAACTCCAAAAAAAAACCCTTGTAGGGAAAAAATGGAAGAAGCCTCGGGAAAGGCAGTTGAAAAAGAGACCCCTTTCCAGGTAGGTTGGGCGTGCAGTGGGTGTCAAAAAGAAGGGGGTCAATACAATACAAAACACAGAACAGAACACATCCTCAATACAGTATAAAAATAAAAATCTTACAAGTATGGAGCAGAATTTAACAGTAGATGACATCACAGAATATGATTTGGATTTGTTTAGAGTCCTGGAGACCTCGGCCATCAAGCTGCATCCCCCATTTGGCCATTCCACAGCTGAAACAGTGCTAGGCCAACCAACCCGATGAAAGGACCCCTCTACCCCACAATTGCTGTGACAAAACAACTTGGCAGGTGGGCCTGGCACCAAATGCCACATTTGAGAACCAAGAAGAGAAAAAAATAGGTGAGGGTTAGTAACAAATTATAACTATCATGTTACCTATGTTTGAGTGCTAATGACTAACAACAGAGATGTAGTCTGTACAGTTAATCAGCAGCTCCAGTCAGGGTGTACTAAACTGATGTTGTGAGTCTTCAGCCAGGATTTATAAACTGAGACGGAAGGGGCATCTCTTATAGTAGCAGGCAGACCAGTCCACAGTTTAGGAGCCCTGTAGCTAAAAGCTTGACCTCCCATTGTTATTTTATTAATCCTTGGAATCATAAGCAGACCAGCATCTTGAAATCTTAATGTATGTTCTGATTTGTAGGTTATGATAAGTTCAGACAAGTAAGCCGGACCTTGGCCATTTAAGGCTTTATATGTTAAAAGGAGGATTTTGAAATCTGCCCTAAACTTAACCGGGAGCAAGTGTAAGGATTTAAGAACTGAAGTCATGTGTTCGTATTTTCTTTTTCTTGTAATAAGTCTTGCAGCTGCATTTTGGATTAACTGGAAGCTGTATGAAGAATAGTTTAAACATCCAGTGAACACTGCATTGCAGTAGTCAATCCTACTACATATTGTAAAAATGGCGGATTTAAAGGCCCATTCAGGAAGTGACATCATCTTTAGGGCTGGACCCGGAAGTGGTGTCTTCAGTACCAGAAGTGACATCATCGAGGGTGCTGGAACCTGTCAGGATTTCCCGGGAATGGTTTGCAAGTAACTGAGAAAGAAAGTCAGTACACTCCGCCACCCCCCCGGTCGGTGGTGATATTACAACTAGTTGGGCTGCCTCCTACTTACACATGTGTGACAACATGAAAAAGCCATTTTAAAATAATGGGATTTTAGCAGTTTTTTTAAATTAAAAATTAAATTAAAATTAAATTAAATTAAAATCCACAGTATTGACCTGGAGATTTCTATTGGTAAAGTACTCCAAATTTTAGAGAAGAAAAAGAAGCAGGCCTAACTGTATCTCTGAAAATTACTGGCATGTAATAATTTTTCCAACATTCCCTAATGAATTTAAGGTTGAGTGACTGGCATTGTACCTTTAAAAAATATTATGGTCATTCAACGGTAGTATTTGAGCATATTATTTTAATTTATTTTCATTTAACATTATAATGTTTATTGTTGCAATACTATGAGTAAATAAATATTTTAAAAATAAATTACTCCATCTTTTCTGTTGCCCCCTGTGCTAAACAGCATACTTAGTGGTCACATATACTGATTGTGCGGCGAACCAGATCTGGTAAAAGCCACATTTTAATCTTGGTAAAGACAGGATTTGACTGATCACCAACTACCCAGCAGACTGATTACCAACTTTATACTAGCAGAAGAGGACTGAAGAGAAAACTGCAGTACCACCTGCAACCAGAAGGTGAGACTAAGACAAATAAGGAGAAAAGCTTCTGAACAAGGAAAGAAAACTGCACTGAAATCCTTCCATGAGAAATCCAAAGCAAAGCATACACTAAACCATAAGTACACCTACATTGATTCCAAGACCTCTTAATTGCAACTTAGTACTTAGGATAAAGCCAGATAATGTATTATGGCATTGGTATCACTGTACCTGAAAAGCAACAACCTTTGTGAAGGATGTTTTTAGCTGTTATGAGCTTCTCCTTATAAATCCAGTAGGAAAGTTCAGAGCAGCATCTCTCTCTTTCTCTCTCACTCTCACACACACACACACACACATACACATACAAATGTGCACATACGCAAGCACACATGCATGCACACAAACAGGCAGAAACACATGAACTCACACACACACACAGAGCAAACTGTGTGTGGGGAGTAAACCAGTGTAGACGAGCTGTGAGCAAATGAACACCACCGTGTAGACACTAGGAACTTAATAACTACCTAAAGAATGCATCCATGTTGACCACATGAATTGAAAGATCAGAATTCATAAGTAATTAGTCCAGTGGATTGAGGCTGTGACTTTAAAATGAGTTCAGCAAGAACACAAGAACACGGACGGGAAACTTGTTTAAGGTACATTTTGCACAAATATTAGAGAGTTTTTTCTTACAGAGAACCACAGACAGATGAAACAAGCGACCAAGTAATGCGGTAGACAGTAGAACTTTAGTGATTTTCAGAGCTCAAATAATTAGTTATTTTAGACTAATTAAATGGGTAGGACTGACAAGCTTTGTTGGGTTGAATGGCCTGATCTAGAATGTTCTAATGATGCACTGATGCTCTGTGCAAGAAAGGACAGAGCCGACTATACTTCCTTAGAAGGCTGCATCCTTCAACATCTGTAATAAGATGCTGCAGATGTTCTATCAGATGGTTGTGGTGAGTGCCCTCTTCTACACGGTGTTGTGCTGGGGAGGCAGCATAAAGTAGAAGGTCGTCTCACGCCTGGACAAACTTGTTAAGAAGGCAGGCTCTATTGTAGGAGTCAAGTTGGACAGTTTAACATCTGTGGCAGAGCGATGGGCGCTGAGCAGGCTCCTGTCAATCATGGAGAATCCACTGCATCTGCTGAACAGGATCATCTCCAGACAGAGAAGCAGCTTCAGCAACATGACTGCTATCACCGTCCTGCTCCACTGACAGACTGAGGAGATCGTTCCACCCCCATACTATGCGACTCTTCAATTCCACCCTGGGGGGGTAAACGTTAACATTATACAAAGTTATTGTCTGTTATTCGTGCCTCGCACTCTCCACCTTGCATTTTTTAACTTGCACTGAATTTTTATCACTCTTTAATTAATATTGTTTTTATCAGTATGCTGCTGCTGGAGTATGTGAATTTCCCTTAATAAAGTATCTATCTATCTATCTAATGTTATAATCACTGTGTCACCCTACACTGAGGGTAAATTGCTAAAAAATTGCCATGGACAATACGAGGCTTTGCTTATGGTGCCCGTGTCTTAGTGTGAGTACATTGCAGCACATCAAGCTTTTATTATTTCTTGTTTCTCTATCTGTTATCCTCATTGTTGATGACCTACCAAAATCCATGGACCACGGAATGTGACTTATGGATTTGTCTCACAGAGATGGCTGCAAGTTAGCACACATATCGGTTTTCGGTTTTAATGTGATTAAGATGATTCAAAGGTAGTTCATTCAATGTTGATTCAAAATGGTTACAAATTATGATGCCTTATTGGTATCAACTTAAACATTTTACCTCCATCATTTAATGGATCTGATTAAATGTCTCCCAACAAGAAACAGTAAAGATTACCAGTTGCTTTTATTCACTCAAATATGGTGTCCTCATTTGTTCTCCTCACAGGTGGCGCAGTGGTAGTGCTGCTGCTTTGCTGTAAGGAGACTGTGGAAGATTATGGGTTTGCTTCCCGGTTCCTCCATGTGTCGATAGTGCTTTGAGTACTGAGAAAAGTGCTATATAAATGTAATGAATTATTATTATTTTCTGAAAAAAAGCGATTCAGCATACAGTATAAAAAATGCACTTCATAATCTTTCATCCAGGTTTAGCTGTATTGCATATTTCTTCAGTGTTTTTTTTATAATACATGCAAATATCATGCTGCAGGAAGACCTTAATGCTGAGTGTTGATTAGTAGTGGGAACTTGCAATGCAGGTGTATAGTGGCCCTGACCTTTTATAAATGTAAGACATCACTTTTTTAATATAAAATATAATGACATCAGTTTATTTCTAATTTATTATCTTGTGTACACAGTAAAATGACATTCCTATTTGTCCAACAAGAACTATGCTGGGAAAATGCAGCAGCACTAACAATATCCTTTACCGTGATATTCCCGAGTGGATGTTAGGGTGTTGCTATGGAAACCAGTTTATGACCCCCACCAGAAGCCCTTTAAAAGGAATGATAAGGCAATATATACACAAACACATACCCTATGGTCTGAACACACAAATAACTAAAAGTAAAGAAAAGTTCTGACTTGGCTGTCACAGTCACAGTGTGGCACTATGCAGACATATTACTGTTGGTCTAAAGGAGCCCCCGTCATATTTTTGACCCACTTCTGCTGATTGATTCATTGACTGAAAGTCTTCAGTGTTGGTGTGTCAGTGAGAGGATGTGCAACATTGTTCATAATGGAACTCAGTTTTGTTTGCATCGTCTTCTCCACTACTACCTAAAGAGGGTCCAGGGTGCATCTCCTGAGTCTGCCCTTTCAATTAGCTTGGTGATATGGTGGGTCCCTCTTGAAGTGTCATTACCAGCCCATCACACCACAGCATAGAAAGCATTGTCCTGGACATCACAAGAGTGTGAACAATGTCACATCCCAAATTAAAAGCATGCAGTCTCCTAATAAAAAAGAGCCTGCTCTGCCCTTTCTTCTGTCATCCCTCTGTGTTCCACAACCAGTCCAACCTGTCATCAATGTAGCAATGAACCTGCTCTACACCTACTCCTTGACCGAACATAGAGGCTCATTGGTGCTGCGAAAGTCAATAACCAGTTCTTTGGATTGGCTTATGCTAAGTTGTAGACAGTTATTTCTGCACTAAGTTCTCTCCCAACTCCTCTCCTCTGTATCATCCTTCTTATCAATAACCCCCATAAGTGCAGAGTCATCTAAGAATTTCTACAAGTGACCCGACTTGCTGTTATATTTATAGTCGGAGGTGTACAGAGTGAAGAGTAGAGGAGACAGGCCTGATCCTTATGGTGCTCGAGTGTTGCTCACACAGTCCTCAGGTCTCACAAACTGCAGTCTGCTAGACAGATACTCCATTATCCAGGACACCGCCTGCATATCTCAGAGTTTACCCCCTAACAGGGATGGCTGGATGATACTGAAGGCAATGCATAAATCAAAAAACATAATCCTCACAGCGCTGTCAGCTTTGTCCAGGTGAGATGAACCCATGTGGAGCAGGTAGATAATTTCATCCACCACTCCAATCTTTGTGTGATATGCAAACTGCAGTGGGCCCAGGTGGTCTACCAGAAGTGGAATCATATAGTCTCGGACTAGTTTCTCAAAGGTCTTCATGATGTGAGATGTAAGTGTCACTGATCTGTAGTCATTAGGTGAAGAGGCACCTGCCTTCTTTGGAACAGGAATAATGTAGGATGTTTTCCACACCAGTGGCACTTTCTGAAGCCTTAGGGACAGACTGAGCAGGTGACAGAGGACACCACGAAGTTGGTCTGCACAAGCCATAAGAATTCAAGGACTGACTCTATCTGGTCCACAGCTTTTCCCGTGGGTAGCTTCCTCAGTTGTCTCTTTACTTGGTCTACAGTTATGATATTATAAATGTAGACAAAAGTCGTCTTTCCAATGAGCCCCCAAGAACCAGTCTGATTAATCACTGAAATGATGCTCTGTTGTTTTCGAGACCAGGGAGTCGGTTTGGGGTGATGACAGTCATCCTCTGAATGCGGTTATTCTACATTGCCATTTACCAATACCCAGCCTTTAGTTTAAGGGAACTGAATACTTCACGTGAGGATGTCTAGCACCATGGGGGTAGGCATGACCCCAATTCTTATCCAGAAATATCAAAATTAAAACATAAAACCTCAGCCTTTGTTATTTGTATGTATCATTTGCTTCAATTCACACTAATAGCTTTTTAATGCTTGATCACTCTCTGAGGTTTCATGTCACCAAGTTCTTGCCCTACATGTCTAGGACATCAGGAGTTGAGGTCATCATGTAGCCAGTCCATTAATTGATTGGCAGAAAGTGGAGCCCAGGAAGTCAACTAATGGTTGCCATCAAAACCCCATCTCTAACCAAGTGCATTGCTATCATATTTTTGAATTCTGAGTAGTAAATGCAGGCCAAGAGGCTAAGCAAGGAGATTCCATTGCTCCAACTTCAGCCCAGATTTCTTCTCGCTCTTTATTTTGTTGATAAGCTCTTCTGCTCTAATTAATGTCAGAATTTACTAGTGCTTGCGGCCTACTTTTGGCTTCATTTGTATCTTATCATGAATAAAATAAAAGCTACGAAGCAGAAAAATGATAATTTATTCCCGGGACTCTGACATTTAATTTACTCTGACTCTGTAAATAGCAATGATCCTGCTAGGAACCTTTAATTCATCTTTGAATCGCAACTCATTTGATTTGGTTAAAAATGAAGAAATTCTGGGTCATAAGTTTAATGGACCTTTGGTGGCTGGTTTTTATGATTTGCTTCTGTAAACTCCCCAATACCAGAGGGGGTTGTTTGTCAACAGCAGCTCAGTTTGATGATTGATTGACTGCAATTGTTTATTGTGTGTGGATTAAGAAGAGTTTGTTTTCGCCTTATTTGTAAAGGGGCTAGTAGCAACAGCCTCACATTTAATCATGCACACTCTTCAGATGTTAAAACCAGCACTCTTCCAGCTGTTCGCAACTTTAACAGGATCTGGATTCCACATATTTAATGTGGTGTTTGGTCCCACGGGCAGTCCAAGATTCCAAGGAAAGAGAAAGGACTACAGCAGCTGAAAAGGCAGCAACTCAAATGATCCAAGATACAGAAGAAGAAGCACTTATTTACTTCTCTTCCTCTTCACCCTTCCTATAACACTTACTAAAACTGAGATCAAATACATGCATGTGGTATCCCCAAGTGCCCCACAGTTTTTGGCATCTTCCTTCATCTGGGATATCCAAAGTCATAACCAAGGATGGATTAAGGCAAGTGAGTACACAACAGTAATTAAGGTGCAAACGTGCCAAGTGTGTTTACTCAGAATCAACAAAGCAGTGTCCTAAAAACATATTGTGCATTCAAAAGTCTTCAATAAATAATCCATACAACCAATGGTTCCCATAGCGAGGAAGTTAAAATCCAACTGTATTATTGTGGTATTTCCCACTACTTACACTTAACCTGTTTTCTTTAAGGGGAGTCAGAAAGTGGAAGCTTGGTGGCGCTGTTGCTCAACTTTACCCAAACAGATATTTCTTTTTCTTTTCTTCTTCTTTGTATTGTACACCAAAGCACAACAACTACCATAATAAACATAAACCAAACTCAACAATACAATTCTCCTCCACACCTCCCAGCAAGTTCTGTTACACTCCCTCCCAACTCCGGCTCCTCTGCTGGGTTTCCCATAGTCCTTTATATAGTTCTTGACCCGGAAGTGCTTCTCCTCTTCTGTTCATGTGATTTGTCAACACTTCAGGTAAGATGGAGAATTACATTTTTCTTCAGCCCAGAAGTACTTCTGTCCTTCCATCCCCATGACTTGGGAGTACTTCCGGGCTATATGGAAAGTATAAAGCCTTGTGTCTCTATGCTGCAGGGAACTTGCCATCTGGTGTCTTGGGGGGAGCAGTGTCCCTGAATAGAAGCCTTCCCCCATCTTTCTTTTCTTTGGGCGTCTCGGCTGGGTTGCGCAGCCTGCCGTCCACCACAGGGGTAAGTGTACTCGTCACGTTCATTACCGGGTTCGTCTACTGTTGAACATATACATAGATATACGCATGCACACAGACCCTAACCACAAACGTACCGTATGAAAGACGTATACACATTCACGTTATTCTGTCACATCATCAACAGAACGGTGGTGGATAACAATGTGTTTAGGAGGATAAAACATATGCCAGTTACAAGTGAGTGATAAAAACTTCATCACACTCACATAATTAGTGTAACAGACTGCTATAATTTAATTAAATGTTTTTCAATTAAAGAAAATGATGAGTATCATCCAATTAAATTATACTCATCACTGAGTACAGGCTTAGAGCACTGTAACATCAGCCATGCCACCTGCTCTACATGAAGCTAAGCACGTTTGGGCCTGGCTAGTACTTGTGTGTTATCGTCGTATTTCCCTCTACTTACCCTTTACCTATTTTCTTCAAGGGTAAGTGTACTCATCAGGTTCGTTACCAGGTTGGTCTACTGTTGCACTTTAAGATTAACACACTGTCACACACATGCGCGCCTTGGAAGCAGCCATCAAGTCCTAAGGTGAGTGATATTTCACAAAATGAGGGGTTGGTCATGTGCACTGATGTCTCTCTTTGTCTGCAGAAATAAAGAAGAAAAATCGTAATTCACCTACCTTGCTTCCGTGCTCACAAAATGGCCATGATCTCTGTGATGTCACTTCTGGTTCCTGTACAGTGACATCAAATCTCTGACAACATCACTTCTGGCCATTCCCGATGACGTCACTCCGTTGTCACTTCTTTCCACCATGTTGTTTTGGTTTGCTATAGAAACACCATGAAAATGACTATGTGTCAATTGTAATCATGTAATTGATTTTATTTTGACCTTATTTTCATCTTTGTCTGACATTCTCCAACTCTTTTTGAGCATTTTCTTGTGGCTTATTTCACCACAACACACATACATAGATATATGCATACACAAAGACCCTAACCACAAAAGTACCATATGAAATGACGTATACACATGCACGTTATTCCCTAGAACTTTAACCCACAGAAGTACCTTATGACTAACACATGTACAGTCCACTTTCCCTAGTACTCTAAGAGACACACTTATCATAGGCATGAACAATGTGCGATGTCTTACATAGATCTCAGATCTCAGACCTAAATATTACCTTTGGTCTCTAAGAATATATTCAAACATACAAAGACTCAACTTCCCTGGCTATAGGCCATTGGTCAACCAGTGAATGTTTTATTTTAACATACTGTTCATTACTGGACAGAGCTCTTCATCCGCAGCTCGATAAACCTGGCAGCTTGGATTATATGGCACTTCCTCGATGCTCCAGGTACTCTTTACCTTATTACTTCAATCACCCTAAATATGAAGACAAAGTATAGAAAGTTAAAAGCAGTGTAGTATTTATTACATGAATAATAATACCAGTAGAGAAAAGCATACAAGAAAATGAAAAGTGTGGATATACGCGTATATAGTATTTAGAAAAAGCTTACAAGGATGAATGTCGCAGGCGGCTTGTGATCTCACACTCATAGTTGTTCATTAGATGCTTTTCTGATGATCAGATGAAAATGGTCGCATTTTGTCGGTGCCCTCTTCTGACGTTGCTCTGTTCCCCTTTTCCTGACGTCTTTATCTGCTTCTTCTGATGTCCTCCTTCAGCATATTTATTATAAAGTTCTTCTGGGGGTTTTTTATGAATTTTTATAAAATTTATTTATTCATTGCTTGTTTGGTGCCATTTGTTGTAATTTATTTGCAGTATTTATCCCATCTGCGTCTTTTGTTGTTTGAGCCATGATGGCACAGTGGTTAGCACTGCTGCCTCACAGCTCAGATCATGTATTTGGCCACAATAATCAGTGCAGAATATTTGGAAGACACTTCTCTAGCCCTTAGGGATGCCTAGAAGACCACTGCACCATTATAGCCCACTCAAAACTAGTTTGGTTCCTCCTTCCCCATTGACTTCAATGCATTTCCTGGAGTTCAGTGAAGTTTGCGAACATTTCTGTGATTTCGCTGAACTCAAAATGAAGCGAGTTCAACAGAGTACACTCATCAGTACTGAGTATTTAGCCAGTTCTCCCAGTAAGCACTCTGAGGCCGTGTGGCTTTCCTCCCACACATCTTCACTCACAACGTCTGCACCACACTACTCTTTGATAAATCCTGTCCCTTCTATGGTCTGCCAAACCCATCACAGACCTCTGACACACTTTACCACAATACAATACACCAGAGAGTAATGAACATCACTTTTCAGAGGGCAGACTAGCTGTTAGTTCAGAGAAGTTAAATTAGAGTTAGGCACACGAGCCAGCAGGGCTCATTTATGCAGTTGACTCGTTGTTGTCCAGTACCTCAAATATGGACAATTTCTTTTCTGGGGAAAATTTTTTACTAGTCTTTGTTTTTTTTGGATATTAAATTTTATTGAATTCAAGAAACCAAAAAGAACAAAGTGAATGAAGTCTGTTTTTGAACAAATAAATTGTCAGAATCTCCAAAAAGTTCCCTCCCTTGGGTCCAGCTAAAGTAAGAAAATGATATGTTTGTATTCCGGATTGAGAATAATTATTATAGCATTTGAATTGGGTATACAGCGTAATTTTTATTGAACAAGCACATAAAACATTCAATGAAAAGAAATATGAAAATTCTTAGAATTTGGTATAAGATTTACACTATTATAGTGATAATACAAAATCCTCTCATTGTTACAACACTGGAGGTGGAGCTCCACCATTCTCAGCTGCTCCCTGGGTGGACCTTGGAGGATCTCCCCGTGTCTGCTTGAGTTTTTTAGTATCTGCTTAAAGACATGAAGGTTAGGTGAATTGTGGATGCTAAACTGGCTCGTGATATCCATGTGTTATGTGAAGGTTTGGGCACCCTGAGGAAAATTAACTATTTTGTTGATTTTTGAAGTGAAATGTATTAAATATAACCCTGGCAACATCAACTTTTAAGACACCATTAAGTTTCATTTGTTGTACTTAAACATAGGAAAAAAGCAGGACATTTTGAATTGTGTAAAAGTAATGGCACCCCTTCCCCTCTCCCTAGGTACTTAGTGACCCCAACTTTGGTAGATATCATGCTTTTTGAGTTTTGGATCGGAATTTGTGCCTATTCTTCCTTGCAGATTACCTCAAGCTCAGAAGTATTTTTGGATTGTCTTGCATGCAAATCACGCTTCAGATCTACCCACAGATTTTCAAATTAAATCAAATGTATCTCTAAAACACATTTTAAAGCATCAAACAGCTACACCAAAGTGCTGTACAAAGTAAAACAAAAATAAAACACTGAACAAACTAGACAAACAAAGACAATATAATCTGGCCTCCAAACCCCAAAGCTTAAAAGAACATAATGACTTTCAAGTCATAGCAAAGCAAACACATTATTCAGTGTCTCCAAAAGCCTGAGAAAAAAGATGTCTTTAAATGAGATTTAAATGTCAGGACTGTAGAGTCAGTTCTAAGAAATAAAGGTAACCCATTCCAGAGTTTTGAAGCAGCCACCAAAAGACCTCAATTCCCTTTCCTTATGAGCTGAGAATGTGGCACAACAAAAGAGAAATTGAGAAGAATGATTTTAGTGCCCTGAAGGAGGAGGAGATCTGAAATATCTGGAGAAGACACATTATTTAATGCTTAAAAAAAAAAACCAAAAAGAAGTACTTTAAACAATATCCTGAACATGACGGGCTGCCAATGAAGAGAGGCCAGGGACAGGAGTAATACCTGCGAACAGCCAGGCATCCACATTTTGAACTAGCTGAAGATGACCTTTTGTAGACAACAGTATGAAAAACAGTCTCCAGGTCTTTGGCACTTAAGAAGGGCATGATTTTGGCTACGTTTCTGTGATGATAAAAATTTCTCTTGACCACCGAATTTATCTGTTTGTCAAAACAGAAGGAAGAATCAAAAAACCTTCTTCAGGTTGTTTACATGCAAAGGTTATTACATTCAGTAATGTTCAGGTCCTGGGACAGTGATGAACATTTCAAAAGTGTCACCTTTCATTTATTAAGGTAGTTCATGGTGGATTTTGACGTATTCTTAAGATCATTGTCCTGTTGTAGAAGCCAACCTCTTTCCAGCCGGAATCTCTAGATGGACCGGATGACATTTACATTGAAGAATTTTCTCATATTGAGTTAAATCAATTGTTCCCTGTCTATCTGCAATGCTCCCTCTGCCACTGGCTGCTACACAATTCCAAAGCATAATGGATCCACCTGCATGTTTAATAGTTAATAAGTAGTGATGAGCGAGCATGCTCGGCCGAACATGTGTTCGGCTCGAGCATCGCTATGCTCGGAGCATGACGCTACTCGAACGAGCACCACATGTGCTCGTGCGCCATGCTCGAGTCTCCGCCCCGCACGTTCCGCAGGTTGGAGACAGCCAATCAAGGGGCAGGTAAGTACTGCCCTTACTGTAATGCCAGTAGCCATGTGACTCTATACTTTCATTTGTATTGAATGAGTATGAATTGTGGAATTGCAACAGCAAATTTAGAGCACATGGAAGGGTGAGGATCAAATATGCTCTCTCCTGTCGTTCTAAATGTAAATGCGGATGAGATATGAAACGTAACCAGTAGTCAATGTGCACGCTGGCTGCCAATCGAATAGTGAATAAGCTGCTCTTTTGGGTTCATATATTTGTAAATCTGATGGACTCTAAAGCAGTCAGTGCCTCACCAGCCATGAACCTCACCGCACGTCACTGATCAGGAAGATACAATCACGGAATGCGAATGACCAGGAGCAGCGCTATGTGTCCGGACTTTTAAAACATTAAAAATGGGCTTTCGGAGAACACACCGAACATGTCTATGATGCTCTCCGGCGACTGGCACCCCTAGGACTGCCCAGTCCTCTCTTTTTCTCAAGTTAGTCAACTTGTTCTTGTCGCAAGTACATACCTCTCCGCTTGTTAAATGTTGTCTTCCACCTGACAGACCTGCACGACTCCAATTAACATGGGTGGTGTTTCTGTCATTTTCTGACCTTTTCCAATGGACCAGGCACCCTCCCCTCTTCAGAGCAGGGGGTGCCAGGTTGTCTCCCATTGACTTACATTATACTCGGGTGCTCGGTAGAGCACACGAACATCGCGATGTGTTCGGACCTAACACCCGAACACTTTGGTGCTCGCTCATCACTATTAATAAGATGTTCTTTCCATGAAATGCTGTCCCTATTTTCCTCCAAACATTCCTCTGGTGATTGTAGCCAAAAAGTTTGATCTTAAATTCACATGTCCTTCATATAACACTTACGTTCAGAATGACTCTGGCTTGTTCAGATGATCCTTTGCAAATGAGGGCGTACCAAAAATAACCAGAATTGGAAAAAAAAAAAGGTTTTAATAATTTTTACTTCCTGAAACTTTAGTCTCCTTCAAAGTACTCTCCATGCACTCGTCCCAACGGTTTCCCCACTGGTGGAAACATTTTTGGAATCACTGAAAAGGAACATTGTCCAAGGCCAGCACCGATTTTTCTTTGACTTCTTCCATGGTACAAAAACGCTTTCCTTTGAGTTCTTTTTTCATATGCGGGAACAAGAAAAAGTCACACGGAGCAAAGATCAAGTGACACTTCCCCTCTTTTGGACCGCAAAAACCACTCGTATACCTGCGTTTTACTTAAAACTTCCTCTTTAAAAGCAGGTTCAAGCATCACTACAGTTTCAGCAGCTGTTTTCCCTAAGAGAAAATAAAATTTAACGCAGACTCGCTGTTCTTTGTGATGATCGTAAAGAACAGTGAGTCTGCGTTAAATTTTGTTTTCTCTTAGGGGAAATGTCACTTGATCTTGCTCCGTGTGACAACGTTCCTCTTCAGCAATTCCAAAAATGTTTCCACCAGTGGGAAAAACGTTGGGACAAGTGCATTCATTCACATGGAGATGACTTTGAAGGAGACTAAAGATTCAGTAAGTAAAAATTATTAAACATTTTTTTTTTCAATTCTGGTTATTTTTGGGTACCCCCTTGTACTTCAAACACTGCTTTTTGTGATGAGTTTACAGGTAATGCATGGGAAAGGTGCTATATAAATAAACTTTATTATTATTATTATTATTATTATTAATAGTAGTAGTAGTAGTAATAGTATTACAGCTTCCTCCCCATGACTTCATTGTTGCCTAAATCTTCCTGCAGATCATTGCCAGTGTTTATGGGGTTTTGTTGCACCTTTTGTCCAAAAAAAAATGTGCAGTTCTTTCAGAAATATTTCACTTGCACTGTTCCTTTCTACTGTGTATCCACAAGGGGGTGCCACCGAGCCTCAAACCACACGCACAATGTTACCCCACACAATTCTGGGTTCATATAAAAGGTTTTTATGTTCAACCAACACTTTTCCAATTGAGCAGCAGTCAAAATACACAAAAATAATTCTTCTTCCATTTTCTTGATGAGCAACACCTGCTGCTGCCCAACTCTGACTCACCAGACCTGGGTATGGTTCTGGTGTTGTAGCAGTGGTCTTCTGGAGCACTTCCAGGTCTTACAGAAACTGGGGTAGTCTTCCTTCAACAGCACCAAGGACGCTGATAGTGCTGCTCTTCTACACTCCAATTCCCCTGCAGCACTGATTGAGTCCTAAACTGGGACTAACCTGATGGGACACTGCCACCTATCGTGTGAGGGAATGAACTGCCTCGGGCATCCATGTCTGCCCAGTCCATCCATTATTATTTTACCCAGACTAGCATAAGGATCACAAATCATCCTGGCTGGGTTGCAACTTCTTCCATGCTGTCCTTCCATTATGGCCATTTGGGATGCCAGTCCATCTGCCTTGGCATCTACAACTGCCATTTCTTTTTTCACAGTCCTAACAGTAGGGACTGTAAGCAGAAAGTGTGTTGATAACTTTTATTGTCTTTCCCAGCATTGTATGTAACAATGATCTTAATTTTCAGATACTCTGTGAATTTGGAAAAGAGCCCATCGTTATTCAGTGATCCCAAAAAGGTTGATGAATCAGAACCTATGTAGCTCCGGAACTGGAATAAAATTGTTAACAGCTAACAATTCCTGATGACAGTTAATTACCAACTTTACAAGTCAATTCAGGCCTAACTAGTTGATGAGGTTCTGAGGCTTTACAAGTGGACGGGTGCCCATAATTTTGCATACATCACAATTACAGTTTTATTTATTTTTTCAATGTTTAAGTTTGTCAAATAAAATGTAACACTGCCTTAAAAATCGATGACTTGTGTTTGAATGTCTATTTGTATTCAATTCTTTTCACTTCAAAAATCAACAAAATTAGTCATTTTCTTGGAATGCAAAACTTTTGCACAACACTTTATATATGTGTGTGTGCTCACTCTGTGATGTGTTGGTTCCTGACTTGCATTTGATACTTGCTGGAATAGACTCCAGCTTCCCTTCATCCCAGCTCTGGATAAGCAAGTTTGCAAAATGGATAGATGCATCATCCCAGATGATGTTTTATGCTATATTAATTCATTATGATTTTTTCTGAAAAGATAAAGATATTGATTTGTAGGGAATAAAGTAATCTGCTAGTAACAACTGCGGCGAAAGAAATGGCAATTTATTTATTTATATTTTTTGGTGAGGATGCCAGGAATGCACCCAGCCTTGGCTCGACTCACACACACTCACACACAGAGATACAGTTACAGATTAAATAACTACTAAAGAGGTCTATTAAATAAAATGGAAATATAAACAAAAATTAAATTGTTAGCCCTCCCTACTCCCCTATGCTATGACCAGTAATAATGCAACAATAAACACCACATAATGAACACTCACAGCAACATCCAAAACACGGGCCAAATGTAGCGGCAACAGATGACGATGGGTGACAGTTGGAAAATCCTGTGAACGGTTCACTGTAGGTAATGTAAAGTTTGTGCTATTGTCTCCTGATGTGACGTGGGATGAGGTGATTGGGAGCGCTCCCTCTGACGAAGACATATCCTATCTGCACAGACTCACATGAACACAAGACAGACCATACATCCAGACTGGAACAGTAATCCAACATAATAAACTGGTAATCCAAATGAGTGAAACTGCATTTTATCAGAGAGACGAATGATCGTGATCCCCTGGCATCTTGCCAATTCCTTTTTTAAAGTCCCTCTGGTTTGGTCTTCTTCCCAGTTGTCCCTCAACCCTCCAAAACTGTCCAATAGAGCAACACCACTGAGGCAGCTGGGATATGTAGTCCTTTATACTGTAGCATTGCTACCTACATGCCTGTATCAATTTAATGAAATGAAAAAGACAATATGCATGTAAAATAGATGTCACATATGTACATTGGAGGACCAATTTCCAGATTTATCTGAGGTAAGTGATACCCCCCCTTGGGGGGGGGGGGGGGGGGCAGTCACTAACATTTTTGTCTCTTCTGTAATCTACAGCAGCGAGAAGTTGCCCACTGAGGGTACATAGGAGAATGATGTCTTAGATTGGATTCGCATTGCAATCAGCAAGGAGCTCCTGGAGACAACCAACTGATTTCTATTAAGAGAAGTTTATCCCATTTTCTCACTATTTACACCATTGAGTGCCCTTTTTATTTATCTTTATTTTTGTGGATTAAAAGGGGTTACCTGGCACCTCAGCTCTTTCTAAACATGACATGTGCCGTTCAAATTGTCCACATAGGACATTATAAATTTACTAGGAAATGTGTGGACCTCTGGATGCTCCAATTCATGGATAAGGTCCTCATTGTGGGCCACAGTTTGGGACAGACATGAAGGGTTGTATTTTTGACCATGTGTGGTAGAAATAAAATTCAGAGAGGCATTTCGCACATTAGCAACATGTAAGATTGAGCAATAACAGGTGTGTGATGCTCTTAAATGTCTGAGGCTGCATGGGCACTAAGCTAACTGGATCTACATATCTCTGCTCAGTGCCGAGAAGCATTGATAAGCCGTTGAGCTTCATCCATAATGGAGACCAGGGATTGCACTTGTTCCCATCGAATAAGGAATTTCAAGTAATTACAGGTCATAAGTTTGCACTGATTAAGTCCCGGCCCTTTGTACACACCACATATCACTACTATGAAATGGATGATTTAGTGAAGTTCTTGGATCAGACCACTTCTGTGGTCAATTGTGGCTTAGGTTGGAGTGCCTAAGACAGTTATATTTGACTTTAGAGGAAGTAAACGTCATAACAAGGTTTCTGTAAATGAATCTGTGAAAATATCATTACTAAGCCTCAAGGGGTGAGAAAGTAGGGCTGGCATGTTCGCTCAACCCCCGTCTCCCCAACCTGTCCTCCACCCAAACCAGCATTCAGCCAGAACCTAACCCCATTTTTGCAAAAGAATCAATGCTTTAGTATTCATATTTTTCGTATCTGTGGGATTTTTGAGGAACATAACCCCTCAAGATATTGACTGTAATACCACACGTAATGAAATGCTGAGTTGCTGGACACCGAGACTCTGTATTAAGGAAGAAAAAAGACCAGAAGACAACATGGCAACTTAACAAATATCACAGAAATATTCCATATTCTGAAAACGTATGCTTCGGTATTCGCTATAACAGGATATGACCTGCATCAAGGAAACTATGTTAAATGAACTCAATAGTATGCATAACCCCAGAATTGCAAAACATGTGACCAACAAACAATAAATAAATGATAATATCTAAATAACCTTTAATCAACAATAGGGCATCATGTAGGTCTAAATGCTGTTCTCACTCACTGTGCAGAAGGATTGTGGATAGAAGTTCCTCCTCAGTCTCTCTCTGAACTGGTTCTCAGGCAGCAGTACAGCTCACCTGACCACTGTTGAGATAGCTGTTGTCAATGATATTTTTTTTCACCTTTGTCCAACATTGTTTGGTGTAGATGTTCTGGAGGTTACAGAGTGCACACCCAGTTATACATTCAGCTGACTATCCAGATCCTTGCTGTTTCCAAACCAGGTTGTAATATTTCCTGTCAAGATACTTCGGATGGTGGATGTGTACATGTTTTTCAGTAATTGGGAGGACAGTTTGAAAAAGATGGTAGAAATGTTGCTGTGCACTCTTCACCAAGGTGTCAAATGTGCTTGGACCAGGTCAGAGCCTCTCTGATGTGGACACTGAGGCACCAAAAATTGTCCAATCTCTCCACCTAAGTACTGTTAATACTGAGGAGGTGGTTGTGACTCTGCTGTTTTCTCCCAAAGTCCACAATCATCTCTTTTGTCTTGATGGCATGCAGCAGTAGACTGTTGTTCAGACACCATTGTAACAGAGACTCCACTTCAAGGAAAGCCTGCTCATTGATGTTAGTGAACAAGCCTACCACAAACTTGCTAAAGATGTTAGAGCCACGTGCAGCCATGCAGGTGCACCTTGTCACGCTTGGGTCACAGATTTGCACAGAGACACAGGAGGTTGTAGAAAACAGGAATTTTATTCAAACACTGCAGACAAACATTTGTTTCTTATTCAAAAGCTTAAACGTGCTCCATGACAAGTCGGAGATGACAATTCCGCGATGAGCAGAGAATGTCAGAGACAGAGAGAGAGATAAAAGCAAAACAATCAATTCCAAAACTGACAGGCGCTGCACAAGGCTTTTAAGTAAGTGGATTACCGCGTGAGGGTTTTATTACGCGTTATAGCGCAAGTGAGAAGGGTAAGGAGCAATGTGAAGGTAGACTGTGTTTCAGGGGTTTTCCCAGGAGTGTCCTCTTGGGGTGCAATCACCCCTCCAGCTTACAATGTATAGAGGGAGTACAGCAATGGACTCAGCACACATCCCTGTGGAGCCCCTGCATTGAGGGTGAGGGATGATGAGGTGTGGTCACCTACTCATGCCTGTCAAGAAATTAAAGACCCAGCTGTACAATGAAGCACTCAAATGAAGAGCCCTGAGTTCTGTGACGAGCTTAAAATGGTTTATTGTGTTACATTTTTAATTATTTAAACGCTGAATATTCAGTGTTATTTGTTCATGTGTACCTTTTAGGGAAAAATGGAGGCAAGTGTACATTAAAATTAATGCTAATTAAAAGTCATTGTTGAACTAAAATAGATAAAAATGTGCAAAAAATGTTGAAAACCACTGATTTAGATCATCAGATGGGAGATACCACAAGATTAACAATATCATTCAATACAAGGATTGCACTAGGACTGAGCAAGCCGTTTCAGCTGTTCATAACAAACGTCTGATGCATATTTTATACTGTATGCAGACATTCCCTATGTGTGATGAAATATGGTTTCTGCAATGATTTAGAAACACATGAATAAGATCTAGAGAATTATTTGCATGTGGATTTATGATTTATAGTGAGCCGTCCTTCGGGCTGCTCATTGATCTCATACTTTTGAATTCTCCAGGGAAGCTCACAGATCTTTCTACCACGTCCCAATTTACATTTGCTGTCTCCTTTTACCAGGGGAAAGTCAACAGCGTACTGGAAAAATGCATTTCTCATTCATTCTTTAAACAGTTTCATAAAAAAAATCTGCTTCAATGCTCCTTCTGTTATTTTGACTATCTTACTGTTGTAAATGCCACAGGGGTTGGATGGGCATTCCGACCAGAAAAGGGGATAGTTCCTTACCTGGACGGGAGGCTCTAAGCAGACAGATGGGCATCCTGACCAAGAGAGGGGAAGGAGCTAGACCCGGAAGTGATGGCCGGAGTGTATGAACATACAGCATATTGGAAAAAGGTATCGCTGGGGACTTTTTATTCCCCCATGATACTAGATGACAGCAGCCCTGGATATCGGTAGGGCATGCTGGAAAGTATAGTCTGGCAATACAGCCCTGCTGGGGATCATGGGTGCCGCAGGTGGGGTTCTGCAGGGAGATGCGCTCCCTGATAAGTGGGAGCTCTGTATGACTCAGAAGTACTTTCATCGGGCAGTGGCCCTGGCACTGGAGGTACTCCCAGGTCCTTAATAAAAGGGAACACACTCCCTTATCCAGGGGAGTCGGAGTTGGGAGGAAGGAAGGCAACACTCGACTGGAGGTGGGCAGTATGGTGGTGAGAGGAATTGAGAAGAGAGAGTATTAAAAGAAAAAGAAGGAAAACCTGTATTTGCACTTGTTCTACTTTTGGAGGAATTTTGGTAAATTAACCTTCCATTATTTGAACTTGGGACTCTCTGTGTGTTTGTGTTAGGGTTTTGGGGCTTGCTGATGGCCCTGTTTGATTAGACTGTCTACCTGTTGGCCTGTCAAGCTCCTGCTAACTCCTGCTAACCTCAGACTCAGAATTCTGGAGCAATCCTTGGAGTCAATTCTTCCTTCAGACACACTTTTTGTCATTTCTCCAGAGCTTCATCTGGTAGCTTCATGTATTCCTATATCTCAGTGTTTCAGTATACGCACTCAGCAAATTATTAGGGACCCAACACTAATACTGGGTAGGGCCTCATTTTGCTTTCAAAAGAGTTTCAGTTCTGCATGACATGGGTACCATGAGATGTTGAAAACAATCATTTGATATTCCAGTCCATGTTGATATGATTACATCATGAATTTCCAGCAGATTTGTCAGCTGCACTTTGGGGTGCTTCATGCTATGAATCTCCCATTTTACCACATCCCAAAGGTGCTGAATTGGATTCAGATCCAGTATCTGGGAAGGCCACTGAAGAACAATGAACTTGTTATCATGTTCATGAAATTGGTCACACTATCCAATCTTCCCTGATAAAATAGTGCCTTTCATAGCTGTTGTGTCTATTGTGAGAAGAACGAAACTTAGACATCATAAAGGTTTGAGGCAGCCACCCGTATAATGTGCCTTGGCTGCAAAAAGGTATTTTTAAAGGTTGTGAGTTGTTCACTCGACTGAATCCAAAACAGAACTGCAAAATTGATTCAAGATGGCGGTTTTAAAGGCCAGTATAAGAAGTTACATTATTAGGGCCAGAAGTGGAAGTGACGTCATCAGAGGAGGGGCCAGAAGTGACATCATCAGAGTTGGGACCGGAAGAGACATCATCAACAAAATGGAAGTGATGTCATCAAAGGCACAGGAACCCTCTGGGATTTCCCAAGAATGGTCTGCAAGGAATCGAGAGAGACAGTTAGTGCACCCCGCCGCCCCCTGGTTGGACGCGGAATTGCCATTATTCAGGCCCTTTAATTGACTCCTACTTGTATATGTGTGACACTGTGTAGCTCTTTGGTTAGTCTTTCCCCCTTTAAATACATAAAGACTGCCCCAAGATGGAGGTGGAACCCCTTAAGAGGAAACCAAGGCAGGAAGAGGTGGGCTCAGGGGTTAGTGACCCGAAAGTGATGTCACTGGTGCTGTCGATGAGAGAGGAAGAGAAGCATTAGGCAACAGCACCAACCCTAGACTCAGGGTGGAATTACATTTTGATGAACCCACAAGTTGTCTCCCCTATGCATGTGTGTTACAAGGCTTGATCCTAAGTAAAAGGTTAAAAATCAAAAATAATATCGTATTAGTAATCACTGCCCTTGAAATAGTTTGAAATGATACCCCACTTGCTTATGTTTGAAATTTCACACTTTTAACATCATAGGAGTGGCATTTAGAGGGCTAGAACCCCTGGTGAAACATTAAAAATATTACCATATTTGTGATCAGTAACATCAAAATATCGAAAAACGATGCTTTGTATGCTTATATTACTCATCCCCATTCATTTGAATGTTTTGTGTAAAGGCTTAATTTTGACTCCTCATATCCCATTTTGGTGGGGGGTGAAATCCTGGGGGTCGGTTGATATGACATGTACACCTGTTTGTTTACTCTTTGTTATAGGAATGTAATTAACTGCACAATAAATGGCCTAAGAAAGAGGGCCAAAAATAGGGGGAACCCTATTGACGTCTTGCATAACTTGACATCAACATGAGAATACTATATCACGTTATTCTTATACCAATGAGACAAAAAAAAAACTGAAGTGATTTTTAAGCATTTGTAAGAAGCTCTTATGAAAATAATAGTGATCGATCAATCAATAAATAAATCAATAGATATTTAAATAGAAGCCATCATAATCACGTTTTTTTAACAAATGCAGCTCAACAGGGTTGTGCATAATGAATTTTGATGTTATTTTTGTATATAATTGTAAAGGGCCAAAAAGTCACGCCATAAAATTAAATCCCCTGCACAGTTCAAAGAATGAATGGATGGATAAATCTGCAGATTTTCAATGACAGCCTCCCGAGCACCAACTGAACACTCCTGTGAGCACAGACTCTTAAAGTTAATCTCTAATCTTGCTGACCAGGTTGAGCGATGTTGCGGCGTGATGACTCTCTAAAATTGCTGGAGAACCTTCCAATGAATACGGTGTTCAGTAAACAGCTTCAGAAGCACTCTGAAAATGTTTTCTTTTATGAAGTGGGATACAGAGCAGGAGGGTCACTTTCACAATTTTTTTTATAATAAAATGTAGAGTTTTTCATTTGTAAAAGGCTTTGCTTTGACTATTCTAGAGGAAAAGCAATAGAAGAGAAATACAACAGCTGCTGTATTGCATTTTGTAACAGATACATTCTCTCTTTCTCTCCCTCTCTCTCTCTCTCTTTATATATATATATATATATATATAAATAGATAGAGTCAGGTGGAAGGAGGACTAAGCTTGTGGAGAAGTGGTGGTGGAAGAGAGAAGAGTGTTTTGGTGTACTGTACTGTGTTTGGGACTGTGTATTGCCTGTGGAGTTCACAGGTAAGACATGAAATAGTTTATTTTATTTTACCCGTGCCTCCGTGTCGATCTGTGTCGGGTCGGGCACTATATAGCGTTTTCTTACTATATATATATATATTGTGAGAGACGGCCGGCAGCTCAATCTGGCCGGGACGTCCCAGGATGGAAGGAATGGAGAAGGGCAGCCTTTCCAGGGCACTGCCTCCCCCAGGACGCTAGGTGGCAGCTCCCCTGGACGGTAAATGTACCCTGGATTCCCACTGGGCATCATGGGACATGGAGTCCATTTTCTCAGCCCTGTTGGGTGCCATGGGTGCCACCAGGGGGAGCTAATAAATGACCTGGGGACTCCTACTGTTCTTACAACCCGGAATTACTTTGGAGTCACGAGGATGGAAGCCCACAATACTTCCAGGATGCTTGAGGAGGATGATGTGATGTTTGACCCGGAAGAAGAGGAAAAACATTTCCGGGTTATGGAACATATAAAGGACTGTTGGAGACCGAGCAAGCTGAGCCGGAGTTGGGAGGTTGGGTGACGAAGCTGCTGGGAGTGGAGGATTGTTATTGTTGTATTGTGATTATTGATTATTGGATTTTGGAGAATTGTGGCGAGTGTGGTGCTTTGTGCACTTTATTTAAGAAAATAATTAAAAATTATACTCGGTGCTTTTACAAGTGTCCAGTGTGTTTAACAGCGAAACAGTGCCTCTAGCGTCCACAGTATATATATATATATATATATATATATATATATATATATCTATCTTGTATATAAACGTCTATGCATGTGTGTGTGTCTGTCCAGCCTGGAAGTGAGGGGTAGAGCTCCACCTCCGAAGAAGCGAAAGCGATGTGAGCATGTTGGCAAAATGAAACCTCGGAAGAAAGAGAAACTCGCTTAGCCACTAATACAGAAGTGAGGTGAGCACATCGGCAAAATGGTATCCCTTTTACTTTTCCTCCCGCTGCTAATACACAAGCACATCATCAAAAAGAAACCTCTGAAGAAAGACAAAGTCGCTTAGCTGCTAATACACAAGCGAAGTGAGCACGTTGTCAAAAAGAAACCTCCTAGGAGAGAGTCACCCAGAGTAGTTCCTTTCAATTACCTGACATCTTTACATTTAATTTTTTTTTCTGACGATTTCGGGATTTTTACAGCACGGACTTACACAGCTAGTATATATAATGTAAATATATATACAGTATATATATATATATATATATATATATGGCATCAACAAGGCATTTTTGGTAAGAGAACTAGCTGCTCAATGGATATTTCCTCTTTTTTGAACCATTCACTGTGGTCAATGTAGACATTGTCAAGATGACTTGCTAAAGTTCAAACTGAGCATCACAATGGAGAAGAAAGGGGATTGAAGTGACTTTGAATGTGGCATGGTTATTGGTGCCAGACTGGCTTGTCTGAGGATTTCACAAACTGCTGATCTACTGGGATTTTCATATTCAGCCATCTCTAGGGTTTACAGGGAATGGTCTAAAAAAGTGAAAATTTCCAGTGAGCAGCAGTTCTCTAGGCAAAAATGGCTTGTTGATGCCAGAGGTCAGAGGAGAATGGCCAGAATGGTGTGAGCTGATGGAAAGGTAACAGTAACTCAAATAAGCACTCATTCTAACTGAGGTATGCAGAACAGCATCTCTGAACACACAACATACTGAACCTTGAAGCAGATGGGCTACAGCAGCAGAAGACCCCACTGGGTGTCACTCCTGTCAACTAAGAACAGGCAAATGTTTCCACAGGTTCCCTAAAATGGCACAATAGGAAATTGGAAAAACATGACATTCACATGGCAAGGTCACAATTTGGCATCAACATCATGAAAGCATGGATCCATTCTGCCTTGCATCAATGGTTCAGGCTGGTGCTGGTAATGTAATGATGCTGGGGATATTTCCTTGGCAGACTTTGGGCCACTTAGTACCAATTGAGCATCATTTAAATGCCACAGCCTACCTGAGTATTGTTGCTGACCATGTCCATCCCTTTATGACCACAGTGTCCCCATCTTCTGATGGCCACTTCCAGCAGGATAATGCGCCATGTCACAAAGCTCAGATCATCTCAAACTGGTTTCTTGAATATGGCAATGAATTCACTGGACTCAAATGGCCTCCACAGTCAGCAGACCTCAATCCAACAGAGCATCTTTGGAATGTGGTGGAACGGGAGATTCACATCATGGATGTGCAGCCGACAAATCTGCAGCAACTGTGTGATGCTATCATGTCAATATGAAACAAAATCCCTGAGGAATGTTTCCGGCACCTTGTGGAATCTGCTCCACCAGGAATTAAAGCAGTTCTGAAGGCAAAAGGGAGTCCAACCCAGTACTAGCAAGGTGTACCCAATAAAGTGCCCAGTGAGTGTGTGTGTGTATGTATGTATATACACTCACCTAAAGGATTATTAGGAAAACCTGTTCAATTTCTCATTAATGCAATTATCTAATCAACCAATCACATGGCAGTTGCTTCAATGCATTTAGGGGTGTGGTCCTGGTCAAGACAATCTCCTGAACTCCAAACTGAATGTCAGAATGGGAAAGAAAGGTGATTTAAGCAATTTTGAGCGTGGCATGGTTGTTAGTGCCAGACGGGCCGGTCTGAGTATTTCACATAGGAACACCATACTAATACGGTGTTTGACCCCCTTTCGCCTTCAGAACTGCCTTAATTCTACGTGGCATTGATTCAACAAGGTGCTGAAAGCATTCATTAGAAATGTTGGCCCATATTGATAGGATAGCATCTTGCAGTTGATGGAGATTTGTGGGATGCACATCCAGGGCACGAAGCTCCCGTTCCACCACATCCCAAAGATGCTCTATTGGGTTGAGATCTGGTGACTGTGGGGGCCATTTTAGTACAGTGAACTCATTGTCATGTTCAAGAAACCAATTTGAAATGATTCGAGCTTTGTGACATGGTGCATTATCCTGCTGGAAGTAGCCATCAGAGGATGGGTACATGGTGGTCATGAAGGGATGGACATGGTCAGAAACAATGCTCAGGTAGCCCGTGGCATTTAAACGATGCCCAATTGGCACTAAGGGGCCTAAAGTGTGCCAAGAAAACATCCCCCACACCATTACACCACCACCACCA
>JANRMT010062796.1:106023496-106037333 GCA_026402145.1 Polypterus bichir lapradei | reverse complement strand
TATATATATATTGTGGAGGACTGCCGGCTTCCCATGCCGGTCTGCACCCCCAGGCCGCCAGGAGGAGCTCTCCCGACAGCAGGATCGTGCCCCGAGTTCCAGCAGGGCCTTATGGACTATGTAGTGTTTTTACACAGTCCTGCTGGATACCTTGGGGACCACCAGGAGTCGCTGTAGGGGGGCTCATGGGCTCTTGTGTGCCCTATAACCCGGCAGTACATCACGGTCATGTGACAGGAAGGATCGACGCACTCCCGGGTTGAATAAAAGGACTGATTGCCCTGACCCGGAAGGAATTAGGAACTATGGATTGATGGGACAGAAACACCTCCGGGTCAGGGGCTATAAAAGGACGGTGCCTCAGTCCAGACACTGAGCTGGGTGGGAGAGGAGCAAAGTGTCTGGGCGAGGAGGAGTGGTTTATTGTGTTGGAATTAGTGATTGTTTGTATGAGTAGTGTGGAGGGTGCTTGGTGCACTGAAGAACAAAATAAAAAGTATTGGACTTTTACCTGGTGTCTGGAGTCATACCTGAGGGTTCAAGGGAGCACTAGCGCCCTCTACTGCCACAATATATATATTTACACTGCCAGTCAAACATTTGTTTTTGAGTTACCTACAAATACTTTTGCTTTTGATAGAAAAGGACACCTTTTTTATCTGCATACCATTAAATTCATTTAAAAAAAATGCTAAGACATTACTAATATTGCTAATTGCTTTCACTGCTTGAAATGACTTTAATGATTTTAAATTTATTACTGACACATGACTGCAAATCCCCATTTTCAGCCACCATTGCCTCAATGTCCTAATGGCCAGCTCCCTTAGCTTAACTCCTTAATTAGCCATGTTTAAATGCTAATTGTCATGAACTTGGAGAGAGCCTAGCAACAAAGTCCCCAAAAAACTAGGGGACTGTGAATCTCCAGCTAGTCAGGGCAAACTCAGAAAAAAAGATTTATTCATCAAGAAGATGCTGTAGAACTATGAATCTCTAAAGAGTTCAAGAAGAGAGGCAGTGTCAGTCTTCTCCTTTCTTCAGCTACAAGCGAGTCCAATGCACAATTCCAATTCTCTTTCTCCAGACTTCTCGGCACAAGCCTTGTCCCCTACCTCCTAACTCCAACTCCACAAACAAGGCAGATGGCACCTTTTTATGCTGGACCTGGAACTACTTCACATGTTGGTAGCACTTCTTAATCAGGTGGATGCTCCATAAAAGAGAGAGGTGCCGACAGCACCCCCTGGCGGTACCCAAGAATCCCAAACAGGGCCACTCTTTTGAACTCAAAGTACAGTGCAACATTGCAGGTATCCAAACTGGAATCATGCTAGAGACGCACTTCCACATATCACATGGGGTGACAATCCATCTCTGAAACACAATCTACTCCCAGCACATCCATTATTCTTTGGGCCAAGAGCTGGGAACCTTCCTGGTCGAGCTGCACCTCCATCCACTTTATCCATCCATTATGGTCTCTCATTCTGGTAGGATGTTACACTCCATTCCAGTCCAGACTACCAGTCCATCCGTGTTGACATTCACAGTGGGTACAAAAGGTGGACTTCATTGTGCACAATGTAGACAAGTGGTAGCACGAGAGGGATATTTAATTCAACTCCTGTTGTGGAAAAAAAAGTGAAGAGCTTTACATTTACTGTAAAACACCACTTTAGGATCACTTTTTCATTTGACAGTCAATCTATGTTTTATTTTTCCAGAACAAGTCTGCACCATCTGATTTTTTTCTTTTTCTTTTTCCCAGATGGCAATTTTAAGCAACTTGCTAACAGAGAATGCTGTGGTAATAAATCTTGTAAGAAACAAATTGGGTAGCTAAAAATTCTTCGCATTTAAAGAAAAGAACGATACAAGGCCTGCTGCACAAATGGAAGAGGAATGTGAGCATTGTGTCACACACACACCAAATGCAGCTTAAAGAGGAAACTGGGACATGATGTTAAAATCGATAACGATGCGGTGCGTTTTATATCCAAGGGCTTTGTGCTGAAACAGACTAAAAATGCAAATGGAAAAGTGTTCAGATTTATGCTAGACTAATGATCACACTTTAGAGACGATGTGGAAACCGGAAAAATGAGATTGTGTCCAAGTGTATGGGAACGTCCCTGGCTTCTAATTAAAAGTAGAGATAATTTTTAAAACTTTTTCTTGCTTATAGAGTTATACTGTAAAATGATTTTAGGAAATGCAGCCTCAAGATTCCGGCCTCCTTAAAACAGCAAGAATGAGTAAAGATGCTTAACCCTTAAACCACCACATACTTGGGAGTTAATGGACGCCAAATACTTTTTTGCTGCACTTTTTAAGTAAACGTCACAATTCGAAAGGAAAATGTGAAATTCTAATGGAACACATGCAAAGAGCATCACAATTACTGCAACACTGATCATTTTACACACTTACAATGAAGTGTAAAAACTTAAAAAAAAAACTACTGCAACAATCTATTACTATATGTACAAGGTGCAACTGACGCCATTGATGAAATTCAGTAAACCACTGAGCCAACTGCTGTTGAACTGACTTCACGCAAACACACAGAGGTAAGCATTGATGCTTGCAGGCTGGTTTAGTGCAGCGGCTGAATCCCAGGCACAGTGATGCTGATTCACTAGTGACTCACCAGTGGTCACGAGCTGGCTGCTCAATGAATATAAGGCACGCATGCTGCCAAATTGCTCTGTAAAGCGACTATAGCCGGTTGTGGCATTCAATGAATGTATGTCACCGAATATGCTCAGCTCCGGCGAACTGGTAAATTGCACTGAGAAACAACTTTAGCTGGTTGTGGAGTTCAATGAGTATACGTCGCCAAATGTATGTCGCTGAATATACTCGACTCCGGTGTGCTTCCAAATTGCATTGGAAACCGACTTTAGCCAGTTGCAGCATTCAACGAATGTACTTTGCCGAATGTACTCGGCTCCGCCGTGTTGGCAAATTGCATTGGGAACCGACTATAGCCAGTTCCGGCAGTTTAAGGCTTAATGGTTCTGTGATAAGAGGTCTGTGGCGACGTGTTAGTTCTAATCAATAATTGATAGTCCCGGAGTGTGCAGGTTCCATGCAGATGCAGGTGCACATCTAACTCTGGGGTTGATTGGGATGCTTGGCTGATTGCATATTCACATGCAAATACGGGCGTGTAATTCAAATCTTTCATTCACACCTTGGAACAAAGGGAGGATGGCACCTGCACCCAAATGGCAGTATTAAGGGACCCTGCATGGTACAGGGGGGACAAAAAGAACAAAGAAAAAGAACAAAAGGAGAAAAGATGAGGGAACGAAAGGAACAGAGGTTAATGAAAGAAAGAGAGAGGCAGGATCGAGGAGGAGGAGCCCACGTGAAGAAATGGAAGCAGGCGGCCTCGAAGATGGCCCGTTTAGAAGCTTGTGGGGTGAGGTCATGCCTGCTGAGCGATTTTTGGGGAGCAGGACAGACCAACCACTCCAGGTGGGCTCTCTTATAAGGCAGAGGAGTGACAGCAGGAATCAGAGAAGAAAGGCTCATGGCAGGGGACTCGAGGCATGTTAAGGTTGACTGCGCCTGTTGGTTGACCTCTCTTCTGGCTTCTGAGATCTCATCTGGAGTAAGCGGAGGAGACGTTAGTTTTTAGGAAGGAGACACTGTGGCTTAGGATTGTTTTTAATGGAAGAAACCTTGAATGGGGATTTTAATCTTTGTGAAGATATAAACAACACAGGAACACTCATAAAGGTTTGGGACACCATCCCGTACACTGTAGGTCGCTGATGAGACAACAGCACTGGAATTAGTGGCATAATAAACATCAATCAAAAGACAAATGATAGCTGCAAACATGGGGGAATTTATAGCGGGCGGACAGGAAATTACATATAGAGCAACTGATGAAAAGGAGGTAATCTGGAGTGGACTGGATGTGAAGTCATGTTGGGGCATCTGATCTGTGAAACCCAGAAGATGCTTATTGTCTACGTGGGTATAGAGCCGAGTTCCAAAAGGAAAGCGTCTCAATCTTCTTCCTTTTTCCTGCTAAATAAGAGAGAGGGGCATTAACGTTCTGTGTCCAATCCCCTTATTTGTGGTGTTCATGCTGCGTCAAGCCGATTGGCTGCCCCCTATTCATGCGCGTGTGACACCTTGTTTTTATGAAATATATTTATTGAATATTTTAACCTCCATTGGTTCACCTGTTTTTATTGTGGATTATTTATTATAAAGAAGACTGCACCTTTGAACACTTTGTTGGTTTGTTGTTGTAAATAAAAAGTATCCATCACCTTGCACCAACCCTTGCTGACTGTGTGTGTCCTCATTTGCCCATAACATCCTCAGATCCTCATATTCAAGAGGCAACTGGAAGCAATTAGGATCCTGACCATCACTCATTCAGGAAAAAAAAGCTGTCAGATCATGGTTTTGGTGCATTGCTCATTGAATCTGTGGTACCCCACTTTTTCAATGAAACTTGTGTTATAGGTTTTCCTGGTGCAATTGCAGTAGGTTTTTGTTCCATAGATCTTTCAACCATCAACAGGAAGGAGTCTGAATGAACATACATCACACTATCAATAACACCAATAACAAAACACGGATTGAGGATTTGCCACTGGATACACCAAACTACATTTGCGGCTGGTAAAACTATGGAGGGGCTCCTTATTGTACACAGGACAATTCCATATGTACTGTCAGGTCAGGTCAGGTTGGGGAGCACTGGTACAGCATGTTGTTGCAGCTGACCAAACAGCTTGGCATCCTGGTTGGCAATCCCCCAGGCTGACAAGCAATCCAGTCTCACACTCCAGAAATGACCATCTATCTGCCAAAGCCATATGTTACATGGGCTTCCCCTTGGCCTGGTCTAGTCACTCTAGTCCTGAACAATGAGGATTCTGCAATCACCCTTATGGGAATGCTACATAGCTGTAGTGCCAGAAATGATGCTTAGTGCAGGTACTGCGCCTCATTCGGGACTATATGATCAACTGCTCATTCTATACAAAATCAAACCAGCAGTTCCCAAAGATTCTCCAAAGAGACTCAGTATCAAAGGAGTCTGGTCTTTGTCTCAGGTCACTGAGTAGAGCCCATGTCTCACAACCATAGAGCAAAACAGGACTCTAAAGACTTGGACCTTCATCCTTTTGCAAAGATATGAAGAACACCGTGCACCCCTTTCCAGTGACCTTATGAACCCCCCGAATGCTCTCCTAATCCATCTACTGATTTCACAGGAAGAGTCACCATGGCACAGTATGCAACTGTAAAAGAAAAACAAAAAAGGTGGGTTGGGATCTAAGGAAATGCCTCATTTAATTTTGTTACTCAATGGATGAGTGAAAAGTTGCATCAGCTTGTTAAAAAAAGGCTTGGCCTGGAAACAAACTAAACTTCAGAGGTCCAGAGCTACTCAGAAGTGGGGGGATTTAACAATATTTTGAACAAATGAAGACCATGGATTTGACTGACCTACATGTCTTATATGGGACTTCTAATACTGGCTGGCATGTACAGAGGTGAGGCTGCTTCTAGACTGTGGAATGCTGACACTAGAATATAGTATATTTCGACTAGAATATGTTATGCCACCATGTCCCTGGAAATGTTCTGTACCATATCAGCAGAGCTCAGGTTTGACAATTGTGAGACTGTGTGGCATGTCGCTGACAAACTGGCAACAATCAGGGGTGTCTGGTACAAGTGGGTGGAAGAGCTGCCTCTCATGTACAACCCTGGTCCTGAGGTCACAGTGGACAAAAGACTGGTACCATTCAGCGGTAAGAATGGACTTTTATCCATCCATCATCCAACCCACTATATCCTAACACAGGGCACAAGGCAGGAACAAACCCTGGGCAGAGCGCCAGCCCACCACAGGGCAAACACACACACACCAAGCATACACTAGGGACAATTTAGGATCATTAATGCACCTAACATGCATGTCTTTGGACTGTGGGAGAAAACCCACGCAGACATGGGGAGAACATGCAAACTCCACGCAGGGAGGACCTGGGAAGTGAACCCAGGTCTCCTTACTGTGAGGCAGCAGCGCTACCACTGCACCACCATGCCGCCCTTGACTTTTTTTGTTAGACTAATTAATCACTGCTTCAATTTACACATGCTATTGGCTGTGATATCAAATAGATTCAGATCAGATTAGCTTTATTTGTTATTTCTTATGTACTCTCATACATACAATAAAAAGTGAAACAATGTTTCCCCTGAAAAACATCTCCCTGGACAAAAATCAGTGGAATTCAATAAATAAAAAGATAGGTAGAATAAAAGGACAAAGAAATGGTGTCCCCCCTTTTGTTTTTGTAGGTCGCTGTCCTTTCCGCCAGTACAGGCCTAGCAAGATAGGAAAATATGAAATAAAGTTTTGGGCAGCCCGTGATGCACATTCCAGTTATGCTTGTGTGATGGTGTGGGTTGGCTCCATGCTACCGGTTGCATCCTGGGAGCCTGTTGAACCCACCATTACTGACGATACCTGAGGGATGAGCATAGCAAATGAGGACACACATGTCAGCAGGAAGGGGTAGGTGCATAGATGCATCAGTGAATTTATTTAAAACAAAGTCAAACAAACAATGTTCAACAGTGCAGTGCTCCAAAAACATTCAATAAATAAATAATTCATAGTGCATTTGTGGAGGTTAAAATCCAATAAACAAAATCCAGTAAAAAATGAGGTTAAAACTCGTAGGAGCCAATCTTCTAAAACCATGAGCTCAGGTGCATCCTTTTAAAACGGGTGTCTCTCCACCTCATCTTTTTTGGATTGCGCAGCACAAAGAGACAACCTTAAGGTGCAGACAACCTTCAGTTCTGGCTCATGTTCCCACCTCCCATCCCATGGTGATCCGCTAGGAACCACCAAGCCTCCGCTCCCTCAGACTCCCTCTGCCATCTCCAGCCCTGCGGTTGCTCCTGCTCCCAAGCTTAACAGGAGCAACTGGCATCTCGCTCCATCACTGGGGCTTCCCATCTTGCTCTCTCTTGTTCCTGCCCTCCTTTCAATCCTTTCCTTCATCCTCCCTTTCTTTACTTCCTACTTCATCCCATGCAGGCTCCTTTTACCTCCATTACTGAATTGGGTGCAAGTGCAACACACCTCTCCACCTGTGCAGCAATTGAAGCATCCAACCGCTCCGTCTGCCACTCCACGTCTATGCAGCACAGTTGGCCAGGTATCCCAATTAACCACGGACCGAAGCATGCCTGCACCTGTTTGAAGTCCTGTATGTGATTATTTATTTAAAAAGGTCCCCTTTGCCACAGACCACTATTCACAGCTTGCAATATGCAAGTATATACTGGAAAGCCAGCTGGGGAAGCTCCGGAGAGAAAACAAGGCATGCATGTTGTGTTGGAGATGACAGAAGTGATAAGAGGACACAACGTGACATGTGACAAGTTCTTCGCCTCTCATTAGCTTGGTCAGGAGCTCCTGAAAAAGAAAATCATAATGGTTGGCACTATGAGGTGGAATAAGCCTCAGCTGCCACCCAGTCTGATTACAACAAGGGAGAGAGAGAGAGAGGTCATTTCTTCTAAGTTTGCTTTCACCCAGGACACTATTTGCAGAAGAAGAACAAGAATGTCATCCTTATGAGCACATTAACTCTACTCTATGTTTTTTGAAAAGCACAGAAAGCAACTTAAATCTTAAATAAACTTAAATCAACATAAAATGTCTGTTGCTGTGGTTGCTGTCGGTGCATGTAATCTGTTTCTGATGGCTCGATGGCCGGCAGGAGTGTGCGGTGGGCCAGCTGCCTGGCTGTCTTCGTGCAGCAGTGATGGTCACAGTTTGACGTAATCCGGTTTGTGCCTGTTGTCATTGAAAGTGCTGGTCCTCCCAGGTGAACAACACCAACACCAACAACAACAACATTTATTTATATAGCACATTTTCATACATTTCATAAATTTCATAAATTATGCAGCTCAAAGTGCTTTACATGATGAAGAAAGAGAAAATAAATAAAAATTAGAATAAGGGAACATTAATTGACATAGAAAAAAAAGTAAAGTCCGATGGCCAGGGAGGACAGAAAAAAATAAAATCTGCAAGGGTTCCAGGCCACGAGACCACCCAGCTCCCTCTAGGTATTCTACCTAACATCAATGACCTCAATCAGTCCTCATTGTATTCAGGGTTCTCCTGGAAAAACTTGATGATGATGGTCATGTGGACTTCTGGCCTTTAATCAATCAATGTAGGGACATCACAGTGCTTTGATCAGGTGGTGGTGGCACAGGTCACCACCCCAGAAAACCGGAAAAAGAAAAAAGAAGAGAAAGTAGGGGTTAGTACGGATTGTGGAACCACCATGAATAATAATGATAATTAATTGAATATACAGAGCATCAGGATTAAACTAAGATGAAGCTATGAGAAAGCCATGTTAAAAGTAACGTGTTTTCAGCAGTGTTTTAAAATATGCTCCATTGTATCAGCCTGGTGAATTCCTATTGGCAGGCTATTCCAGATTTTAGGTGCATAACAGCAGAAGGCCGCCTCACCACTTCTTTTAAGTTTAGCTCTTGGAATTCTAAGTAGACCCTCATTTGAAGATCTAAGATTACGATTTGGAGTGTAAAGTGTCAGACATTCCAAAATATAAGATGGAGCGAGATTATTTAAGGCTTTGTAAACTATAAGCAGGACTTTAAAGTCAATTCTGAATGACACAGGTAACCAGTGTAGTGACATCAAAACTGGAGAGATGTGCTTGGATTTTCTTTTCCTAGTTAAGATTCTAGCAGCTGCATTCTTCACTCAGTGCAATCGATTGATGTCTTTTTTGGGTGGTCCTGAGAGGAGTGTGTTACAGTAATCTAGTCGACTGAAAACAAAAGCGTGGATTAATTTCTCAGCATCTTGCAATGTTATAAGGGGTCTAACTTTTGCTATATTTCTTAAGTGGAAAAATGCTGTCCTAGTGATCTGATTAATATGTGATTTAAAATTCAAGTCAGAGTCAATAGTTACCCCTAAATTCCTTATCTCCTTTTTGAAATTTAATCGTAATGCATCAAGTTTATTTCTAATAACCTCATTATATACATTATTGCCAATCACTAAAATTTCTGTTTTCTCTTTATTTAGTTTGAGAAAATTACTACTCATCCATACAGAAACACAAGTAAGACATTGTGTCAGTGAATCAAGAGAGTCAGGGTTGTCAGGCGGTATTGATAAGTACAGTTGTGTGTCATCAGCATAGCTATGGTAGCTCACGTTATGCCCCAAGATAATCTGACCAAACAGAAGCATGTAAATCAAAAAGAGCAGCGGACCCAGGATAGAGCCTTGTGGAACACCATATAGAATATGATGTGTCTTTGAAGTATAATTACCACAACTTACAAAGAAGTGAGGTGAACATTGCTGTAGGCACATCAGCTACACAGATGTGTTCAGCACCCCGATCAGCTGATACTGGTACGTCAGTATCGTTTTCATCTCCAGATCACCTGTATCAAAATCAGGAGTCCAACAAGTTAGAGTTTGATTCAGCGATAAGACGCAAAACACCATACGCTGAGTATTTTGCTTTGTGTGTTCACTTTGGTCTTTCACCAGATGTCGATGCCATTTTAGAAGTGCATATGAAGAGAATCTTAGTCAGACCAACAATGCTAAATATCCTTCAAGCAAAGAGACGAACTAAAACGTAACAGCAAGTTTTGTCGCTGTTCACTGCTGAATACCGTCCTCTACCCCAGAATTTCGACTGAGGTCAACATCTACCCTGAAAGAGTTAAATAAGGCTTCAGAAGTCAGCATTCAGGAGAACAGAAAACCAGCCATCATCCTTGACTGCAATGCCAACCAAGAAGGAGTGGACAACCTTGAAAAACTAACAGGCACATACTATACAACTGCAAAAAGCCCTCCCGCAATATTCCATGATATTTCACAATATCATTGACCTAGCAACCTACAAAGCCTTTGTCACATTAAGTGAGGTGAACCCTACCTGGAAAGCAAGCAAGAGGAATTAGAGGAGGTTCTTTGTAGAGGAGCTTGGAAAGGCCTTTGTGTCTCCTTGCCTGTGAAAGTGCAGCAGCTTCAGCAGCTCTGGTAAGGGCAGCGCAGCGATCTGAGCCTGGTCCTGATCCACAAGTCACACAAGAATGCAGCACAAGGGAACGGAAGAGAAGAAGATACAACTTCTGCTCTGCAAAAAAAGGACTGCAAAACGGAGACCACCTGCTGTGAATGTGGGGAACACATGTGGAAGTCCCCCACACGCAAGGATTCCTACCACTGCTTTGAATGCACAGACTAGTTTGCAATAAGCAATTTTTTTATGTTTTGTGTCCTACCATATGTACTCACATATAAGTCGGGTCTTGAAACTCGAAAAATCAATCATAAAATCAAACCCCGACTTACATGCCCGTTCAGAAATTTAACACTTAACTTTTTTTTTTTTACATCTTCTTGCCTCCTCCAATCTCACGTCAGTTTCTCAGACACATGGAATGTTGATGCAGCAGCACAGTTACCAATTTCTTTCGCTATTTCAACAACTTTTATTTTAAAACCAGCTTCATATTTCCTTCTGATCGAATGCTGCATTGTAGATAAAGGATGCTCTTATGATAAAGGTGTATGAAGGTGTGAGATACGAAAAACACAAATCAGTGCAAATGTTGCTTCTGAATAGTTCGGGTATTACCCTGTGGTCACGTAGGCACAATAGAGAAAGAGAAGAGAGGTTAGGAGCTCACGCTGTTACAGCGCATGGCCACACCCACATAGAAAAAAGGGTGTGTGCTCTGTGGTTACTCTCTCAGGTGGGCGTTAGCATAGCGTAATCTCTTGGTCCAATAGCGTGAGTTTTCCACATTTGACTTATACAACCGACATTACAAAATACCAGAAATTATACGGTAAAATCAAGTCCCGACTTATCTGCGAGTATATATGGTAAGTGTTAATTAATGTTGAATTAACATTGATAATTATTGATGGTAGTTATGAGGGCTTTTTTATGATATAGCAGTGAAGGACAGTGTTTAATGGTTGTAATGGTTATTGTAAGAGCTATTTTCCTAGTTATACAAGATTCATAAATATTTTACTAGATGACAAAGCATAATTTATGGGAGGTTCCTAAAACCCCCACAAGTAGAATTGTATTGGTATATTCTTGCCATTTCTATTGTTCAGTTAGTGACCAGCCTTGCCATGTGTAAGGTTTAGAAGGCATATGGTTGAGTGTGTGAAGTAACTCTTAAAACAGCACTTATTTAAGTGCGTAGCCGTACGTCTAAAGCGTACACAAGAAGAAGTTAAGAATCTTTAAGTAAAGAAGAAGAAGTAAAGAACTTTTAAGTACAGAAATAACTAAAGTTTCTCAAGAAAACCTACGTTTTTCCTTTTTTTTGCCTTTTATTCTACGTGTGTAACTATTTTTTCTTTTATTCTTGTGTAGATTATTTGCTTTTAACTTTCACTAAATATTTTTAAAACAAACTTTTGGACTGTGAGATTTCTTTTGGCATGCGTTTTACCCGTGCTTGATCTTGCCTTATACTTCGCCGGCTACAATTATACATGGTTATATAATAAATTCAACCAGTTCCAGAATGTTCTTGCCATTTTCACTTTCAATAAAATACACTTAAATCATTATGGCTGTTATGTTTTCATGTCTTAGGTAAAACACGACATGATATTGTGTGATAGTAGATGTCTACCTTCAAAAACAAGTTTTGTAAAACCTAAACAGTTCACTCTTCCTGAAACATTAATTAAGGATTAGTCTTCCATTTATTAATGTCAGATAGTCTGTTTATACATTCGAAATAGTTCTGTAGTTTAAAATTCGGTATAGACACTTATCATAAGGAAATTCTTGTCCCGGGTCAGAACTGAGTGCTGTGAGTAAGGGTTAAGCCAGAAGTGACACCTTCCTCCAGGTGGTCTTTTTTTTATAGCCCAAGGACTGAAAGGGGCCTGGTTAGTTGCCCTCACTGAGAGTTTTTTCTGTTCTTTGGACAAAAGGAAGACGAGGTTATTAGTGGCAGCGCCTCCTCCTGGCTTGGGGTGGTATCACAAACCTGTGAAGAACTGAGAAGGTGACTCTCTGACACACATGCATGACACTTCACAGAACAATTGAGGCAGTAGTGTAACACATGTTCAAAAAATTCCACTGTTCAAGTATCTTCGTTTTAAAAGTTTTAATAAAATTCAAATTGAAACAGTTCACACAAAAACAGAGAAAAGGCTGATATTACAAAAAAAGATAAATATAAAGAAAGTTCTGCTTAAGGCTGATCTTGTTCCAGATCTCTCTATATATGGTGATAAAATTATACCTTCAAATGTTCATACATTCATTAAAAGTTTATAAAATGATCAGGAGACAGTCAGAAAACGGTATGTCAATGTTCTATTTGTAAGCTAATCTAACAGGCTGTGCTTCTAGCAGTGAAATTACTTCCTAAGTGTCTTAACTAACACTCTGGTTTTACTGGATTGGCTAAAAAATTCTAATTCATACTAACGTAAAATGGAGTAAATGATAAATGGGGTAAAAGATTATACCATCATCTAAGAAACGATGTGAAACTGATTTTCCATTCAAATTAGCACTTAGGTAACTAACATTAAAATTTACTTTCTAAGAACTTTCTTACTATTTATTTATTTATTGATTGATTGATTTGCTGTATGATTGGTCCTGTGAGTCTGTATTCTGGTTTTTTATGTTTCTGTTGCTGTGTGCATCTGAATGTCCCCTTGGGATTAATACAATTTAACAATCTAATTTAATCACATCTAATCTATAGTTATGTTACGTTAAAATGTATGTTGGCCCTTTCTAAATTATGATATACATTTTTCAGTTTTGAACCACACTGCAATGCCATTGTGTTGTTTTTGTGAGTGCTGCCACTTATTGGCTCTGTTGTTAGGATACATTTCTAGGGGTGTGGCCTTGATGTCACATGGTGTCACACATAAAACTTTAACGGTTTACTGACTCAAAGAGAGACGGTATATATATATATATATATATATATTTGCATGACAAGTACCAGGAGATTTAAAAAATCAAAAATTTGGCTCACGTCAAAACCAAGAGTTACAAGTTCTATCAACATGGCCAAAACGAGAACAAAAAATCAAAAGTCAAACACAAAAGCAAAAGATCTGAGAACTGGAAAATCAAAGTTAAAGGTTTTGAAAGCCCAGAAAGAAGATGGGTTTGTTATCAAAACCCCATATATAAATTGGCTGTCATGACAATCTTTTAACCTCAAAGTTGCAATCCCAGAGCTCATGCCTCCTTAGCAACAGGATCCACAACACGACAGTAGAATCCACAACATGGCAACGCTCAAAGGAAAACAAAATGGTGTTGGGGCTAAACGATAATAAATTGGATGTTTTTCTGAAATGCATTCAACCTGAAATCTGAACCTTCACAATCAGAATCCCTGAGTTTCAGAACCCCAAAAGAGGCACAGAATTTAAAAAGAATTCATTCAGGATGAAGTATAAGAAACATTTCTGACAAATACTAATTGTAATAAAGGGGGAGCACAGTGGCACAGTGGTTAGTGCTCCTGTATCAGAGCTCAAAGCCATCGTGGCTTCATCTCAAGCTCAGTAACTGTCTGAGTGGAGTTTGGGGTTCCACCCCAAATAGATAGATAGGAAAGGCATTATATAATAGATAGATAGATAGATAGATGAAAGGCACTAAATAATCATTAGATAGATAGATAGATAGATAGATAGATAGATAGATAGATAGATAGATAGATAGATAGATAGATA
>JANRMT010062796.1:105917338-106014847 GCA_026402145.1 Polypterus bichir lapradei | reverse complement strand
GACACACGTAAAAAGGTTTGGGGCAGCCACCCGTATAATATTCCTAGCTGCAAAGGTATTGAATTTTTAAGCAACAATGAAGTTGACTGTAGAGAGTCCAAGACAGAACTGCTGAAAGTTGGAAAAGATGGCGGTTTTAAATGGTCAGACAGGAAGTGATGTCTGTTAACTGGAAGTGATGTAGGTTGACTGGAAGTGATGTTTCTCTGACGTCAGCCTGGGAGCTGACGTCAGCCTGACAATCTTCTGGGCGCTGGAACTGGAAGTGACGCTCTTCTAGGCGCCGGAACCGGAAGTGATGTTCTTGATTCAGATAGGTTTTCCCGTGGCTGGTCTGTAGAGATAGCAGGAGAAGGTTTAATGCACCCCACCCTCCCCTGGCCTGGCGTGGAATTACCTTTACTTGGTCCACACAATGTCCCCCTATTCGCACGTGTGTGACAATATATACCCCGATCTACATACTGTCAAATAAACAAACCACACGCCATGGCACAACGCAAGAGGCTTCACCTCTAGCGCTGACGTCCAAGGTTCGATTCCCGAGAGGGGGTGCAGTGAGTGTGTACGCCTGACAAGCTCAGGATTAGGGCGAAACACATGTCGCGTACTCTTTGTATTATTTGACAGTAAAACTATTTCAACCGTTCTATGATCTGCTTCTCACAACTGAAAGAGGGCACCGTAGTGGATGTTAGCCGACTTGCTGACAAACCACAAGCGTTACCTGGTAGGTAACCACCCATACAGTCAGATTGTGATTCAGACTATGAATGCCTTGAATGTAATTACCCCGATCTACATACTGTCAAATAAACGAACCACACACCGTGGCGCAACACAAGAGGCTTCGCCTGACTTCTAGTGCTGACGTCCAAGGTTCAGTTCCCCAGAGGAGGTGCAGTGAGTGTGTACGCCTGATGAGCCCAGAATTATGGCGAAACACGTGTCGAGTACTCTTTGCATTATTTGACAGTAAAACTATTTCAATATATATATATATATATATATATATATATACATATATATATATAAATATATATATATTTATACATACACACACACACATACACATATATATCAGTGGTGGGCTGTCAGGGCCTGCAAGGCCTTCTCTGTTGGCCTAAAAAAATATCTGAATCACAAACTGATGTTAATTATATTTCATGTCCATGAATACTTATTAAATAATTCCAAATAGTCTGTCCGCTTCCTTTCATAGCTTTTCTGATGGTTGTGCTGCTTCCAGACATGTATTTTCGTATTAAAGCATTTAACCAATCACATTTCAGCCATCATTTGTTGCCAGGCAGAGTCAAAGTCAAAGAGGCCTTCACAATCCGTTCTGCAGGCCCTCTAACACAAAATAAATGTCGATTAAACTGTTGCTTCAACAAATCAGATTTTGAGTTGGTGTCAGTAGGGCCCTCTAGCAGGCATACGGCAACGTCACCGTATTCAGACCCATTGATTGGATAGGATGGTGTAATAGCTATTTTGTTACAAGCAACGGTGCTTTCCAAAACTTTTGGGGAAACCACAGTGGATCTACAGCTGAACGAGCAAGTGCGCAGGGAAACGAAGCTCCACAATGAAAAGGTGACGAAAAACAAAGAAATCTTAAAAAGACTGATAGACTGTGTCATTTTTTTGGGCAAACAGGAACTTTCATTTCGGGGACATGATGAAAGCACGGGATCCAATAACAGAGGGAACTATGTGGAGCTTCTTTCTCTCATTGCTGAGAGCAACACAGATTTACATTACCACCTGTCTACCAATAAAGTGTTTAGTAGGACATCGGGTAAAATACAAAACGACCTGATCACTGCTATTGCTGAAGTGATTGGAGAAGAGATAAGAAGTGATGTTAAAAAAGCACCGTTTGTCTCTATTATGGTGGATGAGATGACAGACGCGAGTAACGCAGCGCAGCTAGCACTGGTCCTGTGTTACGTAACAGGCACAGGTGTCAAGAAGCGATTTGTCAGATTTGAAGATGTTACCAGTGGGAAGCGAACCGATGACATTGCAAGTCTTATCATCAGATTTTTGTTGGAAAATGAATGTCTGGGTAAAGTTGTGGCACAGTGTTTTGATGGCACAGTGGTCATGTCTTCTGGATTAAATGGGGTGCAGGCTAAAGTTAAAGAGAGAGCACCTTTTGCTTTATTGATACACTGCTATGCACATCGGCTCAATTTAGTACTGACTCAAGGGGCCTTAAAGCTTAAAGAATGCAAGATCTTTTTCGGCCACTTCAATGGCCTTGCTGCATTTTTTTTCTAGATCGCCTCGGCGCACGCAACTACTGGATGAAATCTGCCTGCGGCGTCTCCCTCGTGTGGCACCAACACGGTGGCAGTACACATCCAGAGTGGTCAATACGGTCTTTGAGAAGAAAGATGCTCTAAAGGAACTGTTTCATCACATTCTGGAGCATTATGATGAGAATGATGAGGAAACAGTGCGCTGTGCTGATGGATTTAAAGCACATCTAGATGATTTTGAGTTTTGTTTTTTGCTTCACACATTCAATGGCATTTTTGAGTATTCAGACGTGCTCTTTTCAATACTACAGGACAAAAAACTGGGTGTGCAGTTTTGTCTGGCTAGGGTAAAGGAGTTCTGTGACACCATTGAGTAGATAGAAGCCGATATGAGGAACTCTACGAGGCCACTGAACGCACCGCAGGCGTTCCGAGCGCACGAAGAGGTCAAGCGCAAGATCCTTGCGCACACTACCGCCAACTCCATGGCAGGATTCTGGACAATATTATTTGCCAGACACAGACCAGATTTCAAGACCACGAAAAACTGATGTTTGTCACGCTCCTCAACCCCCAGAAGTTTCGGGAATACAAGAAAAATTTCCCACATGCAGCCTTCTCCAGTTTAACACAGAGCCACGGAGCACTTTTTGATCTGTCTCGGCTAAAAACAGAACTGACTGTAATGTATGCCATGGATGATTTTGCAGGAAAATCTCCCACTGATCTCCTTGACTTCCTTCATCAGAAAAATCTGAATGAGAGCATGGGGCAGCTGTACACATTGGTATGTTTGGCGGTGAACATTCCCGTGTCCACTGCTTCTGTCGAGCGGACATTTTCTGCCCTAAAGTGAATTAAAACTTATGCCAGAAATACGACAGGGCAGGTTTGACTTTCAGCATTAGCTTCGACGGCGATAGAAAGGGACTTTTTGATGGAACTGAAGCGCATGGATAATCCCTACGACAGAGTAATTGAACTGTTTTTGAGGAAAGAGAGGAGGATGGATTTTGTTTACAAATAATCCGAATTTTTGGTGAGTAAAATGTTGCGATTTTCCTAAAAAATATTGCAAGTTTATGAGTTATTATTGATGTTTTTTATGTGTGTCACGGCTGTAGCTGCAGTAGAAAGTAACTTGTTCACCCCTGGTTTGTCTATTCAATAAAGGCATTTATTGTGGCTACAGGAGTAATCTATCTGTGATGCAACGGCTCTTTATACTGTATTTCTACATATTAAGATGGTTTTTATAACCATAAATTAGTTTTTGAGGGGCGGGTTGATTCTGACAGAGCACTACTGAAGGCCTAGGTGTGAAATGCACAGTCCACCACTGATATATATATACACACACACACACACACACACATATATATATATATATATATATACACACACATACATATATATATCTATATACACACACACACACATATATATGTGTGTATATGTATGTGTGTATATATGTAGATATGTATATATATATATATATGTGGATGTATGTGTATATATATATATATATATATATTGTCACACACATGCGAGTAGTAGGCAGCTAAAGGGCCTGAGTAAGTGTAATGAAACATCTGACCAGGGGGTGGCAGAGTGCGCTGACTGTCTTTCTCAGTTCCCTACAGACCTTTCCCGGGAAATCCTGCAAGGTTCTGGCGCCTCAGAAGACGTCACTTCCGAAGCCGGCCCCTTTGCTGACATCGCTTCCGAAGCCAGCCCCTTTGCTGACGTCACTTCTGAAGCCGGCCCCTTTGCTGACATCACTTCTGATTCCGACCATTTTGATGACATCAGTTCCTCTCTAGGCCTTTAAAGCCTCCATCTTGGGCTACTATAGCCAGTTCTAGTTTGGACTCTGTGAAATGCACTTGAGATTTATGATACAACAAACCCTTTTGCAGCTGGAAAAAACAATATATGGGTGGCTGCCCCAAACCTTTATGATGTCTTTGGCGTATTATTATTACAATATGTATATATGTATGTGTATATACAGTATATATATATATATATATATATATGTACATGTATATGTGTATATGTATATATATGTTTATATATATGTGTGTATGTATGTATGTGTTGTGAAAAAGGCGCTTTATAGCACCCGACCCGGCACAGACCACGCAGAGGCACGTGTTCACACTCAATGGTCTTTTATTATTTCTTCAGCCGTGGGCACACGTCTTCCCCGTGTCCCACAGGCCCAACACAGTCCCAGCACAAAACCCACACCAAACCAACATTTTCCTGCTCCACCACTCCTCCCGATTCTGGCCTTGATTGCTGGGAGGCAGGCCCTTTTATACCCCACCCGGAAGTGTTCCAGGTGCCTGACCAGCTGGTCTTAAGTGGGGCTGATAAACCGTCCAGTGTGGTGGCTGGTTCTCTGCAGCACCCCCTAGCGGCCACCCCATCTCCCAACCGGGCTGCTGTGGTGGACTCCATGGCCCATGGAGCCACGGGGGAGATTGAGCTGGGATCCACAGCCAGGGAGACTGCCCCCAAGCGCCCTGGGGGAGGTACTGCCATGTCCATGATGGCTCCCCCGGGACGTATGCAGCAGAGGCGTCCCGGCCGGGCATGGGACCCGGCTGTCCGTCACAGTGTGTATATATATATATATGTATGTGTATGTATATGTATGTGTGTATATATGTAGATATGTATATATATATATATGTATATATGTATTGTGGACGCGGCCCGGAGACAGACAGGCAGACATGTTGTTAAACACCACCACACGTTTATTTACACTATATACAAAGTCGAAATCAGTGCGCCCACAAACCCCCACACAGTCCTGGCCACACAATGCCTTCCTCTTCGGGCCGTCTCCACTCTCTCTCCTGCTTTGTCCTGCTTCCACCCGACTCCAGCCTCGAATGAAGGGAGACGGCCCCTTTTATTTGATCCCGGATGGGCTCCAGGTGGACACGCCCCAGTGTGGCGGAAGTGCCGGCTGTTCTCCCGGAAGCTCTCCGGAAGTCCGTGCTCCTCTTGCCCCCAGCACTTCCTGGTGTGGTGGAAATGCTGAGGTCCAGGGTCCCCAAGGCATTGGGGCGCCCCCTGGCGGTGACCACGGGTCCCTACAGGGTTGGGCTTCCAAGCCCTCTACCCGTGGCCCCCAAAGCAACCAGGGTGGTGGCCCCCAGATGATCCAGGGCGGGTGTAGACCCTCTTCCGGTCCCTCAAGGCGTCCTGGCCGGGTTGTCACCCCTGGCATCCCTGACAGAATATATATGTGGATGTATGTGTGTGTATATATATATATATATATGTATATATGTATGTGTATATATATGTGTGTATATGTATATATGTAGATATGTATGTATATATTGTGGTAGATAGGGGGCACTCTCGCTCCCTTCAACCCCTGTCCACGACTCCAGACACCAGGTAAAAGTCCAAGATTCGACTTTATTAAATCTCCACAGTGTACAAAGCACACTCTCCACCACTATACTCATATAAATAACAATCACTAATCACAAATACACAATAAACCAATCCTCCAGCTCTGAGACGCATTGCCACCCTTCCACCCAGCTCAGCTCGCTGACTGGGAGCTCCCACAGTCCTTTTATATTCCCTGACCCAGAAGTGTTCCCAATCCCCAGTCCATGTGATTCTCAATCACTTCCGGGCCAGGTAAAAGTTCTTTTCTTCAGCCCGGAAGCCCGTCGCTCTTCCTATGATGAACTTCCGGGTCATAGGGCACGAAGAAATCTTCGGTCCTCCCTGCAGCTCTCGCCTGTGGCCCCCATGGCATCCAGCAGGGCTGTGCGTAAAAACTCCATTGTCCATGATGCCCTGCTGGTCTTCTGAGGACCTCCATGCTGCAAGGAGGGCTCCACCTGGTGGCTTGGGGGTATTGGCCGGGATAAACAGCCGGCCATCCTCCACAGTATTCCCCCCCCAGCGACGAATTATCATTCGGAGCGGCCTGCCCTGAGAGGGAAGTCTTCCTCCAAGAGGACGTCCTGGTTGAGCCTTGATTAATTCGAATATCTTGGTCCCTGGAGAACCTAGAGGGAATATTAGTCCAAACCGACATCTTGTCCCCCTCTCTCCAAGGACAGTTTCGCCAAATATGGCCCAACCTTCGGCACCCGTAACACTGCCTCTGTCCTCCTGGCATTCTCCCCCTGCGGGACTAAAAACAATTAGGAAATGTTAGGTCCGCCCCTTGTTTTGCTGGGAGAGAAACCCCTGCCGCCTCTAATGGTGCTTTCTCTCTTTCTTTCTTATTAGGAGACCCCCGTTTTATTTTCGGGATCTCCTGTTTGATCTGGGGCTTATCCACAGTTTGAGTCTCTCTACTAGATGAAGAGAGACCCTTTACTGTCTGTACCCCTTTTACTTTATAAATGACCGATGGTGGCGTCTTTAGGGCGAGTCAGCACTGTCTAGCTGCCCCGTATCAATTAGCCCTTCCGCCGACCACTCGGTTAACGTACCAACCTCGCTTGTAGGGCACGTAGTGTACTGGCGCCCGCTATTTATTAAAAGCGGGCCCAGTTTACACTGCGTCCATCTTGTTTTATATACGGTACGGGTTTCACATACCTGTACCGCCACATCAAGATATACGGGAGGCTCTCCACCGAACCGCCGCACGTAATCCCTCAGCTTCTCCAACGACACTTTGGCTACAGCTCCCAGCTCCCCGACGATCTTTTCAATGCTCGTCAGGACCTGTAGAATACTATTTACGGGCTCTTTAATAACGTGCTTTAACTCATATCATCATGAAAATGATATCAAGTATACATCTCAGTATTTTAGTTATTCAGAGAGCTGTAATATTACGAATGTAATGGATTCTGTGTCCTGTCGGAGGAAGAGAAAGCCCGTTTAAGAAGCACGTAGTGATTCACACACATAGAGCACATAGAAGATCAAATACAAAACAAAACATTTAATGTGCTACTTTACTTATGATTTGAGAAACTAGTAAATTAAACGATTTGAAGATAAAGTTTATGATGTTCTACTTTAATGACAAAATAAACTACGTGATTAAAGTGGAAATTTCGAGATTGAAGTTGACATTTCGTGCTTTTTCCCCACTGTGTGCCTTTGTTTTCTCTGTACCCTAATAAGCTTTCATATAACACTCAAACTGTGGGCTACGACTCACCTTTTCACAGCGACTTTGATATCTGACAACTTCTTTTTTATTTCGGGCACTGTGCGACTTTGTGAACTTGAGCTTTCGAGTTTCTCCGAGACGCTATGTCACTTGATCAGCTTCCTTTTGTTGTTTATACCCCTGTTTAAACCAACAAATAGTACGTTTTTCCTTTGCCTCCACTTGGTGTTCGCTGAAATTATTCAATTTTCCCTCTTGCTTTTCCCATTGTCTTTTCACAGAACGCTGATCTTAAGGGCTATTTATATTGATTTGCATATTCAAAGAGGCGTAATTCTGGGAGGAGTTGGGGCGGAACAGCAGGCGCGTGCACGAGCGTTACTTTTCACGCTGACCGGGATTTATGTAGCGGAAGAACGTGGAAGTTGGCGAACACACAGATTCCTGAATCTGGATTTTTTTGTGCGTAAGTACATTTTGGCTTTTGTGCTTACGTCATGTTATAGTGTGAGTTCTACACACGGCGTTATGCATGAGGCCCCAGGACCGGAGTTGGACACCCCTGATTTAGACCTTTTCTTGCTCTGTTTTTGGATGTCTTGTTTTCTGGTTTGTGGTCTGAGCTTTACCGAGGTAATGCTAGGTTTATTCAATATTTGGGCTATAGCTGTAATATATATGTAAGAGCCATTTGCCTGTTATTTAGGTCATGTTAAGTTGATAGAAGTATTTTCTTAATTATATTAAATTTTTGCCTATAAAGTAGTGCATAGCATATGGGAAGTTCTAGTTAACCCCTACAAGCTGAACTGAAGTGGAATATTCTATTTCTTGTACCTTTGATTACAGATTAGTCTCAGTTAGTGACTTGTAAGGTATGGAGGGCACATGTTTTCAAACTGGGCCTTAACGTGCTCAGTTGTATACTGAATGGGAAGTAAAGCATTGAGAAATAACTCATCTTTAAATATAGAAACAATTGAAGTTTAACAAGATGAAACTTTTTTCCTTTTGTTTGTTTATTCTACATGTGTAACAACCTTTCGTTATTCTTGTGTGGACTATTTGCTTTGAACTTTCACTAAACATTTTTAAAATTAGCCTTTTTTAGACTGAGAGATTTCCTTTGGTATGCATTTGACCCATGCTTGATCAGCAGCTACAATATACAAAAAAAGAGGCACAAACCCAAACTATATGAATACCTCCACCAAAACAATACTACTACTAGGAGATATTGATATCTATTGATATACTGAAAAGAAAATATATACATAACAAGGCACAACCCACTCTGCTTGATACACTATTCGAATTAGCTGTACCAAACTCACTCTCCCCACAACTGAATCAAAAGGGACAAAGCCTAAAGGTGGGAAGTGTCTTTTATTCTGGGATACAAACCTCTTGGCCAATCCTGTGTCACGCTGTTCTCTATCTCCTATAGCAGCTGATGCAGGAGCATTCTGTATAGGTGCTACACTCGACTCCCTTGTGGCCCAAAATAAAATAGCACAGCGGCCTTGCGTGCGAACAAGTGAGCATGAGTGCACCCCCAACATGCCGCCAGCAGACAAGCCGATGCCTTCTCAGGAAATTAACTAAATTAAGTTACTCTTTTATAACTTTACCTCAGAATCAACTTCTCAAAACGAATGCATACGTGTCTGAATTAAACAACAACAACATTTACTTCTATAGCACGTTTTCATACAAATGATGTAGCTCAAAGTGCTTAACAAGATGAAGAAAGAAAAAAGAAAGAAAAAAATAACAATTTGACAATGCTAATTAACTAAGAATAAACTAAGGTCCTATGGCCATGTAGGACAGAAAAAATTCCAGATAGCTGGAAAGGAAAAAACAAAATCTGCAGGGGTTCTGAGGCCACAAGATCAGCCAGCCCCCTTTAGGTATTCTACCTAACATAAATGATCTCAATCAGTCCTCATCGTTTCCAGGCTTCACGTGGAAGAATTAGATAATGATGGTCATGTGGATGTCTGCCCCATCAATGTAGGGACTGCATGGTGCCCTGATCAGGTGGTGGTGGCGCAGATCGCCACCATCGAAAACCAGAAAGAGAGCTGCATTGAAAGAAGGGGTTAGTACTGATTTTGGACACATGAAAAACAGAAAAAAAATAATAATTAAATGCATATACAGAATATTAGAGTTACACTAAAATTAAACTATGAGAAAGTCATGTTAAAGTGAACTTATCTGAACTTATCATAATTTACAAACCAGAGTGCACATTAAGATCTCAAGATGCCGGTCTGCTTATGATTCCAAGAATTAATAAAATGGGAGCTCGAGCCTTTAGTTACAGGGTCCCTAAACTGTGAAATGGTCTGCCTGCTACTATAAGAGATGCCCCTTCGGTCTCAGCTTTTAAATCCCAGCTGAAGACTCACTACTTCAGTTTAGAACACCCTGACTAGAGCTGCTGATTAACTGTACAGACTGCATCTCTGTTTTTAGTCATTAGGACTAAAATATAAGTAACTTGATAGTTAGGATTTGTTACTAACCCTCACCTATTCTGTTTCTCTTCTCGGTACTCAAATGTGGCACTCGGTGCCATGGCCCACCTGCCAAGTTGTTTTGCCTGCCTAAGGTAAAATCATCCCTGATGGAGGATCGCAGGAATCATTGGGTAGAGGGGTCCTTTCATCAGATTGGCTGACCCAGTGCTGTTTCTGCTGTGGAATGGCCAATAGGGGACGGCCAAGGTCTCCAGGACTCTGAACAAATCCAAACCGTATTATGGGATATCATCTACTGTTAAATTCTGCTCTGTACTTGTAATATTTTTATTTTTATACTATATTGAGGATTTGTTCTGATCTGTGCATTGTATTGTATTGACCCCCTTCTTTTTGACACCCACTGCACGCCCAACCTACCTGGAAAGGGGTCTCTTTTTGAACTGCCTTTCCCGAGGTTTCTTCCATTTTTTCCCTACAAGGGTTTTTTGGGAGTTTTTCTTTTTGTTCTTAGAGAGTCAAGACTTGGGGGCTGTCAAGAGGCAGGGCCTGTTAAAGCCCATTGTGGCACTTCTTGTGTGATTTTGGGCTATACAAAAATACAGGGTGGGCCATTTATATGGATACACCTTAATAAAATGGGAATGGTTGGTGATATTAACTTCCTGTTTGTGGCACATTAGTATATGTGAGGGGGAAAACTTTTCAAGATGGGTGGTGACCATGGTGGCCATTTTGAAGTCGGCCATTTCGGATCCAACTTTTGTTTTTTCAATTGGATCATGTGACACATCAAACTTATTGGGAATTTCACAAGAAAAACAATGGTGTGCTTGGTTTTAACGTAACTTTATTCTTTCATGAGTTATTTACAAGTTTCTGACCACTTATAAAATGTGTTCAATGTGCTGCCCATTGTGTTGGATTGGCAATGCAACCCTCTTCTCCCACTCTTCACACACTGATAGCAACACCGCAGGAGAAATGCTAGCACAGGCTTCCAGTATCCATAGTTTCAGGTGCTGCACATCTCGTATCTTCACAGCATAGACAATTGCCTTCAGATGACCCCAAAGATAAAAGTCTAAGGGGGTCAGATCGGGAGACCTTGGGGGCCATTCAACTGGCCCACGACGACCAATCCACTTTCCAGGAAACTGTTCATCTAGGAATGCTCGGACCTGACACCCATAATGTGGTGTACCATCTTGCTGGAAAAACTCAGGGAACGTGCCAGCTTCAGTGCATAAAGAGGGAAACACATCATCATGTAGCAATTTCGCATATCCAGTGGCCTTGAGGTTTCCATTGATGAAGAATGGCCCCACTATCTTTGTACCCCATATGCCACACCATACCATCAATTTTTTTGTTCCAACAGTTTTGGAGGGATCTATCCAATGCGGGTTAGTGTCAGACCAATAGCGGTGGTTTTGTTTGTTAACTTCACCATTCACATAAAAGCTTGCCTCATCACTGAACAAAATCTTCTGCGTAAACTGAGGGTCCTGTTCCAATTTTTGTTTTGCCCATTCTGCAAATTCAGTGCGCCGATCTGGGTCATCCTCGTTGAGATGCTGCAGTAGCTGGAGTTTGTAAGGGTGCCATTTGTGAGTAGCTAATATCCGCCGAAGGGATGTTCAACTAATGCCACTCTCCAGTGACATGCGGCGAGTGCTACGCTGTGGGCTCTTTCTGAATGAAGCTAGGACAGCCACTGATGTTTCTTCATTAGTGACAGTTTTCATGCGTCCACATTTTGGCAAATCCAACACTGAACCAGTTTCACGAAACTTAGCAAGCAGTTTGCTAACTGTAGCATGGGAGATGGGTGGTCTCGTAAGGTGTCTTGCATTGAAATCTGCTGCAATGACCCGGTTACTGCGTTCACCAGACATCAACACAATTTCTATCGCTCCTCACGTGTTAACCTCTGTGACATGTCAATGGCTGTAAACAAAGAGAAACTTGTAAATAACTCATGAAAGAATAAAGTTACGTTAAAACCAAGCACACCATTATTTTTCTTGTGAAATTCCCAATAAGTTTGATGTGTCACATGACCCTCTTCCTATTGAAAAAACAAAAGTTGGATCCAAAATGGCCGACTTCAAAATGGCCACCATGGTCACCACCCATCTTGAAAAGTTTTCCCCCTCACATATACTAATGTGCCACAAACAGGAAGTTAATATCACCAACCTTTCCCATTTTATTAAGGTGTATCCATATAAATGGCCCACCCTGTACAGTAAATTGTATTGTATTGTAAAGTAATGGGTTTTTAGCAGTTTTTTTAAGTGTTCAACTGTATTAGCTTGGGGAATTTTTATCGGTCAGCTATTTCAGATTTTAGGTGCATAACAGCAGAAGGCTGCTTCACCACTTCTTTTAAGTTTAGCTCTCAGAATAATAAGCAGACACTCATTTGAAGATCTTGGTTAGCAGCTATGGAGACGTTCAAATTTGTGGCTGGCACACGCAACGTCCAGCAAGCCTGTCCTGCACAACTGCCCAACCTGCTACCAGTGTCACACAGTGCTGTCGTGCCACAGCTAAAGTTAAAATCCTCACGGAAATGCAAGCCCGCACTTTGAAAGATTGAAAAGGTAAGTGCTTCTACTTTGCTTCGTATAAGCCATCTTTACACTATTCTTAAGATTTTTTTCTGCAATTTGTTAATGCCCGGATAGTGCATTACTATACTGGGCAAGGAGTCCGATCTTGCAAATGTTGTACAGAGTGAATCTGCAAGACCAAGAGACTGTAGCAACCTGGACCCTTGTGGTCAGTTGGTTATCAGTCACCACCCCAATGTTGTGCGTCGACTTGGCAGGTATTAGCAGTAATGTGCCAAGCTGAGCAGAGATTTTTCAAGGTGAAATGTTGAAAAAAAAAGAAAGATAAAAGTCAAAGTATTTGAGAGTTCTAAAGAGTAGGCCCCTCACCCCAGTGTCTCTGACAATACGATTAAATGAACATTGGATACAAGATTATAGACAGGGTTTTGTGTTGAAAATAATGATGAAAAACTGGTACTATTTATGTAATCAAACATCGTTTGTCTGCTGTTAAGACTTGGATGAATATCCGAAAACATTCAAGGTGAAAATTTCAAAGATTTAGAAAATTCTCAACATTGTTTAAAGAATTGTAAATGAGTTTTCACACATCACTTACTGAAGTTCGCTCACCTAGGAAATGAAAAACACATTTTATTTTATGCCACACATTTTACAGTCTCCATGCTTGCATCCATTCATGTTCAGAAAAATTATGCTCCTGGCTGTATTTTTTTTTTTTTTTGCAGTGATGAACTTTTAATAATAAGTGTAAGGCAGGTACTCATATTGCAAGTTCACCCATGTGGAGGAACACCAGTTAATAGTGAGAGAGTGGAAACTGGCTCCATGTAGACATCATGCAGTCAAGCATGCATGCAGATGGCTTTTTAGAGTTACATCCATGTAATTAACGTATCAGACGTGATATATTATCAACCACATTGACTGGCACCCTTTTCATGGCTGTTTCTGTCACATCATCAACAGAACGGCGGTGGATAACAATGTGTTTAGAAGGATAAAACGCACAACAACTGAGTGATAAAAACTTCATCACACTCAGATAATTAGTGTAACAGACTGATATAATTTAATTAAATGTTTTTCACATAATGAAAATGATGAGTATCATCCAATTAAATGATACTGATCACTGAGTACGGGCTTAGAGCACTGTAACAGCAGCCATTCCACCTACACTACCTGAAGCTAAGCACGTTTGGGCCTGGCTAGTACTTGTGTGTTATCGTGAAATTTCCCTCTACTTACCCTTTACCTGTTTACTTCAAGGGTGTCACACACGCGTACTTAGGAAGTAGCCATCAAGTCCTAAGGTGAGTGATATTTTACGAGATGAGGGGTTGGTCATGTGCACTGATGTCTCTCTTTGTCTGAAGAAATAAGTAAGAAAAATCGTAATTTACCTACCTTGCTTCCGGGCTCACAAAATGGCAGCGATCTCACACCATCCATCCATCGTTCCACCATGTTTTTTTGGTTTGCTATATTAACACCATGAAAATTACTGTATGTGGCAATTGTGGTCATTTTATTGATTTATTTTGAGCCTATTTTCATCTTTGTCCGTCGGACATTACACAGGGACATTCCCCAACTCTTTTTGAGCATTTTCTTGTCGCTTATTTCACCACAACATACATACATAGTGTCACACATGTGCGCTTAGGAGGCAATCAACAGGCCCAGAGGTGAGTGACTGGTTACAAGATGGGGGGTTGTATGATGGTGTTAATGCCTCTCTTTCTGACCCTGCAGAACTAAAGAAGAGAAATAATCGCATACCAGAAACAATAAACTCCACAGACTACGGTTTATCATACACTGCACCACCCATAACCAGGGCCGGATTTTCCTATAGGCTAACTAGGCTTCAGCCTAGGGCCTCAAGATCAAGAGGGGCCTACATTCAAATTGTTAGCAATTTGAACAAACTTAAAAATGGGAGGTGAAAGGGCCTCATAAGTGGAATAGCCTAGGGCCTCTTTTCATCTAAATCTGGCCCTGCCCATAACAAAACTTCCTGTTGATGACGTCACTTCCGGTCCTGCCATTATAATGTCTCTTCCGGCTCCCGTTGATGACGTCACTTCCTGTTATCATCACTTCCTGTAGCCATTTCGAATACATTTTGTATAAAAGCCGACAGAAGCAACAACAATGGGTCGAATGTCTGATAAAATATTATATTTATCATCTTGACCTGGAAAAATCAATATAAAGGGTCAATCCCCAAACCTTTATATTTGTTTTGGTGATTTCCTTTCATCACAATAGATATACGCATACACAAAGACCCTAACCACAAAAGTATCGCTATGAAAGATGCATGCACATGCACGTTATTCCCTAAAACTTTAACCCACACAAGTACTGTATGAATAACACATGCACAGTCCACTTTCCCTAGTACTCCAAGAGACAAACTTATCATAGGCATAAACAACGTGTGATGTCTTAGATCTCAGACCTAAATATTACCTTTGGTCTCCAAGAATATATTCAAACATACAAAGACTCAACAAGAGAATGTTTTACTTTAACGCACTGTTCATTACTAGACAGAGCTCTTCGTCCGCAGCTCGATAAACCTGTCAGCTTGGATCATTCTTCACTGCTCCAGGTGCTCAAAGAAATTTACCTTATTACTTCAATCACTCTAAATATGAAGACAAAGTATACAAAGTTAAAAGCAGTATGGTATTTATTACAAGAATAATAATACCAGTAGGAAAAAGCATAAAAGGAAATGTGGAAGCAAAGTCTGGATATATATATAGTCTTTAGAAAAAGCTTACGAAAAGTTAAAGATGACAAGGATGAATGTCGCAGACAGCTTGTGATCTCGCACTCGTAGTTGTTCGTTTTTCTGACGATCAAATGGAAATGGCCACACATTGCCAGCGCCCTATTCTGACGTTGCTCTGTTCTCTTCTCCTGATGTCTTTGTCTGCTTCTGATGTCGCTCTTCGCTCTTATAAAATTCTACTGGGGGGTTTTGCAAGATGTGATTATTAGATATTCCGATTGGCTGGCTGTAAATATGATGAATGAATTCATTTGTCTGTTGTCCCAAACAATAAAACTTTTTGTGTTGCTTAGTACCTACTGGCTTGTCTTCCTTTCCCAGGCTGTAAACCAATTTAGCAACTTGTTGTCCCAGACGCCCAGGTTATTAAATAATCGATAGCCTTAGGCACCAGCCTGTGTTCCTTTCTTTGTTGGAACAGCAGTTTTAAAAGTGAGGTACAATCGGGAAGAGGATATGCTTTGATATATCCTGTATTAAGTTTATCTGTTGTTGTCTTGAGCAAAATATAATGAAAATACAGAACAACATTTAATATATTTTGTACCCCACAACAACTTGGATGAAAGACAATCTAGGAAAAGTTTGGATTGCTGCTGTAAGAGGTATTGGTGAGGCCAACAGGGGGTGCATACCCTGTGCTGTGAATGTTTTTCTCAATGCCCCAAAGCAGTGACAGGGACACAGTGCTGTTAAAATGGTGACACCCTTCAGATGAGACATAAAACCAACATCTTCACTCTCTGTTGCCATAAAAGATCCTGGGGCATCTTTTGTAAAGACCAGGATGTATGTGGATGTTCAGGCTAAACTGCCCACCATGGCCTAGTCAGTCTGGCCCCCTAAACATTCCCTGCCTCTAATTGGCTATCTCTCTGTCAACATCTCCACCTAAAAGCTCATGTGTGGTGAGCATACTGGTGCAAAAATGGCTGCCATTGCATAAATCAGACTGATGCTACACATTAGTGGCTCCTCACTTACTGAAATGCTTTGCGTAGTGAGAAAATTAGAGATGGGAGATGATTAGGGGTCCGGAATGACTTGGCCATGGTGGACTATTTAACCTCGACATTGGGATACACCCTAGTATTTACGCAGAATAATTACTAATAATAATTGGCAAAATGCTGATGTGAAGTTTATAATGTGTTGTGGCAGGTGACGGCTAGGCCAGGACACCCAAGGTGTGGAAGGACTGGGGGAGAGGGAATTATCAGGACAGTTTCTCCCTTGGTTTCCATTGGGGCCGAGGGCTATGAGCTTGGGAGCTCAACCCTGTTGGCCATTGCCAGGGGGCACAAGGTCCTTTCCAGGGTTTTATTAGGTCACGCTTCCACCGCACCTGGAAGTGTGGCCAGAAGAAACTTGTTAGGCACCTGGAGTCCTTCCAGGTGGCCTATAAAAAGGAGCCGCTTCACTCCATAAGTTGTCCAGAGTCGGGAGGAGGAGTGGAGGGAAAAGGACTGGAGGCAAGAAGGGATTGAATGGCATTGGTGTGTTATGTTGACTGGTATTTTGGGCACGTCAAATTGTAAATAAACGTATGTAGTGTGGCAAAACCAGTCTCTTGCCTGTCTGTGTCTGGGTTAGGGTGGCAGTATGCCCCCTAGTGGCTCACAGTGTGAGACTGAAGTCCAAATATCAAATAAACACTTTCACAAAAGCCACCGATATAACAAAACAAGTGCACTTTTTTTTTCTAGAATTTAACCAATAATGCTCCACAGAGCCTACTCCCACTTGGACAAAGCTGGTGCCACAATCAAACCAGCGCCTTTAACACCATTCTGCTTTGTTGACTAGGGAACAAGCTCGGGGCTATGCATCTTGATGTGCACACAATCTCCTGAATTATGGACTATCTGACCAATGGACAGCAGTTTGTGAGGCTCAGGGGCTGTGTGTCAGAAATGGTGGTCTGTAATATTGGAGCACCTCAGGGAACTGTTCTGTCTCCCTTCCTGTTTACCACTCTACACAGCAGACGTTCAGTGCAATAACAGTGCTTGCTATCTACAGATATTTTCAGACAACGTGCACTTTATATGCTACATTAATAATGAAGGGGTACAGGAAGCTTTTGGAGGACTTTGCTCTATGGTTCAGACAGAATCACCTGCAGTTCAACATCAACAGGGCAAGAGAGTTTGTGGTGGATGTCCAGTATGCCAAAGAGCCTCTAAGACAAATCATCATTCAGGAGGAGAACATAAAGTGGTGCAGAGCTACAAGTACCTGGGGGTTCACATGAACAACAAATTGACTGATCTGATAACACAGTGGCACGGGACAAGAAAGACCAGAGCAGACTGGACTTGTTAAGGAGACTTCAGTCTTTTAATGTGTGCATCAAGCTGCTGGAAATGTTCTACCAGTCCATAGTAGCCAGTGTGGTCTTCTACACTGGGAAGCAACTTGAGCTGAAAAGAAGAACAATGCCTGAACAAACTCATCAGAAAAGCCTGCATCATTATGGGACGGACCCTGGACACACTGGAAGCTGTTGTGGAAAAGAGGATGGTGGCAAAATAGGATGCCATCATGAAAAATCCCCTTCATCCCCTACAGGAGGTGCTCTTTTGGAGCACTTTTAGCTACAGGCTTATTCCACCACAGTATGCTAAGGAGTGCCTCTGGGGGTCTTTTCCGCCCACTGCTATTAAGCAATCCAGTGCTTACTTCTGACATTCCAAACTAAATTCTTACACTTTTTGAGATAATTTCACAATATCTGAGTGATATCATTTATTAATTTATTTTTGGCTGTATTATTTTTCCAGTGAGTCTGTAACTTTGTTTTGTATATTTCTGCTTCTGTACGCATCTAAATTTCCCCATGGGATTAAAAAAGTTTATCTAATCTGATTTATAAAACTAAAAGCTCAAGGTCCTGACACAGAAATTCTTACCGGATGTCTACCGTACAGTTTAGATGGATTTATCTCAGTGATGCATATTTCCAATCTTTGAACACACTTCTTGAAAATAAATAATGCGGTAAGTGGAACTAATGTGGATTTGACATTCACTGAATTGACGAATGTAATAAACACTCAAGATCACAAATTTCTAAGCATGACATATCTTAAAAAGTCCCCACAAGAAGACAGTGAGGGTCCAGCCCATAATAATTGAATTGCTCTGTGTTTCTGTTTAAAGTATGTGATAACAAAAATAGGTCGGCATTATATCTTTATCAGTATGTGTGCTAAAATTCAGCTTCAGGTTATAATATCAATGCAATTACTTCAAAAACTCATTCACTGTATGCTAAGGTTGTGCACCTTCTCCTATAAAAAACCCAGTTAATCATGTTTTGTATTATAATTTCAAGATTAAAACAACCCCAAGTTTACAAATATTCATCCCTGATTCCAAAATAATGCCAAGGAGGCTAAATGTACCCAGTAATCCAGTGTTGTCCTTCATTTTTGGGACAAAGACATGTTTTTCCTTGATTTTTCTCTACTCCACAGTTAAAAATTAGAAATCAAACAATTCTGTCATCGTGATTAACATCCACACATTGTAGACTTTCATTTAATTTCATTTTGGTCACCCCATGTAGAAATGACTACACACTTTTTCTACATGGTCCCCCATTTCAGGGCACTATTATTTTTGGACAATTGGCATCCCAGGTGTTTGTGATTCCTCATGTGTGTTCCATGGCTTCATAAGTTACCTCAGCTTTCTTCTCCCTTTTGGAGTCTGTAGTTGCCATTGGTCAACATGAGAACAAGAGCTGTGCCATTTATTATATGGCTAAAAACAAGAATTAAACCATTGGAGACATTTGTAAAAAAATTAGGACAACATCAGTCAACTGCCTGCAATATCATGAAGAAGAAAGAACACACTGGTGAGCTCAACAATCGTAAAAGGACTGGTAGGCTAAGGAGACATCAACTGCTAATGAATGCAGATGACATATGCTGATGACACCATGGTCAAGAAAAAGCCCCCAATGCCTGTCTGACAGATCAGAAACAGTCTTCAGGGGGTAGATGTGGACATGTCAGAGACGACTATCAGCAGAAGACTTCATGATCAGAAATACAGAGGGCACATTGCAAGATGCAAATGACAAAAACAGGAGGTGTGGACAGGACGGTGTTGCTGTTACTTCAGGGATCCGGTGCCTTGGGCACAAGTCCCATGCCACAGACTTTACTAATGTGGAGGCTATATGTTCTCCTTGATTCTCCCACAATCCCAAAGAGACAAGGTTTAGGATCATGAGGGACTCCAATTGCCTCAAGTGTGTGTGTGTGATGGAGAGGGTCTTACAATGGAATGGCATCCTTTCCAGGGCTGTTCCTTGCATTGCGTCCACTCCTGCCATGATAAGCTCTAACTTCCCTTATCTCTGCATTGCATGAAGCAGGTTGGAGAATGTTATGCACTCATAGGGTTTTAAAATATGTGTTTGCTCTTTCATACCCTGTGTGATAAAGGACCAGTGAGCAGACACTTCTCTTGTATCAGCAACACGATCTTAACTAACAGACACTGTGAGCTACTGTGAACTGTGATAAAATGCCACCCAAGCAGGCAGAGTTGCTTTCTCCTTGTTTGCCCATCATCTAAGCAGCAGTAAAGTAAAGAAAAAATAAACAGTGTCACAATGGAACATCCTTTAGGTTTCAGATGTTATGTGTCCTTCAGAAAACCAGGCACCTGGATTCCATCACAAAGGACCCCCAGGGTGACTTGAAAAATCCTAAGAATTTTAACTCTGCACTTTTAAGAGCAATTAAAAATTTAAGCACTCATTTTCAGCCACTGCACCACACTTTTCAGATACAGTTGAAGAGTGGATCTGAATGCAACATAAATCTGTTGAGATGACCACAAAGTTATGACCATAATTTACTACAGCATGCTGAAGAAGCCATTAAAATATATTATTTTCAGTTTTCTGAAGTGCAAAGCAATCATCTTCTGTCTTGAAGAAGCCTAAAAAGCTTAAAATAATGTAGTTGTCTAGTAACTTAGCAAAATAATTGGTGCCGCTGCATGTGACTGATCTTCTGTAAACCCTTTAGAAGATGAGAGGATATAAAACAGCTGACAGCTAGGCCAGGCCAGGCCACCCCAACACGTTCAGCATGAGAGCAGAGCACAAGATGCTGAAAGAAGAAACACTATAATTTCATTGCAGTATGTACAGGTAGCTCTGGGTTCTGTTAAAGTTGAAGTGCATGAGTCTGCCATTAGACGGAGGCTGCTCACATTAGATCCACATAGGAGGTGTCCCATGAAGAAACATTTGCTGTCAAGAAAGAACATCGGGGCAAGAATAATTTTACCCATTAGCACCAAGACAAAAACCACAACTTCTGGAACAATACACAAAGACAAACTTATCTGGCCACAGTACCAGAAGACATGTTTGGCTAAAGCAGCATTTAACCAGAATAACCCGATAGAAACTGTAATGTATGGTGTTGAGCGTGTTATGGCTTGGAGCTGCTTGGCTGCATCAGGACCTGGGAAGCTCAACATCAAAGAATCCACTATGAATTTTTCATTTTTCAGTTCATTGTAAGAGATCATGCTTGAGGTAATATGAAACCATCTGTCAGAAGACTGAAGGTCAGCTTAAAGTGAACCTTGCCAGAAGACAATAACCTGAAAGATACCAGGAAACCCACCAAAGAATAGCTGAAAAGAAACAAATGAATGGCCAAGTCAAAGTCCGGACCTACTGTAAATGCTGTAAGGGATATGCATGCAAGACACTCCTAAAACACTGCAGAGCTGAAAGAATTCTTCATGGAGGAATGGGAAAAATGTCAGAGACTGTTAGACAGTTATGGAAAACATCAACTTAAGGGGGCAGGCAATCTAAAATTATCTATCTATCTATCTAGATGCCAGCTATTAGAGCCAAGTCTTCTTCTTCTTTTTCCACTTCTATGGGGGGTCAATGTGCTTGATAAACCTTCTCCAATCAGCTCGGTCCTGCACCTCCTCACAAGTCAAACACTTCTCCTTCAGATCTTCTTTTAATTTATCCACCTCCACTTCAGCCACCCTTGCTTTCTTGTCCCCTGTCCTTCCATTACCATCACTCCTTTGTGCACAACCTACTTTCCTGTACTTTCTTAAATATCTCACCCACTTTTGTTGTTAAACTGATGGTTTCATTTCATATTCTGCCTTTTTTTGTAACTCCACACATTCATCTTCACATTTTTATTTCTGTCACATTCAACTTCTTCTGCTGTGCTCCCATTACTGCCCATGTCTCATACACTGTGCTCCATACACTATTGCTGGTTTTATGATTGTCTTAAAAACCTTACCTTTAACCTTTGCCTTAATTCCTCAATATTACAATACTCCTGATACCTTCTTCCAAATGTTCCATCCACACTGCATTCTATGGGTCAACTCCGCATCTGATTCTCCATTTTGGGCTACCACTGAGCCTAGATATTTAAATGTATCCACTCTTTCCAAAGGATTTCCCTGCAGGGTAACATCTAAATCCCAATTATCATTAAACCTCATATATTCTGTATTCTTCCTATTTATATTCAACCCTCTATCTTCCAAAACCCTTCTCCATTTTTCCAACTACCTCTTCACTTCCTCTTTTCTGGTACCACACAACACCATGCCATCAGCAAAAACCCTGTACTGGAGGATTGATCTTTTATCCCATGACTCAACACATCCATAATCACATCAAAGAGGTACAATTATCTTTTCCACAGACAGAAATTGCATACCTGTTCATTTTTTTAATATTAGTTATTCTAATTACTAATACCTCATCTAATACACCATGCCATCTGACTCTCAATATGCAGAACTTTATTTCCTCTTCCAATTAATTAAACCCACCAGTAATTTCTGATTCATGTCAATTCTCTCATTCTCTCTTATAACCACTTCATCATGGGAAGGGGGTGTATAGACTTTCCCATCAGTCTTTTTCTGGAGGAGTGTTCTTTACTTATTTACCTTATTCTAACTTTGGAAAATTAGTTTGGTAGCTTCTCTAAGACAAGGTCAATTTTAAAAGATTATTATATGTTAATTAAAAATTTCATACTTCTCTTTTCTTCTCCACTTCCATCACCACCCAAACCCTTTCTCTAGATGTCAGATCTCTATAACCAATGGTCACCCACTTTAGCATGTTCTCCCATTGTCTTTGCTGCCTTTGCTCCCACAGCATCAAAGATGAATGAATGAATTAATTTAATTAGAAACTCTAAATTGCCTCCATCTTAATGTTGATTTTCACGTGTTTTATTGTGTTATCACTTATGACATGTACTTAACATGAAGGGCACCAACTAACCACCCGTAGGTTCTTTTCTTAATGAGGATAATTGTTGTAGACTCTCACCATGAAACATCTCAATTTGCAGATTTGCACTTATGGTAAGCTGGCAGTGGTCAGCCCTGAACACAAAATGTCTGATTTAGAAGTGATCTCCTCAAGCTGAGTGTAGTGGTAGCGTTGTGAGAAAAGGTGGGCATTTGGGAGAGAAAGAGTGCAGCTGATGTCACCAGCCAGTCCTCCTCTCACAGTTTTCAGAAGCAGTATGTGTGCTGTCAGAAGTTCTCATATTAGCTCACACTGTAAGGAGATCACTTCTGAGGCAGATATTGTATGTTTGCGGTTGACCACTGCCAAATCACCAAAGTGCATATTTATAAATTGAGATACTTTGCTATATAGCTGGAGTAAAATATTTGGCCTGTCCAATTTCTTTGCAACAGAAACTGGACCTTGCTTAATAAGTAGGTCTCCTGTAAAAAAAATCTTGGCATTTAGACCTGTTAGGTGAGAGAATACTTTATTTCTCTTTAATTCATGATTAAGACCTTTGACATTCCAGCTCACAAAGTTCACTGTTTGGTCATAGAGACATTGCTTCTGAACTTTTGTTGGCATTTTGTAGACTTAAATCGAGGTAGTACATTTGTTACTTAAGGTAGCTTTAACCTTAATTTCCAGTTTTGCCAGGATTTATTACTATGAAGCCTATTTTTGTGTAGTGGAAAAAAGGATAGATTAGAAATAGCCTACTCTCTTTCTCTCCTGCCTGATTCTACCCCACCACTTTTTTGCCTCCCAACCCCCATCTTGCCTCCCTACATGAGGCTAGACCACACTTCATGAAGTCCAAGTCCTCTGACATACCTAGAGACAGAACATGTCCAAAACAAGTCCCCCAGCAGCAATTTAGAAGGATTAAAGCAGAGATATCTATTGGCAACCTGGGTTCACTTTGCTGTGTGGAGTTTGCATGTTCTCTTGTGTCTGAGTGGGTTTCCTCCGGGTGCTCCGGCTTCCTCCCACAGTCCAAAGACATGCAGGTTTGGTGCATTGGCAATCCTAAATTGTCCCGAGTGTGTTCTTGGTGTGTGGGTGTGTGTGTGTGTGTGTGTGTGTGTGTGTGCCCTGTGGTGGGCTGGTGTCCTGCCTGGGATTTGTTCCTGCCTTGCAACCTGTGCTGGCTGGGATTGGCTCCAGCAGACCCCCTTGACCCTGTGTTAGGATATAGCAGGTTGGAAAATGACTGACTGACTGATTATTGTCTATTGGCAATACAGTGAAAATACTATAATCCTAGAATATAACCTTAAACAGTCCAGAAAGAATTAACCCAGGGAATGCTGTTAAACAGTCCCCTTTGGGGAGAAAAAAAATAATTATAATTGAAGTTAAAATGTAAAAATAGCTGAGAAGGAAATAAAATGCACAATTATGGCAAAAGTCTCATTTCGAATTGTTCAAATTGCAGGTAAAATCATCTTTGCCTTGCCAGGACATGATGTGACTCACGATTGTATTTCAAAAAGTGTCAGGATCAATTTTCTTAGTTCTTTTTTTGCCTCATCTGGAAAACTAAAAACGTAGAACTTGTCTTGAATATCCATTCTCAATTTAGCAGGATACAAGAGGCTGTATCTGATTTTGGCTTTCCATAAGTGCTGTTTAATGCTGTAAAATGTGACACGTTTAGCAGCTGTTGAAGGTGAGAAATCAGGGAAAATACGAATGTAGTTATTTTCAAATATAATCTCTTGTTTTAATCTGAGAAGTGACATCAAATTTAATTTAGATTGTACAATAAGACTTCTAGATTTTGAGGCAGTCAATCCACGTATGCAGTAAGCTGCTGACATACAATTTATTTTTTACAATATAATTTAGTTTTGTATAGCACAAAATCACACAAGAAGTACCACAATGGGCTTTAACAGGCCCTTTCTTTTGACAGCACCCCGGCCTGTAAGAAGACAAGATATCTCGGTGTCTGATTTAAAGTCCTCCAATTATTTTAGAAAATAGTTCAGCTATGAATTTCAATGGGTTTGGACTTCATGTTTTTCAGGGAGACCTTTGCTTCAGATATTATTCCTTCTGTATCCATCTTTCAGTGCAGCTAGTCTGTCTCCAAGCACTTTGTGTGTATTCGTCTGGTTGCTATGTCTCTGTCAATCCAACAGATAGTGCAATACAAACAGTAGTAGTAATAAACAGATAGCACATCAGAAACACTAACAGTGTTTTTATGAATCCCATACCAAATGGCATAACAAAGACACATCTATTGTACTTTCAGTCTAAAAGATGGTGCATCACAAACTGTAGCTGCGTTTTCCCAAAATTACCAAACTTCTGCAGCTTCAACTCCAAAAAAATGGGATTCAACAAAAGCCTGACATGCAGAAATGATTCCACAGACAAAATATCTTCGTTTTTAAAAGTTTAGTTAAGTTTTAAAGTAAAACAGTTCACACAAAAAAAAGGAAAATTAAAACATCAAAAAGGGAAAAAATAATGTTAAGAAAAGTTAAATTCTAAGCTTAATCTTGTTACATCTCAAATCGTTACTATTTACTTAACATTTCTGAACCATTTCAAAACGGTCAGAAAACTGTATGCTTATCCCATTTCTAAGCTTAAAATGGGTCTTTCAAGTCCCTCTTTACTGGGACCTGTTCTAAACAAACTGAGCTTATTATCACACTGTTACTCAGTTATAGTAAGAAGGTTCTATCTCTTGCTAACTTATAGGGGGAAAAGACTATACCATAAGTTATGACTATGAAAAGAATTTATATTCTATTCAAATTAAGCAAACATTAATATGAGTTTAACTCAAAACTTTAACTTTCTAAGATACAAACATCTGTAGTAATGCATTTTATTACTACAAATATTTCTAATGAACAATCAGCTGGAATTACATGTATTACAAAATACATTCCAATACATGGTACACTGCAAATTTTACTGCTAAGGCCTACGTTGATGACATAGATTTCTACATAGATTGGGTAGCACAACTACAACTATCTGTGGTGGGCTGGCGCCCTGCCCAGGGTTTGTTTCCTGCTTTGCTCCCTGTGTTGGCTGAGATTGGCTCCAGCAGACCGCCATGACTCTGTAGTTAGGATATAGCGGGTTGGATAATGGATTGATAGATGGAATTACAACTATATAAAATGGTAAGCTCCATCCAGTCTTAACGCAATTACTTGTGAACCACTGTATTTGGTCTTAACTGAAAACATTTCATCTGATCTGATCTGGAAATTCAAAAAAGTTTAGACAGCGGCAACCTGGGGCCTCATGTATAAATGGTGCGTACGCACAAAAATGTTGTGTATGAACGTTTCCACATTCAAATCGCGATGTATAAGCCATGCACATTTTCACAGTAGCTCCAACTCTGGCGTACGCAAGTTCTCTGCTCGATTTTGCAAACTGGCGGCACCCAGTGTCAAAGCAGTGCTACTGTTCCAGTGTGGTTTCCCTTTCTTTTTTAGATCCACATCCCTGACGCGGCTTTATAAATACACTGAAATTAACCGCATGTTGTTTACTAGTTTAATGCATCTGATTGTAATTAACCTGTAACAATATAATGGTCTCTGCGGAGTGCTGGCACCCTGTCCGGGGTTTGTTTCCTGCCTTGCGCCCTGTGTTGGCTGGGATTGGCTTCAGCAGACCCCCGTGACCCTGTAGTTAGGATATAGAAGGTTGGATAATGGATCGATGAATGTAATGGTCCACAGAATGGTCAGATTATTCCAAATACCATAGCGTTGTTACTCTCACTGCACCTTTTTCTTCTTCTTCTTTGAGCTGCTTCCATTAGGGGTTGCCACAGCGGATCATCTTTTTCCATATTACTCTCACTGCACCACTCGGAGTATCTGAGTGGGGAATCACAGCTCTACAGCAGCTGACTGGAAAGAGAATTATCGGTATACAGCATCAAGCACACGCTGTCTCAGCCATGCTGTCTATTGAACTGCTCTCATACGGCAAACGCTTCAGAGCCTTTGGACCTCGCGGTTCAGAAACAGTTTCATCCCTAGAGCTCTAAACACACTCAATCAGTCCATCAAGTGCTCCTTGTAGAATTGTTTGTACTTATTACTACAATCACCTCACTGTAAACTTGCACTACAGTTATAATATTGCACCACTTTATAAAGCGCGTATTTACATATGATGATGATATCATTTTTAAGAATGAAATGCAGCAAAATATGTTTATTATACAGATAAAAATTTAACTAATAGATAGATGGATGGATATTTTCTTGAAGTCATAAATATCTGTGTTACTTTAGACAAAAAAAAAAAATTACTACAGTAGATTATTTCCGCCATTTCCTGCTTTTTTCACAAAGAAGTTGCCTGCTGATATAAGAGTTAACCCGGCTTTATACTTTTAACATAAAGCTTGTCGAGGTCAGCAACCAAAACAAATGGATACTTGTGGCAACCCCTTCGCTCAGCGTGATGATATTCTGGTCAGCAGGTGACAGTGTTTGGTCAATGTCGCATAGCTAACAATTTCACAGCAGGGAAAGTGAGACTCTACTGATAGAAGAAAAGTTGTGCCTGTTATTATTGTTTTCAATTAAAAAAAAGGGAGAAAGTATTCCCATTAACCAAACTCATTGACCAAAAACAAAGAAGGGAGAATGAGTAAAATATTCTCATGAACAGGCGACTTACTGTACATGATGAACGCATGCACTTCAAATACAGTATTTTTGCATGTCTATGTTGTGCTTTGATAACCTGTTGTGGTATATTCAGTCTTTCGTTCATCATTCTGGCACCCATATAAGCAGCCTCTCCTCCAAATTCACTACTTTGGATACACTGTGCCACAACTGTATCGCTGTGTGGTTGGAAAAAATTCTTTACACAGAGCATAATGCTGGCTCACATCCCAGTCACCTCATTCAATGTCGGCCGAGACCCACCAAGCTTACTTGTCTTTTTGCTTCCTTTGACATCCATAGGACCCTGGAGGACACAATCACCTTTGCTTTATACTACAATGGGTTAATTACCCCGCAGTGCCATTCCTCTCCCTTCATCATGGGTCTTCTCTGACCGCTTTGCCCCTCTCCCTTTCTCTCGTTTCGATCAACCAATTCTGTGCTTTCTCTCCTTCTCTTTCACCTTGTGTTTCTTTCTGCTTACTCATTCCCCCACTTTCCTTCCTACTCAGACCCCTTTTATCTCAGTGAGTGTAAGTTCTTTCCTTAAAGACTCACAGAGAGTCAATGAGGGATGGCAGTGCTGGTCGAATCAACACAATAACAAGCAATAAGCCCATTCCACCATGTGATAAGAAGTCAGTGGCGAAGCGCAACTTTAAATAAATACTCGGGAATCCTGGGATTCTTGGCTGATTGACTGCATTCACGTTCAAATGTGAGTGGGTCATTCAGGTACCTCATTCAGAGGAGAAGAGGAAGAGAGAGAAAGTAAGATCTGTGTTAGGAAGAAGATGGTGAAGAGCTTGTGAAGTAAAGAATGGGGGCAGGTGGTCGGGAGTATGCCCCCAAGGAAGCGAGAGTTGGGCTTGAGTGTAAGGCTGGGCTGGGTCTTATCTCCATAGACCATGTCACAAATGTGCGCTTGGGAGGCATCTAGAAGGACCAAAAGAAGGTAATTCCACGCCAGGCCAGGGGGTGGCGGGGTGCAGTAAACCATTCTCTTTTGTCACTTTCAGTTCTGGGCCCCAAGAACGTCACTTCCAGTTCCGGACCCAAGAACATCACTTCTGGTTCCAGCCCCAGATGATGGCACTTCAGATTTTGGGCCAAAGAATATCACTTCCACTTCTGGCCCCAGATGATGTCACTTCCGCCAACCTTTTTTAAAAGCCAGTCATCCTTCACTTGTTCTCAGTTTTGTTGTTGGACTCAACCTGTACACAGCACTGTTACCAAATCTTCATTTTTCCAACCTTATTCAAGTATGCGGGTGGCTGCCCCAAACCTCCTTTCAGTGTCAAGGTCTATTCATTTTACAACCAACGCAGAGGATTAGGAGCAGCCCTGTAGTGCAGTGACTCCCCATTAATGCCGATAGACTGGATAAGGGAGATTTAACCTCCACATGGCACCTTCATTTTAATGAATTATTTATTTATTAAGAAGTACTGTACTGCTGGAACACTGTTTGTCAGTTTGGTTGCACATTTGCACCAACCCCTTGCTGAATGTGTGTGCCCTCATTTGCCCGGTTCATCCTCAGGTACTGTGAAATAAAACATCTTGACACAGGAAAAAGGTTTAGGGCAGCCACCCATATACTTAAATAAGGCTGCAAAAAATGAAGATTGGTATTACAGTAGTGTACAGATCGAGTCCAAAACAGAACCGTATTTACAGAAGGAAGTCGTGTGGTTTTTAAGGCAGTTTGGTGGAAGTGATGTCATTGGGCCCAGACCAGGAAGTGACGTCATTGAGCCCTGGCAGAATTTCCCGTTTTTGGTCTACAGGGATAAAAGTGAAAGTTTTATTGCAAAACCTACCAAACCCCCAGGAAAGGCGTGGAATTAACCTTCTTTTGGTCCTTCTAGTTGCCTCCCATGCACACAAGTGTGACTGTACGTTATCGACGGTTCTGGGTTCGAGAGGCTCCCGGAATTGAACTAGGCAGTGTGGAGCTGTCCCGGATCATCACACCTCATTAAACACTCAGTGTCCTCACAACTTTCCATCCGCACACACCTACACCTCCCAAAGCCTAAGCCACACTGTTCATAAAACCTTGCACCACCATGGACCGCTGACACGCCATACCGCACATTCCTACATTAATGTTCCTTTGAAGACCACTACTTAGAAAAGTTCAGCTATGAGATCAATGTCAAGCTGTATTTTTTAATGTTGACAACCAGTGTTGGGAGTAATGCATGAAAAGTAATGTACATTATGTAGGCAGAATATTTTTTAAAGTAACAAGTAACATAATGCAATACTAATTTTATTGAAGTAAAAATATCTGTGTTACTTTAAACAAAAACATATTTGTTACTACAGATTATTTCTGTCACTGGCCCCCAAAAATACTGCATAATTTTACAGAAATATTGGCTTTTTTCAAAAAGACATTGCCTGCTGCTGTCAGAGTAAAGCCAGCTTTATACTTTTGAAGTGAACCCAAAGAAAATTGATACTTGTGGCCACCCCTTCGCTCAGCGCAATGATATTCTAATCAGCAGGTGACAGTGTTTGGACAATGTCACATACCCAACAATTACACAGCAGAGGAAGTTAGAGTCTAGATAGATAGATAGATTAAAGAGTGATAAAAACACAATGCAAGTTAAAAAATGCAAGGTGGAGAGTGCGAGGCAGGTATAACAGACAATAACTTGAATAATGTTAACGTTTACCCCCCCGGGTGGAATTGAAGAGTCGCATAGTGTGGGGTCTCCTCAGTCTGTCAGTGGAGCAGGACGGTGACAGCAGTCTGTCGCTGAAGCTGCTCCTCTGTCTGGAGATGATCCTGTTTAATGGATGCAGTGGATTCTCCATGATTGACAGGAGCCTGCTCAGCGCCCGTCGCTCTGCCCGTCGATGTAAAACTGTCCAACTCTGTGCCTACAATAGAGCCTGCCTTCCTCACCAGTTTGTCCAGGCATGAGGCGTCTCTATTCTTTATGCTGCCTCCCGAGCACACCACCGCATAGGAGAGGGTGCTGACCACAACCATCTGATAGAACATCTGCAGCATCTTATTGCAGATGTTGAAGGATGCCAGCCTTCTAAGGAAGTATAGTTGGCTCTGTCCTCTCTTGCACAGAGCATCAGTATTGGCAGTCCAGTCCAATTTATCATCCAGCAGCACTAGCAGGTATTTATAGGTCTGCACCCTCTGCACACAGTCACCTCTGATAATCACGGGGTCCATGAGGGGCCTGGGCCTCCTAAAATCCACTACCAGCTCCTTGGTTTTGTTGGTGTTCAGGTGTAGGTGGTTTGAGTTGCACCATAGTCTACTGATGGAAGAAGAGTTGTACCTGTTATTACTGGTTTTAATCAAAAGTGACGAAGGGAGAATGAGTGAAGCATTCTTATGAGTGGGTGATGTACATGATGAACAGATGCTTTTCAAAACTTTATGCATGTCTACTATGGCCACCAGGGGGTGCACCAGCTCCCCAAACACCTGACACAGACAGGCCCAGACACAAGTGCTGCCACAAACAAAGGCTTGTTATTTTGTTTTGTGGGAAACTCTTTACTGCCAAGTGTTTCCCACCAATGCCACAAGCGCAGTATAAGCACAGTGTAAATCACTCAGCAATACTCTCTGTCTTATCTTCCTCTCTCTCTCTCTCTCTGTCCCGGTCACTTCCTCCACTCTTCCACGCAAGTGTTGTCCTCTTTTCTCCCTACTCCGGCTCCCCAAGTTGAGGCAGCAGGCTTCTTTTATGTAACACCTGGTAGTACTTCTGGTGCTTCGTAAGTATGGTCTTGAAGCTCTTCCAGGAGAGGTGGGTGCCCGACAAAGTCCCTGTAGGACCCCTGTTGGCACCGCCGGAACCCAACAGGGCTGAGCCAACAAATTCCAACAACCAGTCCTATGGGAATCTGTGGCAAACTGATGTGTAGTCATCTATTGATCCAGGGGAGATAATGCCCTGTACACATTCTTTCCCCTGGCCCTTCCATTGTGAGGAAGTTCTGTCAGGTAAGGTCCCAGGCAATCCACCACACTATCTGCTTTGATGTCCTGTTGTGGCATATTCAGCCCTGAGTTCATCATACTGTCTCTCATATAACCAGCCTCTCCTCAAAATTCATCACTGTGGATTCACACTACCTCTTCCGCATTGCTGTAGAGTAAGAACCTGTGACACCTAGACACACACACACACAGACACACACCCATCATCAGGGGATCTAAAACACTGAGATCTGTCAAAAGTCAGAGATGGAAATTTTTGACAAATCTAAAGCTTTCGCTCCTTCCCCATAGATAATAGGTTATGTTGGGGGAGGCCGCAAAGCAAAAAGCAACAAAATATGCATGAATACACAACACACAGAAATATTCATGATATTTTGCAGGATAATGTTATTTCATCCACTAGATCACGGGTGTCGAACTCCGGTTCTCGAGGGCTGCAGTGGCTGCATGTTTTCATTCTAACCATCTTCTTCATTAGTGAGCCATTTTTACTGCTAATTAACTTCTTTTGCCTTCATTTTAATTAACTTGACTCAGGACCCTTATTTGTCTCTTTTTCCTTAATTAGTAGCCAAACAATCAAACAACAAAACATCAAACAAACCAACCATATGACCAGCTCACCTGTGCCCATCACACAATATCTGAAAATAAAGAAAGGTGAAGGTCTCAGTAAGGTTGATCTCTCAGGTCACCAAAACATTTTGATGGTGTTCTTAGAAAAAACAGAAAAATCAACAGATTTGGAAATTTCTGCTGTGGCAGAATGAGAGCAGCAACAAACCATTGAATTAAATAACAGGCTTAATTAACAGCAAGAATCGGCTTCTAATTAAGAGATTGGTTGGAGTGAAATTGGTTGGAGTTTGAAATCCCAGTTTAGCTGGTCATCTGTTGGCTCGTTGCACGCCTCATTTCTGTTTGGCTGTCATTTAATGAAGAAATAAATCAATTCAGAGGACTGAATCCTTAAAAAAGGGCTATTGAAATGAAGGAAAAAGGAGTTAATTAGCAGTGAAAACTACTCACTGATTAGGAAAAGGGTTAGAATGAAAATCTGCAGCCACTGCAGCCCTCCAGGCCCGGAGTTCGACACCCCTGCACTAGATGATGGAAGAATATTGTCCCAAGTGTTGTCGAGGTTTTAAACTGTAAAGCAGATCATTAAACATAACTCAGAGTCAGACTCAGGGTTAAATGTAATAACTTAAAATTCATGCTTAGTGTTAAAAGAGAGTCAGGGAAGGAGTCCCATCTTGGCCATAACATCACCAAGTTCAAGGCATACCACGTGCGCTTCAGAACACATCATCCACTTTAAGCTAAGTATGTTTGGGCCCAACCAGTACTTGAATGGGAGACCATGCAGGAAAAACTTGGGTTGCTGCTGTAAGAGGAGTTGGTGAGGCCAGCAGGGGGCGCTTACTCTGTGGTCTTAATGTGAATCCCAATGTCCCAGTGCAGTGATGGGGACACTATGCTGTAAAAATGATGAGATGTAACACCAAGGTTCTGAGCCTCTGTGGTCATTAAATATTCCTGGCCATCTTTCAAAAAGAGTAGGGTGTATCCCAATATCCTAGCTAAATTGCCCATCATGGCCCCATCCATTCTGGTCCCCTAATCATTCTCTGTCTCTTATTGGTTATCTCTCTCTCTCTCTCTCACCCTTTCACCACCTAATAGCCAATGTGTGGTGAGCGTACTGGTGCAATAATGGATGCCGTCACATCGTTCAGGTGGGTACAACACTGATGGTGGTTGGAGTGGTTCCCTCTATGTAAAGTGCTTTGAGTACCAAGGAAAGCAATAAATATTAATTAATTAATTAATTAATTAATTAATTAATTAATTAATTAATTAATTAATTAATTAATTAATTAAGGTTGATTTTTAAAGGAATCAAAACAAGCACTTTCTATCTAGGCAAAATACAGGGTGATTCAAAAAGATTAATCTGATTTCAATGTGTTGTATTTTTACTACCATGAGGTGCCTAGGAACCAATCACATACCAATTGAAAGAGGGGGCCATAGAGTTTCTTACTGTCACCGGAAGATGGCTCTCTTCAGTCTGCATTGTTTCTCAGCAACTAGCTGGATTGGCCATAAAAGATCCCACAATTTGGCCCTCCACTTCTGGCCCCCAAGATCACAGGATCTCACGCTGTGTGACTTTTTCTTTGTGGGTGTACGTTAAGGATTCTGTTTATGTGCCACCACTCCCAACAACACTGGATTATCTCTGAAATCGCATTGAAAGAGCCGCGAGTACAGTGACACCCGACATGATCAATCGAGTATGGGATGAATTTGACCGTTGTGTTGATGTTGTCCATACAGCTGGAGGAGGAGTTATAGAGCATTTGAAAAATTACATATAGTAATAAAATTTATGCTTACCTAAACCATTTACAATTTACTGCATTATTGTGTGATTTGTCTTGGCAGAGTAATATATTACAGTACTTTTCCCTATTGTATTATTAATGTGTAGCCTTTGTCAGAATGCCTAAAATCTCACAGACTTACCACTGTTTATAAGGTATTGTACTTTATAACTTCTTCCCACATTCTCTTCTACATTTATAACCACAGGCAATTAGGTGTAGTAAAAGACAAGCAGGAGTCAGGTTACACTTTAAATAATGTATTACTGATAATATTCATAAATAATAAAAATATGCAAAGTACAAGTGAATATTGGCAACCATACAACCTGATAAATGCTGATGTATAGTTTTAGGCGGCACACAGATTTGTTTGTTACTGAAAATGTCTCTAGTTCAATTTGTGGTTATCTTTCTTCAGGACAGGCTGCATGCCTGTCTCAATATGGCTGCCTAGCTGTGCTCTTCATTGTGTTGTCCTTTTCAGTTCATGGTGTGTGAGATGGTCTTTGATCAGTTGCTCGTTTGGGGGTAAAGAAAGCAAATTTATAGATTTTCTGTCCAACCCCTACAGCCAATTGGGCGTCATGGTACTTAAAGGCTTCTGATACAAGCCAACTCTAAACAGCCATACTTCACACCAATGGGGCATAGAATACCATCACACCTGCCCTCCAAAACCATGTGTTAAGGTGAAGCTTGCCAGCTAGCCAGTCTGGCTTTCCCGTGGGGGTTGACTGAAAGGGTCCTGCAGAGAATCACTTGCCAAACTTGTTTGAGGTGCTTCCCCCAACCCTGTCGTAAAATTCACTATCCTGACATAGTTCATCCATCCCACTATATCCTAACACAGGGTCACGAGGGTCTGCTGGAGCCAATCCCAGCCAACACTGTGTGCAAGGCAGGAAACAAACCTGAGCAGGGTGCCAGCCCACCGCAGGGCACTCACACACAAGCACACACTAGGGACAATTTAGGATCACCAATGCACCTAACCTGCACATCTTTGGACTATGAGGGAAACCAGAGCACCTGGAGGAGACCCACGCAGACAACATAGGAAACGAACCCAGGTCTCCTTACTGTGAGGCAGCAGCGCTACCACTGTGCCACCGTGCCACCCTCCTGACTTAGTCCTAGGGGGTAAACATGAATGCTTCTCACAAATGAAATACTAATATTACATTGCTTTGCCTAAGTTACAAATAAAGACATACAAAATATTTATCAACCTGGATGCAGCATTTCACACCACCACATTCTGTAATGATTTACAAGTGAAATAAATCATTTTGAAATCAAATGAATCTTTTTTGAATCACCCTGTACTCTAAATCCTGCTCTGCCTTTAAGCTTTTCCAGAATACACTGTAGTCCTCTGCTCAGCATGACAAGCCTTTCTTGGCTTTGGCATTTTCTTTGGCCATTCTCTTGGTTTTTGAAGGCTTTGGTATTTAACCTGACATGCGTCAGCTGAAAAGGTTAAAGGATCTCGGCTACAGCTTGGCCGGTGAACCACCCAGGGCTGTTTCCTGCATTGTGCCCAGTGCTGCTGGGATAAGCTCCAGCTATTCACGACCAGGAATTACACTACATTAAGCAGGTCGGAGATGAGGGGGATTTTTTTTTTTCAGACGTCTGAGTACGGTTAGAATTAACAGCCCAGACGTCAGCTCTTTTTTAAGTCAAGCTGTTAAGTGACATTTATGCACTGGTGGGTCGTGTTAAGTGACTGAAGCTGTTTCACAGCCACCTAAAAACTGGAGGGCTTTGCCTTCACCTCCTAACCTGGCACTGGCACGGCACATTTAAAAACGCTTAGCGTGTCTCTTTGGCCTGATTAGTATTGCTGCTAGGGGTTCAGCTCTGTTTTTTTTTTTTAGGTGCACTGACCTGAACCCTTTGAAATATTCATTACTTGCTAATATAACTACTTGAGAATGAATGGGAGTGTAGGAGGGGTTTAATGTGGGAAAAAGAGATAAATCCATTTTAATTAAAATTGTCTTGCTGCTTTTATCCTTTTTTTTTTTGGTGCTATAGATAAGCTGTGGAAACGTATTTATGCCTCTTATGTGAAAAAAATAATAATCTGAACAGTCTTAATTATTTCTTTCAGACAATTATAACTAAATAACAGCATTTATGTTGTTATTTTCATTTAGGGGAAAAAAATTAACATGCACTGATGCATAAGGACCTCGGGGCGGCATTTGCATAGCAGCTTTATGGTAATATGAAAAATCACAGAGATCCTCGATGAAGTTTCAGCCGTATAATTCAAGTGCCATCTTCTTGTACGATTTTCTTATCATTGTCAGTCTGAAGTGATAAGCATCACAAAGAGATTTTTTTTTCCCTTATCTCTAATTCCTAGAATTATTATTAGCCCTAAAAATACTTCAGCTCCTGACACCATTGTGTAATTATATTGACTATTTCTCCTTTCTGTGTTTAAGAATTCCCATTTCCATTAAATTTGGTCACCTACCTGCCGCATCTGAATGCTGTCCCAGTCTGCTTAGCAGTTTTGGTGACTGATCATATACAAGACGTGCAGATACATCCAAATGATGCACTGGGACGTGTCATTGGTGATGTACCCTGGGGATCATTGGGTGTTTCAAGTCTCACAACATCAGACATCCTCCCTCAGGTGATCAGTACCTGACTTGTGTCATAGTAGCTGTGGTCCATGGATCATCCTTCTTTATCCAGAACCATCTGGAGGGTCTTTTTCCAGCTTTCATGGTGCAACTAATGGCTTGTCTATTTGTTTCTCCTGTGATGCCGAGCACAGTGAACCCTCCACAGATCGAGTGGCTAGCAAAGTCCCTGCAATCCACTTCCGTGGACTGGCAGTGAGCTCGCCCTCCTGCTCCAGAAGGTCCTGGTATTCCATGTACATCCTCTCATATTCCTACTCCATGTGATCTTCTTAGGGCAGGGTGACTTCTATTAAGACTAACTGTTTTGTGGCTTCTGTCAGAACAAATATATCTCAACGTTTCAATTTAATTACAGGGTGTGCCAGGATCTTCAGTTGTTTGTTTATGTCCAGTTTTCAGACCTGCCTTGGATTTAGGCTGTGGTCAGCACAACCTCTCACAAAGGTCATGTTCTTGTTTCGATGGTGTCTGTTGGAGAAAATGGCCAAGGATATGCTATTCATCACTGCCTTGAACACCTGGTCATGTGACAAGTGATAGCGACCAGAGTCTTTGGACAGCTGCTAAATATGTGTTCTAGCATTCCTCTTCCCAAGAAGAAGAGGCAAAATGGTGTCTCATTCTTGATGTGGTTTGCTAGGTTGGGACATTGTGAGAACCTGTGTCTTTTTTTTTGGACTTGCAGGACCAGAACATCTAGTATAGTGTTCTCAAACTTTGATCCTGGAGGGCCACAGTGGCTGTAGGTTTTCATTCTAACCCTTTTTTACTTTCTCGTATACAAAGTATAGGGAAAGTATTGTAATCGTCCAAAGATTTGGTATCGAGATTTTGATGAATCTCGATGTTTTAGACCTCCCTGAGTCCAAAAATAAAATTTTTGGAATTTTGTCTTTGTGTCTGTGTGTGTGTGTGTGTGTGTGTGTGTGTGTGTATGTAAACACGGTAACTTGAGTGCATTTTCACTTAGGTCAACCAAATTTTGCATACAAGTATTAGGTACAAAACGTAGACTTCTATCTATGTTTCAGCTATTTCCGCTAACCGCAAGTGGTACTTTACCTTTTATTCATGCAGCTGCAGTGTCCGATTTATTCAACTGTAAGAATAAGGTGCTATATTGCGCCCGACCCAACACAGATTCACTCGGAGGCACGTATAAAAATAAATAAACTTTTATTTTTCTTCAGCTGGAGGGCACATCTTCCCCGTGAACCCCCCAGCCACAACACAGTCCCACAAGCACTTAATATTAACAACACACTTTCTTCTTCCTCCTCCACCACTCCTCACCAAGCTTTCTCCTCCTCCCAACCAACTATGGCCACTGAGTGGTGGTCGCTGGCTCCTTTTATAGTTCACCCAGAATTGCTACAGGTGCTTGATACCCGAGTTCCGGTTGCACTTCTGTGTGTGATGAATATGTTGCCCCTATGGGCTCAGGAGTCCCAAACACAGCACCCCCTGGCGGTGCCTGTGGGACCCAACAGGGCTGCATCCAACTCCAACTCCCAGGGTGCCCTGCAGGCACCCAAGGCACTGCTCCAGCCCAGGGGGTGGCCATCTAGCATCCAGGAGGAGGTATTGCAATGTCCATGGCTGCTCCTCCGAATATAGTGTGCAGGGGCGTCCCGGCTGGGTAAGGATGCCAGCCGCCTGCCACAAACTTTACTGTTATAATAATTGTTCAATATATTATTAATTTGATTTGATTGGTTTTTGATAGTTCTTTAATGTACATAATATAAAAATATAATCATTGTCTTCCGGTTTACTCCTCAATTATCCATCCCCATGTCTGAGTATATGAGAAAGTCTAGGAGAGACCACTCCTGATTTTCTTAATTGGTGACCAGTTTTTTACTACTAATAAGCTCAAAAACTTTACACCAGCTGTTACAGACTGAAATCAACAAATTCTTCTTTTTGAGCACATACACCGTCATCATGACACTGTCAGATCTAAAAACTAGCGTGGCGAATTGCAACAAATAGTTCTGAGCTGAATCAATCACAGTACCAACTGTGGTCATCACTGCTCTTGTGAAAAGAATGGAGATAAACGCCATCAACTCAGAGAAGGAGAGGCAAGTTCATTATACCGCGTGAACATCACTGAGAGAATAAAACTGAATAATAAAAAACAAGTGCTATCTTTTACAAGTAGCCAAAATTTACACCAGGTGTTACAGACTCAAATCAAATGTATGTTTTTATTATATTATAGTAATAATAATAGCAACAGCTCAAAACTCAGAGCTCCGAGCTTAAACCCGGTACCTTTGGGTTATAAGGCAGCAGTTCTTACGTCTGTGCCATTCAAGATTACGTATCTGCTTCGTGTCAAATGAAAATTGAGCTTTAGATTTTATTTCATTGACAACAAATCAAATGTTTTTTTTTTCTTTGGTTATATTCCTGAATAAAAGCACACGTGTTTATTTGAAATTTAGATTAAAGCCTTCACACATTATAAACGCCACGTCATTATTAATATAACATGTAAAAAGTTTGTGCTTTAGGTACGTGTTTAGCATTTCCTTTCATTCTGCATTTACCCAGATCTTTGTAGACATGGAGCACACATGAAATTAATTTATTCCAAATAACGATATATTATGTACACTATACAACTCAAGGAACTCACACGCAGATAAAGAAGCTGGAAGAACTTTTTTCCCTGAGTTGAGCTCTGGCGTTGGGGAGGATAGGATAGCAGGCTGCTTGCTGCTAGTGCTGATTGACACATTTACAACACAAAAGACACTGATGAGGAGGTGCGAAGGAATTTAAGGTGGGCCAGGATTACGAGATTTTTCGTAGGCTTCAGGGATTCTAGTGTTAATTAGGAGTCGAGTCTTGTTGTTAATTAAACCCGTTCTTTAATTCCATGGCCTGTTGTTGCTCTCATTGTGCAACAGCATTTCCAAAACTGTTCGATTTTTCTCTTTTCTAAGAGTTCTGTTAAAATGTTTTGGGGATCTTAGCAGATCAGCATTCCTGAGAACGTCAACATCTTTATTTTCAGATATTGTATGATTGACACAGTTTACTGGTCATGTTTTGGTTCATTTTATATCTCATTATTGTTTGGCTGCTAATTAAGCAAAAAGAAACAATTAAGTGGTCGGAGTCATCAAGAGCAAGTCAATTAAAATTAAGAAGTTAATTAGCAACAATAACTGGTCACTAATTAAGAAAAGGGCCAGAATGAAAACCAGCAGCCACTGCGGCCCTCCAGGACTGGTGTTGGAGACCACTGATCTAGTAGTTGGGATCAAGTACCAGTGAATCATTGTTAGTGTCCAAAATACAGGTAGGATTGTCCAAACAATGATTTTATTGCACCACAAATCACCATGACCACAGCAACAAAAAATATATATGCAAGGGGGGAACAAAAACTTCCCAGAATTGTTAACAGAAAAACAAATGTAATATAAAACCTGCACCAATATCCTTTTAGTCACCTTCAAAATGTTCTCCTTGAGACACAATACATTCGTTCCCAGCATCTCTTCCACTCCTGTACTCATATTTTGTTACTATGTCTGGACCCTCCTGTGTATTTACCTGGATTTCTTCCATGGTAGCAGTTCTTCTTCTCTTCATTCTCAATTTAGATTTCAGGAACAAAAAGATGTCACAGGGCATGAGATTGGGCAAATGCAGAGGGTGCAAAGCAACAACCACATTGTTTTTGGTCAAAACTCTTTCACTGACAACTCAGTGTGTTGACATGCTTTGCCATGTGTCAAGTTTTAGGTGGGTCAATTCTTCTAATGTTTTTTCCTAAACCTTTCCTCAGAATTTCTGTGTTCAAGTATCCCATCTCAAGGAGAGTATTTTAAAGGTGACTAAAAGGGAATTGCTGTAAGTTTTATATTAAAGGTTTTTTATTTCACATTTTCTGGAATTTTTGGGGTACCCCCTCATTCAGATTAGTGATAAAGATATAAAAGCAGGAAAAAAATTCCAATTGTTCTGACAATTGTAGCCTTGGAAATGTTCATAAAGGAATCAGTCCTTGTAAAATGTGAAAACTGTGAAAAATGTGATCGTGAAGAATAATTTAACATGAATTTTTTAGACAAAAATGATTTTGCAAACCCCTTATTACTTTTTCAGGTGTAAGTTTCAAACCAAGTAGATCTTTTACACCTGTTCATCCCAAAAGAACTCAGTTATATGTGTTGCCTTTTAATATCTGCAATGATCTCCATCCACACAACCTTTTTCACATCGATTAAAAAAATATTTTAAATGACCGAAAATGCAAATCACGCAGCTGTTCTCCTACACTGGGCATGCATGTATCATTGGAAAAATCCTTCAAAGGATAGTAATGCCACTGGCCACAGGATATATCGCAAAGCACTGGTAAATTATTTGCCATTTGTATATGTATGCAGCATTCAAACTGTTCAACTAGCTCATATGATTTCACCCACCGGGATGAAAAGTGGGGCACTGTTGCTAACATTCTTTTCTCCTTCTCGCCCTGTAGCACCAAGAAACCACCCAATGAGGGTACTTAGCCCCGCCCCTTCTAATTAAGAAGCCTGACTGACTGGAAGGAGCCATCAATTGCGCTAAGTGCGACCCACTGGATGGATTTCCAGTGAATGATCCTTATTTCGACGGCCAAGGTAATTTATTGTTGTGCCTGAGAGGCTATTTTCTTCATCACCAAAGAAGTGTGATTTTGTTTTGTAGATTAGGTATTAAAAGGGACAACCTGATTGGTGTCCTAACTTTTCCTTTGTGCAGGATTTGTAAATGAAAGAAATCTCCACCCACCCTATCATTTTCATATCGATTAAAAAAGTAAACGACCGAAAAAGTAAATGACGCAGCTGTTCTTCTACACCGAGAATGCATGGATCATCAGAAAAATCCTTCAAGGGTTGATAATGCCGTCAGCCACAGGAGTTATCATAAAGTTGTATTGACTAGTAAATTATTTGTCATTTGCATATGAATGCAGCATTCAAACTGCACAAAATGCATTTCAGATGCATACAGGTAAACAGCAGAACAAGCACTTTGGAAAGCAACCTCTCCGTGTTCACTATGTTGGAATATAGTTATTTTCTTCTGTAAAGGGTGTGCAGTCAGGCAATGAGATATTGAAATGAGCAGGATAAAGTCAGGGAAGTGCTGCGTAACAGGCATGAACCAATCAAAACTCTTTATATTCACTCATTCACAGTGGAACACAAAGCCATCATGTATTTACAGCTCTAGAACGTGTTTTCTAGGGGTAAAAAATGTAGGGATAGTGTGGATGAAAGGAAAGATGAAGACTAATGGCTGCATTTTTAAATGAAAACATATTAGTGTGGATGTAGCCAAAGTTCACATCTGGGGGCCCAGGATATACAGAGGATATCTTCACTACCTGCTGCAGCAAAAAACAAAAAACATTTATAGAGATCCAACCCACCCCAGCCATTGCGTTTTTAGTCCTCTGCCCTCTGCCAGGCACTTCAGACCCCTGAACGCCCACACTACCAAGCTAAAGAGCAGCTTTTATCCCAAAGCAATCAGCCAATTAATTCACAGCGATCACTGCGCCTTCCTATAACAAACCACCACTGATTGAACAGAACTGAACTTCTGCATCAACCACAGATACAGTAGTCACACACACATGTGGAGCTCATGACCATTACATTGACTGTCCCTCACTGGGACTTCACTTATTTGTGACTTCATTTATTATTTATATATTTATGCTTACATATTTACCTTTACTTTTACTCTGTGCTTATTTGGAACTGGTAATAGAAACTGTGCTTCTCCAAGTTTTATGTTTACTTTTAAATCTGTGCTTCTTGCAGTTTATGTCTACACTTATATACCTTTGTCTAAAGTATCAATAGGCTTGCTCCAAATTATATTTCATTTTATTGTACAGAGACAATACAAGACAAGACAACTTTTATTACAAACCTGGGAGTACTTCGGGTGCCAGGGCGATTGCCCGATGGAAGTACTTCCAGGTCACATGGAAGTCCATTAATTGAGTAGGGAGCTTGTTTCCCTGGAACGCCCTCTTGCGGCACACCATGACCCCAGCAGGCTGCCCTGCCAGACTACATTTCCCGGCATGCCCTGCTGGCTTCCCACTGGGTGGGGATATCCGGGACTGCTGCCATCTAGTGTGCTTGGGGAATAACAGTTCCCTAGTGATCTCTCTGCCTCTATAGGGTGTGGCAGTAGGGGGCACTAGTGCTCCCTTGAACCCTCAAGTACAACTCTGGACACCGGATAAAAGTTCAAGACTCTTTATTTATCCTTTCCTCAGTGCACCAAGCACCTTCCACACTACTCATAAATTATTCACTAATCCCAACTATAATAAACACAGTAAACTCTTCTAACAATCCTCCTCCTCGCCCAGATACTTGCTCCTCTACCTCCCATCTCAGCTCAGTGTCTGGACTGAGGCACCGTCCTTTTATAGACCCTGACCCGGAGGTGTTCCTGTCCCAGCAGGCATAGTTCCTTATTCCTTCCGGGTCAGGGCAATCAGTCTTTTACTTCACCCCGGGAGCACGCCATTCCTTCCCGTCACGTGACCGTGACGTACTCCCGGGTCATAAGGCACCACAGAGCCCATAAGTCCCCCCACAGCGACTCCTGGTGGTCCCCAAGGTATCCAGCAGGGCTGTGTATAAACACTACAGAGTCCATAAGGCCCTGCTGGACCTCGGGGCACGATCCTGCTGTTGGGAGAGCTCCTCCTGGCGGCCTGGGGGTGCGGGCTGGCCTGGGAAGCCGGCAGTCCTCCACAAGGGGCTGTTCCTTCCGGGTCTGCTTCCTTTTCTGGCCGGGATGTCCGTTGAGCCCGTGTGGCTAATACGATAGATAGATAGATAGATAGATAGATAGATAGATAGATAGATAGATAGATAGATAGATAGATAGATAGATGTGAAAGGCATTATACAAGTAATAGTCTATCTACTGTAATGGATGGCACACACAGGCTGGCATCCTGACTAGGAGTGAACAGAATCCTTTACCCCACTGGGATACTAGATGGGAGTGCTGCCTGTGCAAGGAGAACCTGACTACTTTGATGTTGTGACCTGGATTAGCTAAAGTGAGGCAGTCTGAAGTGTCCCTTGTCTTGAAGGGTGGGGTTCTGTAATTGGAGAGTGTAGCAGAGCTCAAGGAGAATAAGTCTACTGCAGGTAAAATGACACACTTACAGGCATAAGCCTGATTAGGCACTTAAACCAACATAAACCCACCTAAGACAGATGCTTTCTGCAATGATGAGGAACCGAGCTTGCATGTCCTGTGGTCCTCTTTACAATGGTACCATTGCTCAGATTCAGACTCCATGAACTTGGAGCCGTAACCGAATGACCAAGGGATAGGAGAATTTAGACACAAATTTTTAGACTCTAATTTTTGATTCATTCCAGAGGTGCCAATAACTTTTTCCAGTAATGTCTTGCATCTATATACAGTATACAGAACATGCAAGAACATGAACAAAAACAAGAAAAAGAAGTGCAGGTACCATATACAATAAATACAGTGACTCCAAAGTAAAAAAAAGAGATGAGAAACAATCAAACTTCTTCAACAGACAGTTCACAAAGGACAGACAGAAAAATTATCAAAAATTAAAAGTGAAAATATTATGCACAAAGAAAATAATGAAAAAAACAAGTACCCACAAACACAAAGTACTTCCACCCAAAAATATACACAAATAGGAGGTAAACTGTCCTCGGTAATATTTACAAACTGAAATGCTCCTCTTTCTGCTCTACCAACATAGCAGTAATGTCCGTAAGCCTGATGACCCATCAAAAGACGACCCCTGGCAGTCTGCACTTCAGTTTTATACAGCTACCATCATTATTTATGTCTTCCGGGATTCCCCAATAGCAAAAGACATTAAGTCATGCACCTCATGTCTTCCTCTGATGAAAGGCAGTGTCACTATTTTAAACTTTGACCTTTCCTTGTGTATGCATGCGTGTTTGCAGCCACACCGTGCCAGCTGCTTGTTTCCCTCTGCAGGTAAGTTACAAAGTGAACTTTCACCTACTGTCCTTCACTGCATGTGTATTCTCTCTGCTGCCAACCTCTTAACCTTAATTCTGGGCTCATTCCTTCCCACAGCAGCTTCACGCATGTGCTTTGTCATCTTGCCAGTTCAATTTGAAAGTGTGCTTATGGAGAATATAGTAGCATCAGACATGTGCCTCGGGGTAGGGCTGGATTAAGCCCGGAAGAAGCCCCCTGACTCACAGGCCTTCAAGTTAGTGGGGTGACGCAGAAGGGGGTACCATATGCCCATCTGGCATTGACCTGCCACCACATTCACCCTCATTAGAGAGCTAAAATAACAGGTAATTAACTTTTATGTCTAGTATTTAACTGAATGTGATAAGCTATAAATAGCTAGACTAAATGCTAATTTTTAAATTGTCTGAAGGCTCAGCATATCATGGCCACAACTCACAAAAGGAATGCTGCCCATCCCTAAACAACCCAGTTACAGTATATGTGTGTACAGACTGGCACGTGGATTAAAACTGAATCTCCCTCTCATGGGAACTTGCTAAGGGTAGATTTCACATAAACATTTGAATACAATTTGAAGTTTATGGTAGAAGGTAGCGTATTAGGGGATTTCAAAACTTCAGTTGATGCTATTTTGGAAAAATTAGGCAAATAGGATTGGAGAGCTTTCTTCGGTTCAATGGCTTGCTTCAGTCAAAACGCTCTACTGCTATTTAGCCTTCTCCCGTTTCTAAAACCACATTGACCATCTGCTGCTGAGGTATCCTTGTTGTTTGTTTATCAGTCTTATCTTTTGTAATTGACTTTATTAATCTTACAATCTTATGTATTAACCCATCTTATCTTTTGTTGATGCTTTCGGGGGATAAACATAATAGTTCTATGGAGCAAAGTATTTACGGGTAGCAGAGCTTTATCTGTTTCAGATGATTGGCCGAGTCGTCAGACTCATTAGCAGAATCGTTACGCAGAGTAATCTTACTTAATTTTTGAACGCATTAGAAGGCACTAATAAAATAAGGCATACAGTAAATTACAAGTATATAGTGGTACCTCTTACTTCAAATTGAATTCATTTTAGGAGGCCATTGGAACTGTGAATTGTTCAAAGTTTAAATCAATTTTCCCCATTAGAAATAATGGAAAGTGAATGAATACATTCCCAGACCCTAAGCAATACCCATTTCAATAAACTTAAACATCAAATACACATAATTTCAAGTAAAAACAACACAATTAAATGTCCTAAATAATAAATGAAAACAATGAATGAAATAGGTAAATCCTGAAAAATACAATTACAATTGCATTTACTATACCTTAGTGAGTAGTGGTGATGTCCTGTGTGGCTGGTGGAGAGGAAGAGAAAGGTTACTGTTTGGAAGGGAAGTCACCTTCCATAAACACACCAAATAACTGTACTTCTGGTGTTCTCTCTCCCTTTTAGCTTTTAGCGCTACTGGTTGACAGTTTTGGCTCAAATTTCCCTCTTTTTTATGGAGAAGAACCTTTTCAATGTAGTCTGGTGTTGGTGACTTTTCTAGATGTTCCTAGAGTAGGTAATCACATTGTCATTGAACAAGTTAATGCTCCTATTCATCACTGCCATGCTAGGGTGCCACTTTTCAACAATGGCCTCTGTTCTAACCCAAACAGAACACAGTTCCTTAATTTCAGCACCTTTCTCTTGGCTCCCTCTTCATCCTTTGAAGAAACGTTTATATATTGCGGAATACCGGGGGCATACAGCTCCCCAAACCTAGACACAGACAGGCACAGAGACACAAGTCCAGGGCAACACACATTTTTATTTAAGTGGGGCAGCGCTTTTCCCTTGCTCCCCATTACAAAGCACAATACGTCAAGCACACAAGCCATAATGCTTGGTCCCTTCTTCCTTCTCTCGTTCTCTGCTGCCCCCACTCCTCTCCCAGCAAGCTTTGTCCTACAACTTCTGACTCTGGCTCCCCGAGTAAGGCAGCTGTTTTTATTCAGTACCTGGGAGTGCTTCAGGTGTTTAATCAGGATTTCCTGGAATCACTCCCAGGTGTGGTAGAAATCCATTTAATGGCTCTGCAGCTCCCCATGGCAGTCCTCACAGAACCCAACATGGCTGCACCAAACACCAAGTCCCAGCATGCCCTGCAGGAATCCGTGGCACCCCACAAATGCCTTCACAGTGAGAGTAAGAAACGACTTGGATGCTCAACATGATGCCATGTTGCTGTGTAAACACCTTCTATTCAGCATTGTTTCACTGTATGCAAAGTTCAAACATGAAAGCATCGTTTGACCTCCAGATCGAATTGCTCTCAAATTTAACGTTCAAAGTTACAATTGTTTGAAGTACGAGGTACTACTGTAGATTTTTTATTTTGACACATTTCTAAAAAAGGTCTTCCATTGTTCGATCAAAGTACAGATGCATTGATATGTTCACCACCATCTCATCTTTTTTTGAATGTTCAGACTTTTTCTGGATTAGAAAAACATTTTCTAGCTGTCACTCCATTTCTTTTCACTACCATTTTTGCCAGCTACAAACATGAATTAAAGAGTGTGAGCCACAAAAAGCAGACCAGGATTTTTACTTGCCAGCCATGGAGATGCTCACCCCAACCTATCTAGCCTCTGCAACTACTAGCTAAGGCCTTGTCCTAAGCTAGGCCCAAAAAATGGAGAAACTGGCTTTCAAAATTTGAAAAATACTTAGTCTCAGATTACCAATAGGGAGAAACTCTGTAAACCCAAATATCTTGTTATGAATTGCCTCCAATTTATTACTTTTTACTGTGATTTCTGAGACTTGACACTCATTTTTTGGGGTCGTAGAATATAATTCTATAAGATTTTGTTAATTATTTGGACACCTGTCATCAGCCATTTTGTTTTTTGTGTTCTCCGCCATTTTGAGACAGGAGGGAGAAGACAAAGAGAACAGATAAGAAGAGATTAGACTGAGGTCATCAGTGGAGACCCTCAGGGGTCTGTCTTTGGACTGTTACTTTTTTCTGATTTATACTGATGCCTTTGACTCCTTTATAACTAGTAAACATGTGAAACTTGACAATGACACTAAAATTGGAGGAATGGTAGCAAAAACAAATCAGAAAGACTTGGACAAGCTTCAGAAATGGGCGAACACCTGGAAAATGTAATTTAATAGAGAAAAGTGCAAAATTCTACACGTGAGGAAGAAACGTTAATTATAAATGCAAGATGGGTGACAGTGACATACAGGAAGCAACCTCCGATTTAGGGGTTTACGTTGATACAACATCTTCATTGTCTAGGTTATGTGCAGAAGTGATTAAAAAGGCAAATAAAATGTTAGGTTATATCATAAAAACGATTGAACATAAATCAAGGGATGTTATGCTCAGACTATATCATGCACTGGAGGGGCCACATCTGGAGTATTGTGTGCAGTTCTGGTCACCACAGTGCAAGAAAGACATACTGTAGTAGCACTTGAAGCTGTGCTGAGGAGAACAACCAAGAGCATCCCAGTACTTAAAGATATGTCATATTGTGACAGACTCAGAGAATTAAACTTTTTTAGTTTTAAGGAGAGGAGACTGTAAGAGGACTTAATCCAGGTTTTCAAAATCCTCCAAGGTATTGATTGATAAAGTAGCTCCAGAAGAATTCATTCAGCTTAAATGTGAATCACGTACTTGAGGACACCAGTGGAAATTAAGGGGAAGTCTATTTAGGACTGAAGCCAGGAAGTACTTCCTTAGGCAAGGAGCTGTGAGAACCTTAAGGAAACTAAAAGCACATGGAGTTGAAGCAGAAACCTTGATAACCTGTAAGAAGGATCAGGATGAGATATTGGGACATCTTAAAACAAATGAGCTTGATGGACTGAATGGGTTCCTTTCAAATCTCTCTCAATTAAATGGTGAATCATGTTCTTAAGGACAGGAGTGGAAATTAAGTGGAATTAGTGCATATAGGATTGGAGCCAGAAAGCTTAGCTATTAGCTAAACAGACAAGCTTGAAGGTCTGTATGGTCTCATCTTGATGGTTAGATTTCTTATATTCTTATGACTGTGAACAACACCTTCACATCAAGACCACTTAAGTTGTAACAAGTTCTGGACATAAGCTAACAAACTGATTTAATGACATCGGGACAGGATTTTAAACTTCCTTTAACTGTATGTTATTAAGACAACTTGGCTTTTTGTGGCAACTCAAGCACCACTCAAGGAGTTAGACATCTTGTAAAAAAATGTATGCAGTCAAATGATCCAAATCATCAACTGTACATTTCTTCTGCATTGTTCTTAATGGTTACCTGAATTTTTTGAGACACACTGACCAGTTGCTATGGCCCAGACTTGGAGTAAAGCAGGTGACGACGATGATTTTATCTGATGTGGCCTGACTATGTGGAGTTTCTTTTATAACAGAGAATATTCTAGAAAGGCCTGCTGTAAACTAACAAAGCTTACAGTACAAACAGCCCGGAATGCTTGGAAACGCACAGGAGACAACCTGTCACAAAGTATCTAGTAAAGGCTGATTGATTTATTCTGAAATACGGAATATCATTGACCCAGATTTATGACTGCAATTGCAGTTTTTGTCTTCTGCTCACTGACACTGGAAATTAACCTGCACAATACCAGCATAAATATGAAAAAAAACATATCCCTCTTTTCAGTGAACCCTCTTATTTCAAGTTTAAGATTTGTGGAAATTAGAGTATTGGGCATAAGGACGGGAAGTATGGTTCAGGTGCCAACATATGGCCAGGCAAGTTCATGCTGGGCCATCTTAGAGTCATCAGTCAACTTTTCCCTAATATTTTTGGGATGTGAGAGGAAACAACAGTACTCATTAAAAAATTTCAGACTAATTCCAGAAGAACGTGGAAACCCCATCTACAATGGATTCAGAAAATATTCAGACCCCTTCACTTTTGATTACATTTTGCTAAAAACATTTTAATTTATGTTTTCCCATGTTGAGCAACACTCAATACCCCTAAATGACAAAGCACAGAAATGCAAAATTTTTGAAATTTTTCGCAAAGGCTGTTCAGATCCTTTGCTATAACACTTGAAATTTGTCTCAGGTACACCCCATTCTCTTCATCATCACTGAGATGTTTCTACACCTTGTTTGGAGTCCACCTGTTCTCAAATTCATTTGATTGGACATGTTAGGAAAGGCACACACCTGTCTGGAGAAGGTCCCACAGTTGACCAAAATCCAAACCATGTAGTCGATTGAATTGCCTGCAGAGCACAGAGACAGGATTGTGTTGAAGCACAGATTTGGGGAAGGCTACAAAACATTTCTGCAGCATTGTATGTCGGTTCCCAGAAGCTCAGTGGTACAACCACAGTCTTGCCACCCAGCCTTACCGAGCAATCATGGGGGAAGAGTCAAGAGAGAGGTGATCAAGAACCCAATGGCCACTTTTTTTGAACTCCAGAGAACCTGTGTGAAGATAGGAGAAGCTTCCAGATGAACAGCCATCACTGCAACACTTCATCAATCTGGACTTTATGATGGAGTGGCCACATCTCCTCAATAAAAGACGCATGGAAGCCAGCTTGGAGTTTGCAAAAAGGCACCGAAAGGACTCTTAAACTGTGAGAAACATGGTTCCCTGGTCTGATGAAACAAAAATTAAACTGTTTGTCTTAGCTTGTCAAGTCTGGAGGAAACCAGGCACCACTCCAGAGAAACCAGGACCGAGCGATTATACAATAATGAAGGAAACCTGAAAGGAGCAAAATTCTGTGATATCCTTATCCTTATCTCACCTTTACTCAACTGAATTTTGCAATTCCCTTATGTCCTTTTTTAATGAAAAAATCCAGAAGATTCACCAACAACAACAACATTTATTTATATAGCACGTTTTCATACAAAAAAATGTAGCTCAAAGTGCTTTACAAAATGAAGAATAGAAAAATAGAAGACACAATAAAAAATAAACATAAGTCAACATTAATTAACATAGAATAAGTAAGGTCCGATGGCCAGGGTGGACAGAAAAAACAAAAAACAAAAAAACTCCAGAGGCTGGAGAAAAAAAATAAAATCTGTAGGGATTCCAGACCAAGAGACCGCCCAGTCCCCTCTGGGCAATCTACCTAACATAAATGAAACAGTCCTCTTTGTATTTAGGGTTTTCATGGAAGGACTTGATGATGATGGTCACGTAGACTTCTGGCTTTCAGTCCATCAATGTTGGAGCATCATGATGCTTTGAGTAGGTGGTGGTGGCGCAGGCCGGAAAAAGAAACAGAAAAGAGAGTAGGGGTCAGTACGGATATTGGAGCCACTATGAATAGTTATTATGATGAATTGAACATACAGCGTATCAGGATTAAGTTAAAGTGAAGTTAGGAGAAGGCCATGTTAAAGTAATGTGTTTTCAGCAGTGTTTTAAAGTGCTCCACTGTATTTGCCTGGTGAATTCCTATTTGCAGGCTATTCCAGATTTTAGGTGCATAACAGCACAATGTCGCCTCACCACTTCTTTTAAGTTTAGCTTTTGGAATTATAAGGAGACACTCATTTGAGGATCTAAAGTTAAGATTTGGAATATAACGTGTCAGACATTCCGATATATAAGATGGAGCGAGATTATTTAAGGCTTTATAAACCATAAGCAGTATTTTAAAGTCAATCCTGAATGACACAGGTAACCAGTGTAGTGACATCAAAACTGGAGAAATGTGTTCGGATTTTCTTTTCCTAGTTAGGATTCTAGCAGCTGCATTCTGCACTTGTTGCAAGTGATTTATGTCTTTTTTGGGTAGTCCTGAGAGGAGTGCGTTACAGTAATCTAGTCTACTGAAAACAAATTTCTCAGCATCTTTCAATGATATAAGCGGTCTAACTTTTGCTATGTTTCTTAAGTGAAAAAATGCTGTCCTAGTGGTCTGATGAATATGCGATTTAAAATTCAGATTACAGTCAACAGTTACCCCTAAGTTTTTTATTTCCGTCTTAACTTTTAATCCTAATGCATCAAGTTTATTTCTGATAACCTCATTGAATCCATTATTGCCAATTACTAAAATTTCAGTTTTCTCTTTTTCACCATTCTCTCTGTACAGATTCCTCCAGTACTTCATTTGAATTTCACCCATCAACTCACTCATTTTCCTCTTTTCAGCTTCCTACTTTCTCAGAAATCTCAGATCTTGTCTGTAAGTCTAAGCCATCCACCTGTCAACTGGACCCCCTCCCTACAGTTCTGGTCAAAGTCTGCCTCCCCTCTCTGGTCCCCCTTATTTCTGCTATAATCCACTCTTTTTTCACTACTGGTGCTGTTCCTTCATCTTTTAAAACTGCTGCAATAACCCCAATACTGAAAAAACCAGGTGCCGATCCAACTACTTTCAGTAATTTTCGTCCTATTTCTAATCTACCCTTCATTTTCAAAATTCTTGAAAAAATAGTGGCTATTCAACTTCATTCTCATTTATCTCAAAATAATCTGTATGAACAGTTCCAGTCTGGTTTTTGTCCCCTCCACAGTACAGAAACGGCACTTTTAAAAATTGCTAATGACCTCCTTATGGCAGCTGATTCTGGTTTAATTACTATTCCCATCCTCCTTGATCTGAGTGCGGCCTTTGACGCTATTTGTCACACTACTCTTCTCAATAGATAATCTTTGATTGGCATTACCCACACTCCACTAGATTGGTTCAGATCCTACCTCCCAGGCCGCACTCGGTTTGTTCAGCTTAAAACTTTCACATCCCAACCCACCGCTGTTACTTCAGGTGGGCTCTGTCCTGGGGTCCCTCCTTTTCATTATTTACCTCCTTCCCCTTGGCAATATCTTTTGTAAATATAACATAAGCTTCCACTGTTATGCTGATGACACCCAGCTCTATCTCACTAGCAAACCTACTGCTTCCTTTTCACTCTCCTCACTTACTGATTGCATAGCAGAAATCAAATCCTGGTTTTCTTCAAATTTTCTTAGAGATTTTCTAACTTTTGTATTTTACTTTTGTTTATAATCTGTGTTTTGTCTATTGTTCAGTGTTGTTGAGTGTTTAGAAAGGCGCCTACAAATAAATAAAATGTATTATTATTTATTATTATTATTAAAACCTGCTGCAGTGTGATCTGGAACTCGGACTGGGCCGAAGGTTCACTTTGCAACAAGGGCAATGATGCTAAGCATAAAGCCGAGGCAACAAAATCATGGCTGACTGACAACCCTAAGAATGTTCTTGAATGGCCCGGTGATGTTGAATTTTCTTGAATGGCCCAAGAAGACTTCAGGCTATATTTGCTGACAGAGGTGCTTCAACAAACTGCTGAGCAAAGGGTCTGAATGCTTGTGTCAATGTGATATTTCAGTTATTTATTTTTTAAAAAGTTGTAAAAATGTCTAAAATCTTGCTTCATCTTTGTTGTTCTTGGGTACTGAGTGATGCTTGAAGTGGTGAAAAACTGAATTTTAATGAGTTCAGCACAGGGCTGCAATATAACAAAATGGGAAAAAATGAAAGGTTCCAAATACATTCCGAATCCAGTCTATTATATACAGTATGGTATGAAGAACATGAGAAGATTCACAAACAGGAAGAAGCCAATGAGTTCATCAGGCTCTTTTGGTTTACTCATCTGTCCCAAAGTGCCATTTAGATATTTTTTAACAGGATGACCTGTTCTGGAGCACAGCCACACTACATGCACTTCAGAAGACGACAACCTGAAGCCAAGCAGGTTTGGGCCTAGTCAAGACTTGGATGGGAGACCATCTAGGAAAAGCTTGGGGTGCTGCTGGAGAAAGTGTTGGAGAGGCAAACAGGGGGCATTTAACCTGTGGTGTGTGTGTTGATCCCAATGCCCCAGTACAGTGATGGGGATACTGTGTTTTAAATATGGAACCATCCTTCGGATGAGATGTAAAACTGAGGCCCTGACTCTCTGTGGTCATGAAAGGACCCTGGGCATCCTTCATGAAAAGAAGGGTGTATCTGGATATTCTGGCTAAATTGACATCCATGATCTGGTCTTTCTGGCCTCCTATTCATCACCTGTCTGTAATTGACTATCTCTCTCACCACTTCACCACCTAACAGCTAATGTGTGGTGAATGTACTGGTGCAAAAATGGCTGCCATCACATCATCCAGGTGGGTGCTACAAATAGGTGGTGGCTGAAGTGGCTGCCCACTCACTGAAGCAGTTTGAATAGTGAGAAAAAAGCTTGTCACAAATGTACGAGTAGGTGGGAGTTGTAGAGACCAAGTGAAGATAATTCCACACCAGGCCAGGGGGTGCACTAAACCCTTTTCTGTGTTCTCTATACAGACCAAAAATGGGAAAACCTGCCTGATTCAACTGTAAAGACATCACTTCTGGTTCCAGCGCCCAGAAGAACATCACTTCCAGTTCCGCCACCCAGAGAAATGTCTCTTCTGGTTCCACCATGCCACTTCCGGTCATGGCCTTTAAAGCCGCCGTGTTTGGAGTTCAGTTCAGTCTTGGACTCCAAGCTATGCACATCAGTGTTATTTAACAAAGAAACGTTTTGCAGCCCGGGAAATTATACGGGTGGCTGCCCCAAACCTTTTTCCTGTGTTGAGGCTGATTATTTCACAAGCTATATAAATGTAATTAATTTTTTTTTTGAAGTTGTCTGTCTTTCTGCATTAGCTGTGTGATTATGTAATTTACTTAAGACTCCATGACTGTTTATAAAAGTAATGCTTCTTGGTTTCAGTTTTAAATATGTCATAATCTGGGTTTATGAGCTCTTATAACATTTTTTGTTCAACTGTACCCATAGGATTTTCCACGGTTTCGTTGAGAAGTTGACTAAAAGATGGAAGTGAACAGCAAAATCTAAAGTAATACCCAAGTCAGAATCCAAAAGATCAGGGTCCTCATGTATAAACGGTGCGTACGCACAGAAAAGTTGCGTAAGAACTTTTCCACGTTCAAATTGCGATGTATAAAACCTACACTTGACGTAAAGCCACGCACTTTTCCGCGGTACCTCATACCTTGTCGTACGGACGTTCTCCGCTCGGTTTTGCAGATTGGCGGCACCCAGTGTCAAAGCAGTGTTACTGTTCCTGTGTGGTTACTCTTTATTTTCCTGACGCGGCTTTATAAATACACTGAAACTAGCCGCATATTGTTTATTAGTGTAATGCATCTGATTGCAATTAACTTGTAACAGTATAATGGTCCAGGGAATAGTCATAGTATTCCAAATACCATAACTGCTTTAGTGTTGTTACTCTCACTTCACTTTCTTCTTCTTCTTTCAGCTGCTCCCGTTAGGAGTTGCCACAGCAGATCATCTTCTTCCATATTACTCTCACTGCACCACTCAGAGTATTTATATCGCTGTATTTGAGTGGGGAATCACAGCAGCAGCTGATCGTAAAGAGAATTATCGGTATACAGCATCAAGCACACGCTGTCTCAGCCACGGCAAAACGTTTCAAAGCCTTTCCTGTACGGACCTCGCGGTTCAGAAACAGTTTCATCCCAAGAACTTTAAACGCACTCAATCAAGTGATCCTTGTAGAACTGTTTGTACTTATAAGTACAATCACCCCACTGTAAACTTGCTTTGCAGTTATAATATCGCACAACCTGAGCCACTTTATAAAGCACGTATTTACATACTGTATGATGACGATATCATTTTTAAGATGAAATGCAGCAAAATATGTTTATTGTATTATACAAATAAAACTTTAACTTCATTTAAATAATCTATATTCTTCACTGGGACTGGCATGAAGGATAGAATAATTAAACATGTACTACGAAGATATTTCAATGTTCCTTAAAAGTTTTGAAGAATCGCTGCTCTAAGCTTACAGATGGCTTAATGTTTATTACAGAGCTGATTGTGTGGCGATCGGTTACTTGGAGAAAGAAAAGCAAGGACTGCAGGGGCGGCCACACCAATATATACTGAATATAAAACAGAAAGAGAAAATAACGACACAGCTAAAAACGCAGAGGCAAATTTCAACAAAAGTTAAATGCTTGTGTCATGAGCACGAGGCAGCTATGCAGTGTCCACAACGGACGTGGCCATCCACTGTGCATAACATACCATATTGATATTGGCAGGCGAAGGGGCCACCGATTTTTTCTCTACCCAGGGCCACCACGCCGGCCACGAGTACTGCTGCAATAAATAATTTCATCAACGGTCGCGCACAATCGCTGCGCTGTGAAACCCATGTTTAATAACATGCTTTAACTCCTATCATCATGAAAATATTATGTATACATCTCAGTATTTTAGTTATTCAGAGAACTATAATATCACGAATGTAATGGATTCTGTGTCCAGTCGGAGGAAGAGAGCCGGTTTAAGAAGCAAGCAGTGATTCACAAACATAGAGCACATAGAAGATCACATAAAAAACAAAGCATTTAACATGCTACTTTAATTACGATGTGATTTAAGAAACTGGTTAATTAAACGATTTTAAGATGATAAGTTTATGATGTTCTAATTTAATGACAAAATAAACTACGTGATTAAAGTGGAAATTTCAAAACTGAAGTTGACATTTTGTGCTTTTTCCCCACTGTGTGCCTTTTTTTTCCTCTGTACCCTAATAAGCTTTCATATGACACTTGGACGTTGGGCTACAACTCGCCTTTTCACGGCGACTTTGATATGTGACTACTTCTTTTTTATGTCAGGCACTGTGCGACTTTGTGAACTTGAGCTTGTTTCTCCAACATGCTATGTCACTCGATCAACTTCCTTTTGTTGGTTATACCACCTAATAAACCAACAGATAGTACGTTTTTCCTTGCCTCCACTTGGTATTCACTGAAATTCTTATATTTTCCCTCTTGCTTTTGCCATTGTCTTTTCACAGAACGCTGAGCTTAAGGTCTATTTATATTGATTTGCATATTCAAAGAGTCGTAATCCTGGGAGGAGACGGGGCAGGACAGCAGGCGCGTGCACGTGTGTTAGTTTTCACACTGATGGGGATTTATGGTTCAAAAGAACGTGGAAGTTGGAGTATGCACAGATTCCTGCATCTGAAATTTTCTGTGCGTAAGCACATTTCGGCTTCTGTGCTTACGTCATGTTATTGTGCGAATTCTACGTACGCCGTTATACTTGAGGCCCCAGATCAACCAAAGTGACAGAGCTAAAATATTAATCAACAGGCATAGTCATGGGTTTTGTAGCAAGGAGTCTTTAACTGAGAAGAAAGCACATGTGAAAGGACCACACAGCAAAAAGGTTTGGGGGCAGCTACCCGTATACTTGAAATAGGCTCTCAAAGACTTTTGAAGATTTTGTTCACAGGTCTTTACAAACATCAGTCCAAAACAGAACTGGCAGGCAGACAAAAACATGACGGTTCTAAAGCCGGGCAGGGGAAATGACATCATCTGGGCAGGAAGCGGAAGATGGCATGCTATTGCCATCGGAGATGACATCACAACATCGTTACGGAAACAAGTTACGGCAGCTGAGAACGGCGCAAAGGTCACCTAAAATGAAACAGTGTCCAAATGTCCAAAACACATACCGTTTATTTTTCTTTTGCACACACAGCACAAACACAGTGCCCAAATCACCACAATACAGCTCTGTCCTTTCTTCCGCCTTCATTCATCCATCTCTGCTCCTCTCTTTCAAGCTCTGTCTACTGCCACCTGACTCCGGATCTCCAAATGGAGTGAGGCGGCTCAGTTTATCCCACCCTGGATGTGCTTCAGGTGCTCCGTTAATGGTCTTCTAGTGTGGTGGAAGTGCTGCCCTTGCACCCAGAAGCACTCCGGGCATACATTGTTCCTATTCGTAGCAGCACTTCCTGGTGTTGTTGTCTTTGTCTCAGGAACCATCCAGGAGCCCCCTGGTGGCGGTCAGAGACCCCCACAAGGCTGAGCTTCCCAGCTCCGTATCCGTGGCCCTGATTAAATCCGGGGGGGCTGCCCTCTTGTGTTCAGGGTGAATATCTTGCCCCTCTCAGGGTCCTTCCCTGTTCCAGGCATCCCGGTGAGGCAAAATCCCTGGTCGTCTGCCACAGGGTCAAAGCACAGCCTTCCTCAATTTATGTTCAGCAGTTTAAACAATATAGCCTAACATTTTATTCACCTTGTAATTGTTTTTTCTCACACTGCCTAGATAAACAGAGTGCCGTGTCAATGTAAAACCTCTAAATTCTTTTTGAGGAAAAAAAAATGATACTTGATGGGATGCCAAACCGAAGGAGTTTTGTCACCTCTTTTAATCATTAGTTTTGATTGGCAGACGGTTTGGCTGTGATTTCTCTGGAGGACTCCATCTTGAATCTCTAAGTTACAAAACCTGTTATCCGTTACTTACTTCCTTCTTCCTTCTTCTCAGCAGCTCGCCTCCATCCTTTTAAATGTCAATCAGCATTCCTGACAAGCCCCTGGATAGTTTAAACTTTAGAGCATCAAAAGAAGCCCTGCTGTAAAATGGATTGCAGGTGTATCTCTGTTTCAGGATTATCCTGTCTCTGCAGACCAGGAAAGAACTGTGTAGTTCACTGTAGTGAAGCTGTTATTTATAAGAAAAAAATGTCACTTTGGGTTTTCAAGTCTTTTTTTTATTTTTTATAGTAAAAAGTAAACAGAAAACATGAAGTTGATTTTCCTCGTCCGGTCCTTTGAAGCATTGTAGATGGAGTGTGATGACTTCAAAATGACTTGAGCAGCCCACTAGAATCCCTGAAGCCTATGAAAAAAGTCTTAATCCTGGGCCACCTTAAATTCCTTTGCACCTCCTCATCAGCGTCTTTTGTTTTGTAAATGTGTTGCTCAACACAAGCAGCAAGCAGCCTGTTATCCTATCCTCCCCACCGACTCTGCTGAAGTTCTCCAAGCTCAAGTTACTTTATCTGGGTGTGAGGTGCCTGGAGTTGTATAGGGTCAATAATATATCGTTATTTGGATCAAATGCATTTCATGTGTGTTCCGTGTCTACAAAAATCTGGGTAAATGTAGGATGACAGGAAATGTGAGGCAAGAAATGTTGAACATATAACTAAAAGAGAAACTTTTTTCATGTTCTACTAATACACTAATAAGTGTATAATGTGTGATGACTGAAGTCCAAATATCAAATAAATACTTTCACAAAAGGTATAACAAAAAAGTGTGCTTTATTCAAGAATATACCAAAAAAAAAATAAAAATTATTCAATTTACATGTTGCTGTTCATGAGTAAAAACCGAAGCTGAAATATGAATTGACAGAAAATCAACTGTCTGCTTGGCTGGTGTAGAGTTAAGAGCTGTTGCCACGTAAGCAAAAGGTTGTGGGTTCGAGACTTGGCTCTCCTCGTTTTGAGTAGTGAGGTGCTATTATTATTATTGTTATTATTATTACTATAATAAAAACACATTTTTTTGAGTTGGTGTCACTTAAACAATATTAAACAACGAACTGAGTGAGTTTGTGCTTGATTTGACTTCACGCCTCAAAGAAGTTATTTTCAATGGAAATTATTGTAGTATAATGTGTCATTGTTTTAAAGTATAGCGATATAGGGTGTTCTTGTACAAATGAAAAACTGCATTAATTAAAAAAAATCTGAAATTATTTTTTATTAAATCACTTTAACACTAGAATTACCAAAGCCTACAAAAAAAAGTGTAATCCCAGCCCACCTTAAATCCCTTTGCACCTCTCTGTCAGCATCTTTTATCTTGTTGATTAGCACAAGCACCAGACAACCTGCTATCACATCCCCCCCATCAACACATCCCACCTCCGCATGTCAGTTGCTTAGAGTAGTAGAGGGTAAATAATATATCATTATTTGGAATACATGCATTTCATGGGTGTTCCATGTCTACAACAATCTATGTAAACACATCATTAAAACAGAAACGTTTTTCATGTTTTAGTAATAACTGACAAAATGTAGACATAAAGTGTATAATCTGTGAAGCCTGAAGTCCAAATATCAAATAAAAACTTTCACAAAAGGTACAAGTATAACAAAAACAAGTGTTTCTTTTATAACTGCAGAAAAAAGAACCCGCACTAGGGTGCAGCATTGACACGTTCTTAATACGACCACTTTGGTGTTGTAACGGTAAGAACTGCTGGCTGGTAATCAAAAGGTCATTATGACCTCATCTCTAACTGCCTGGTTTGACCAATTAGTAAGACCAATCTGCACTACATCATCAGAACCTGTGAAAAGATTATAGGCTGTAACTTACTGCACATTCAAGTCCTATATGAGTTCAGGGTGAGGAAGATCATTGCTGATCCAGTAGACCCAGGACATCACCTACTCCAAATAGTGCAGTGAAAGCTAAAACAACACATCACCTAAATATTTTTTTTCATTTTCAGTTTTTCCAGCTAATTGGGTGTGAAATTCGACTCCATATCTACGTAAACCTGCACACTTGACTACCTAGATTTTGTAAATTTTATTTCATCTCATGTTGTGTACAGTATGTGTGCCTGGGAGCAACTTCCCGGCTCTGGCAAAGTAAGCGGTCCCACCACAGGATGAGAGGGTGGAGCTGACAATAACTGTATCGTCTCTTTACTGACAAAGGGTTGGCGAAAGAAGAAGCCTAACCATACCTCTGAAAGAAGACTCCTCCCCTTGCAGTGGCAGCAATATAAAAGGCTCACCACCAGGGAGCCTGGCCTCAGATGTTGACTGGTGAGAAAGAATGATGGAGAACCCCATCCCCAAGCTACAACACCAGTCTGCAAATAAAGGCTAACCAAAGCCACTTGTTTTGCTGCTGCACGTCTATATTTCTGTTATTGCTAACACTAGAATTACCAGAGCCTACGAAAAAACTCGTAGATCCGGCCCACCTTAAATCCGTTCGCACCTCTCCGCCAGTGACTTTTGTCCTCTAAATGTGCCAATAGAGACAAGCTGCAAGGAGCCGGCTGTTCCATCCCACCACCAACTTAGAATGTGCATGCCTTGATTGATTATCTGGGAGTGAAGTGGAGTTTTAGAGTGGAAATAATAGCTCGTTATTTGGAACACACGCATTTCATGTGTGTTCCGTTTCTACAGTAATCTGTGTAAACACATTTTTAAAACAGAAATTTTTTTCATATTTCATATAAACTATATAATGTATGAAGCATGAAGTCCAAAGATCAAATAAAAACTTTCACAAAAGGTTCAAGGAAAAGACAACACCTTCCGTGGCGTAGCGTTAAGATTTGCTGACGTGTAATCAAGAGTCCCCGGTTCGATCCTGACTCACTCCTATATTTGCCGTTTTCAGTAGTGAGCTGCTCTTATTGTTAATATTATACAGTACACACATACACTTGGTGTGCGTCTGTAACACACGGTGTACATTTAGAGGACTTGTAAAAGTTACTGTTTTTGTTTTACTTTTATTCTTTCTAAATCACGATCACGATACATACTACGAACATACCCAGGGATCTGACGCTGTTAGTTTTTATTTGAAACTGGGAATAACTGGAGATGTGAGTGGTGTTTTGAGACAATGGAACTGGATATTCTCTGATCTGGAGTGATAAAAGCTGACAACACAGACACTGGCAAATCTGCCTTCTTTGTATCACCATCACTTGATTTCTTTTATTCAGTTTTATTGCGTGTCCCTGCTCACACTGAATTAGTATGCACCTTATGGTCTATGATGTCAAAAGAACAAAACAAAAACAGACATAGGTATACAGGATATTTGGAATAATTCATTTTATGACCTGTATAGTACATTTTAGAAAACTTTGTGGCACGGAGACAGCATTATTCACATTATTCATATTCATTCGCATAACATCTTGCGGTTTGTAATTAGTGACCGCATGTTTTTTTTCCCCGATGTTGCCAGTCCCCACATGTTGCTGTATGCTGTTTCTTTTGTACTCCAGGACATGCAGAGAAAAGACTAGTACAGAGAAGTAAGTTCAGTGCTATATGCAACCTTCAGATTCAAATGTTAACAGTTCACACACACGCAAGGATCGTCCTTCCTACATTTACAACGTATGTACCTGTTACACACTTGTCTCTATGCTGTGGTTTCTATTACACACCTGAAAGAAAGAGACAATATCTGTGAAAACATCATTGCACTAATGCAATATTACTTATTATAAAACGAACAGCTTCAGATCGGGTGTGAATTTATGCTGGCGCTGTTACTTAGAGTCAGATCAGGAGCTTATTCAGTGCATGCAAGAACATGCAGGTGGGCGGTTGCTGTGTGCTACAACATGCTGGCGGTGATCAACGCACATGTACTGTGCAAGACATGCACGGGGGCCACAGTGAAAAGAAGAGTGTTCATGACTCAGCTTACAGAGGAACTTCGTCGTCACATCTTACTAGAAAAGGAGATGAAAAAAGAAAAGGAGGATTCAACATCGACAAGCTTCTGTTCCAGACAGTCACTTTCCCCAGGAAAGTAAACTGAGTCTGTGTCACCCCACCCCGCCCTTCCGCATTTGCTACGAGCGCTTTGGTGGCGCAACGTTATCAACTGTTGACTGGTAATCAAAGCTTCACGGGTTTGATACCCGACAAGTCTGTTTTCATAAGTGAGCTGCACGTATTCTTACTATTTTAGAATAAAAACATACATTTGATTCCAGTCTGTAACAGCCGGTGTAATTTATGATACTTGTTAAGGTTAGCTTTTTTTTTTTATTCTCCCAGCCGCGTTCATAATCCCAACTCCCCAAACCCCCCCCCCCCCCCCATTTGACACTGCTGTTTCCACATAGACACGCTATAACAGAGGTAAACTCAAATCATGACGACGATTCTACATCAGATCAAGAACACATTTTTGCCATCGCTGTACTTTGTAAATGTACATGGGAAGCTCTGCACTCGTGACTTTACGCTGTAGGAAGTAAGTAAATAAATAAAGGTAAATAGGTAACATAGGACGGTGCATGTGCCCAAAACATTAACATTTATATGTTACTTACATAAAAGCCAGATCTAATGTTATTTACTGATACAGGCATGCTCAAAAAATACACATGTAATGCCACGAAAAGTGCACGCAGACATTTCAGTTTGCAAGCATTTGTACGAGAATGCAGTCTCAAGTAGACTGCAGAGCTATAGCGTCTTCATGTGAAAACAGCAGAGAATGAAACTGAATAAAAAAAACAAAAAACAAAGTTAACCTTTACAAGTATCATAAATTACACCGGCTGTTACAGGCTGAAATCAAATGTATGTTTTTATTCTAAAATAGTAAGAATAAGAGCAGCTCACTTCTCAAAACGGAGTCATGCAGGATCGAACTCGTGACCTTTTGATTCCCAGTCAGCAAGCTGATACCGTTTCGCTATGGAGGCAGTCGTAATAAATGTGTGTCAATGTTGCATGCTAACGTGGCTTTTTTTTCTGCAGTTATATTTTTGAATAAAAGCACATTTGGTCTGTTATATTTGTACCTTTTCTGAAACTGTTTCTTTGATATTTGGACTTCAGGCTTTACACGTTATACACTTCATGTCTACATTTTGTCAATTATTACTAAAACTTGAAAAAGGTTTCTGTTTTAACGATGTGTTTACATAGATCATTGTAGACATGGAACACACATGAAATGCAAGTGTTCCAAATAACGATATGGTATTTATAAAAGGTGTCATTTTGCTTGACTTCTCACTCTATACAGCTCTAAGCAACTGACACGCAGGTAAACAGACTTGAGCTGAGAAAACTGTGCGGGGTAGGGAATGTGACAGCAGGCTGCTTGTTATTTGTTGCTTATCAACACATTTACAGGACAAAGGACAGAGACGGAGAGGTGAGAAGCAATTTAAGGTGGGACAGATTTTTGAGTTTTTTTGTAGGCTTTGGTAATTCTAGTGTTAAATGAGGTGACTCAGCTGGTGCCTGGTTACATTACACTCTTTATATTTTGCATCATATTTTATCATTTGTCACAAAATCGACAAAAAGTCAATAATTTTTCTGATGTGTACAGACCAGAGTCCAAAACAGAACTGACTTCACAGCAAAAACATGGTGGCTTTAAAGGCCAACAGAGGAAATAACATCATCAATGGGGCTGGTACAGGAAGTGGTGTTCTCAGACCCGCAATCGGAAGTGATGTCATCAGGGCCAGGCGGAATTTCTCATAACTGGTCTGCAGAGAAGTGAGATAAAGAGTCAGTGTGCCCCGCCACCCCCTGCTCTGGCGTGGAATTACTTTCATTCAGGCCTTTTAGCTGCCTCTCATGCGCACGTGTGTGACACATTTTAAATTTTATATTTTGTATTCTGTGTTGTCCTTGTATGTTGCACCAATACCATCCATACAAATTCCAAGTACACATTAATGTACCACCTAGTCCATAGATCATATTCTGATTCTGACTTCACTGCACAATAATTTTTTTGAAAAGTCTTGCTTCCTGAAAAGTTTTTGCTGATTCTGACAGGTGCCTACTGCACAAATGTACTTTTGGTTTTACTGCATCACGCAGGAACTCTGAGAAATAGACATTTATATGTTTACTGACAATAACGTATTTAGTCACGTTTATGTTTCGCATAAGCTATTGAATTCAACAGAATTAAAAGTGTTTTGCTCCTGATTTTCTTTTGTATTCAATGTCTGGTGCATCACGTTGCAGTGTCCAACAGTAGTCAGCAAGCATTGACAGATTCCAGGTGCCCTGGTATCGTTTCTCCATCGTAGCAATGTCCTGGTGAAACCTTTCACTGTGTTCGTCACTTACAGCACCGAGATTTCCGGGGAAGAAGTCCTAGTGTGAGTGGAGGAAATGAATTTTGAGTGACATGTTGCACTTCATTGTCTTGTATGCTTTGAGAAGTTTGTCTACCAGCTGAATGTAGTTTGGGGCTTTGTAATTGCCCAGAAGATTGTCAACAACATCTTTGAAGGCTTTCCAGGCAATTTTTTCTGACCCAACTAACAGATCTTCAAACCTCTTGTCACTCATAACATGTCTGATCTGGGGGCCAACAAAAATACCTTCTTTGATATTAGCGTCAGTTATTCTTGGGAACATCTGTCTTAAAAAATGAAAACCTTCGCCTTCCTTGTTCAGTACTTTCACGAAATTCTTCATGAGTCCCAGTTTTATGTGAAGAGGAGGCAAAAATATCTTTACCGGGTCGACAAGCGATTCATGTGCCACATTTTTCTCTCCTGGAACTAACTTTTTAACAGAGTGGCCAGTTCTGTCAAGAATAGTGTGACTCTTTGGCACACCTGTTCCATTCACAGATGAAACAACAGTACTTTGTATAGCCGAGCTGCAGCCCTAGTAACAGAACAACGACTTTAAGATCTCCACAAATTTTCCAGTTGTACCTGCTATACTGGACGCGCTTCAGCAACAGTTCCATATTCCATAGTCATGTGGCACGGGTCTCATTGCTGACGGCAGATTAGGATATTCAATTGACTTCATGTTTTTGGCAGAGAAACCAGACACATTAGTCAAAGAGAAGTAACAGTCCATCACCTGGTCTTTCTGGTCTCGCCATATCATTGGAACAGCAAATGGCATCATCTTTAGAGTGCCTCTGAGCCAGGCTCTCAGACTGACAGCGCATGTTGCACAGCAAATGTGAGGCACCCATTCCTTGTCTTGATCACCAATTTTGCAGCAGAAATACAAATGATAAGCTTTCTTCACAAGAACAGTCATCCAACGTCTCTGAGGCACATGTGTATATTCGCCACAGATGTAGCAGAATGTATCGCGGCTGTTATGACATTGACGAGACATATCGCCCAACACCAAAACGTCTATAGCATCAAGCTTACTTACTGTTATATTGCTACAGACACTATACTTTACTATACTGATACTCTACAGTATATACACACTGACTAAGATCTATATTAACCAAATGAGCAGGATCGGTGTATGCAAGCCATCTTTATAGCATGCTGAGACAGTGTCAAGCTCGTTCAGACCGGCCAAGGATGTCAACTTCCATAGAACAGCTTCCAACCTGGCCTGTTTCCATGCCTAGATATGCCCAGGCTGCACAAACCGTTGTTGATAAGTCACTTATGGCAGCGAAAATGTTTGGATACAAATAGAAGAAAAAATCATGACAAAACTGAAATGGTACGTGATGGGTAAATTTTGATGTGATATTCATGATCAGCACCCAAAATTCTATGTGAAACACCCAACAGTGTTCAAGAAGCAAAAACTTTGTTGTGCAGTGCTTTTCGTTTTACTTAATTTAGCCTCCCAGGTAACATTTGAGCTTGGCTCAACAGCACCCTTTAGAGACCACAACTATCAAATGTGGTACCAGACATACTTACTCTGTGTACCTCCCTAGTAAAACTGTCACGTTAAGGGGTAGGTATCCATGGGTGGGCACCATTTAACATGGTAAAGTTCTTCTCTCCCGTCTGATACTTAACGGTTCCCTGTATCTGACCAACCTGGTATGAGTTTTTGCCTCAAGCAATCCCTTTCCAGTTAAGCAATTCCATACAATATATTTATCATTCATTTATTTTTCCAAACCTACTTATTCAAATGCAGTGTTACTATATGTATTTATTAGAGAAAGTACATTTATATCAGTCATAAAAAAATTGCTTTCAGATGGCTAGTTCCATGAACAGCAATAGATTGAAAATTGCAGAAACTGTATTCTACGTTTCATTCCTTCATGTCTGTCAGGCATCATTTAATGGAATTTTTTTTTGGTAAATCACTCATCACATTCAGTCACATTTCATAAAAAATTTTTTTGTAAAGTGTGTTTAAAATTTGCTCTCCTCTACAATTTACTTGAGACCTGCAATTTTACTTTCTGTGCCTTGTAATAAACAGTATTTGTAATGCTTCTGATTGCTTTCCCTGCGTCGACTACCTTTGGTGAAAATAAATCAAGAAACTTAGAAAATGCTTTTCGCTGAGATAGAAACTGCTAACCTTTTCGAAATATTTTAGGTGTAATTTAATGCTTTGATGATCTTCAATGTAAAATCTTATTTCCATACATTTGTTGGATCTGTATTTTGGTGTGTTATGACTTTAGGGGGGCTCTTGGTGACCCTTCCTCATATTGTATTCTGTTTTTCTTTCTACTCCTCACAAGTTGATGAATACCTCAATGAACTATGCTACTTAAAGTTGCCTTTTGTTGTGCCATGTGAAAGCTTAAGGGCGGTAAAACGGCACATCTTGGTTATTTAACTCTTTGAGCAGTGAATATGTTTTCCACAAAGCAATGGTTTCACACATAAACATTCTTTTGTTTTTCTTATTTTACATGACCACAAGCTTTGGGAGGAAAACTGCAGGACAACCAGGTCGACTTTAACAAAAAGAATCTAACTTAAGATTTATCTAACAGTGTAGCATCTCATATTTACTTTAGGGGGACTGTTATAGCTCCACCATATCTCAGGAGACAAAATGCACTGGTACAAGTATATAACAAAATAATAGATAACAAGCATCACCCTTTCATAAGAAATTAAAAAAAAACTCCACAGTGGATTAATAAAGATTTAAAAAAGAAGTTGCAAAGGAAAAAAATTGCTTTATAAGGCATATAAGACTAATGACTGGAAAGTAAATCGTAGAGAGCATGAGAACATGAGAGCAACCATTAAGAAGGATATCAGGGAGGCTAGAAGACAGTTGGAGTGGAATATAGTAATAAGGCGAAAGACGCCCCTAAGAGATTCTTTCAGTATTTTATTAGTAAAAGAACAGTCAAGGAGGAGGTCAAGTGCATCAGATATAGTAAAGGGGAATTAAAAGATCCAGACAATGAAATAGCACATGCCCTAAACTTATATTTTAAGTGGATAACCTCCCAGAGGTAACAGGGACTACTAAGGAGGTGCTGAGTGATTTGGAATTTTGTAGAGGGAGAAGAGCTGCTCAGATTAAATAAGCTGAAATCAAACAAATCACCAGGACCAGATAATGCTTACCCTCAAGTTCTTAAGGAGGCTAGAGTGTACAGATATAAACCCTTGACACATATTTATAGGAAGTCACTGCTCACTGGAGAGATTCCGAAGGACTGGAAAATGGCAAATATCATCCCATTATATAAAAAGGGTGACAGGGCAGATCCAAGCAACTATAGGCCAGTAAGCTTAACATCCATCACAGGAAAATTAATGGAAGGAATTATTAAGGATAAGATTGAGTAACACCTGGCAAGGACAGGAGTTATTAGGAACAGCCAGTATGGAGTCAGAAGAGGGAGGTCGTGTTTTACTAACATGCTGGAATTCTATGAGGAGGCAACAAAAGCATACGATCAAAGTGGAGCTTATGATATTATTTACCTGGACTTTCAGAAAACATTTGATAAGGTGCCACATGAGAGGGTGGGCATCAAATTAAAAGAAGTGGGAGTTCAGGGTGTGGTGTGTAGATGGGTGCAGAATTGGCTCAGACACCGGAAGCACAGGGTGATGGTGTGAGGACCCTTATCAGAATTGGCCAATGTTAAGAGTGGTGCTCCACAGGGGTCAGTGCTAGGGCCGCTGCTATTTTTAATATATTTAAATGATTTAGATAAGAATAGAAGTAACAAGCTGGTTAAGTTTGCAGATGATACCAAGATAGGTGGATTAGCAGATCATTTGGAATTTGTTATATCATCACAGAAGGATTTGGACAGCATACAGAAATGGGCAGATTTGTGGCAGATGAAATTTAATGTCAGTAAATGTATAGAATTACACATAGGAAGTGAAAATGTGAGGTTTGAATACACAATGGACAGTCTTAAAATCGAGAGTACACTTTATGAAAAGGATTTAGGAGTCATAGTGGACTCAATACTCTCAGCTGCCAAATGGATCTTCTCACAAGCATTCACTCTTTTGTTTTTTTTTTTTCATCTCCCCTCCCCTTAAGCTCTAACCCACCTTTCTTATATCGCAATTACTCCAGCTGATTAGAGTCACACATGTGCAAATGGGGGACAGTTTACAGGCTCCAACAGTGTTATTCTTCAGCCGGACCCGGGGGCGATGCTCTCCTCTTGATCTTCTGCAGTTCAGCTAAAGGCCATGCCTCTCAATGACATCACCACCAGTCCACCCACTGCTGACATCACTTCCGGCAAACCCTGATGACATCATTTCCAGTACCCAGAATCCACCTTCCTGCCACATCAGTTCCTGTTCCGGCCGCCGTGACTCCACCTCTTCCTCCTATCCTCCATATTTATAGAGCAAACTCAACCTGCTAGTAAGTTCAGTTATGAACTCTGCTTATGTAAAGATGTGTTTCTTTTCTTTTGCTGATTTTTCAGTATACGGGGTGGACACCCTTAAACCTTTTTCTGTCTGTTGCCTAATTTTTTTAATCATGGCATTCGTTTACTCCCATAATTAACCAGACACATATGATTACAGACATGCGATCTGCTCTATAGTGTCTCAGCCACCAGGAAATTAACTAAAACCCACTAAAAATGAATAATAAATGAATGCAATAAGAAACCTCAGAGATGACTTATCATAATATGCACTTGAAATCTTGAACTGGAATTCTAAATACTAAATAAATAGTCCCGCCCATTCTGTTTGTACCACAATAAAGACTCCAAATAAACAGTTACAGTCTGGACCTCACTTTAGAAGAAGACACAATTCTTCAGAGAGTGAAAAGAGAATGTGACAGTTTGAAGAGCTCTTAACCTGAACTCTTCTACCATTTTCTATTCTATCAATTTTTCAACTCGAACATTAAACAGGGCATCTTCTGACACCTCAAATCTTTATGTGTGATTCACTCTCTCTTTTCCATTTTATAAATTGTGAGCTGTGATGATTAATTTTTTTTCTTTTATCTCTTCCACTTTGCCTAGCTCCTCTTTAATGTTGTATGAACATTTATAGATGAGCATTCAAAACTTAAACCATTTAAGAGTCTAAAAAGTTAAGAAGACAGAAACCATAATACGCCTGACAGCTCCTGCCTCAGAATCGTCTTCATTAAACGTATACCTTCATGCAATGTGAAGAAGTTGTCTGATAATACAACCTTGGAGCATTCACAGACTTAGACGGCAACAATCTGCTCGACAAAGATAAATAGAAACAGAGAACAATTACTTAAATAAGTTTGTGACAATGCATAGACACTGGGGAGTTTCAGACAGATTTATTCTCAATAGACTTTAAATAAGACATTTCGATTTACTGTCACAGTCATGAATCAATAAATACAATTCTCCTGAAATTTTCTGTTATCCATCAAACGATTTTTCTAATACAAACCATTCTATTCTGCCTCCTTCTAAATGGAGGCCAGCATGCCGCCTGATGTAAAGTTTACTTCTTTCAGTGAGATTTAGCTCAGAACCAAAAACTAAAGGTATCCAGCACACATTTAAATAAACATGCTAACTGTACCTTTTTGTTCTCAAAAGTCTTTATTCATTTTTCTTTACACAGCTTCTCCCTGAGACCCTGTATCAGATATACAGGTTAGAAAATGGATGCACATTTCTTTAAAGTTTTAATCACAGTTGTTTTCTTAAGGGAGATGTCTAACACATTTGTTAACCATTTTCAGTAGACATAAATTATGAGGTCACAGAAAGTCAAAGCCCATCTCAGCTGTGTTGGGCGCAAGGCTGAAAGCATTACAGGCCAGTGGGGTGTACTGGTTAAGGCTTTGGACTTCAATCAACAACAACGACTTATTTTTTGTATGGCGTTGTTTACTGAGTGTAAGTGCAGAGTGTTGTGAACAATTCTCAACCAAAGCACAAGTATAGATTATACTAACTACTGTCACACACAAGCGATTATAGGGCAGCCAAAGGACCCACAAGACAGGAGAGTGGAACAGTGTACTAACAACTCTCTCTTTTTTCTCACAGGAAAGACGAACCGCAAAAGAGCCCGGTACCGTGAATTCACCTCCAACCTTCCATCAGACGGCCGGGCTACTTCTGCGTTTCTCAGTCGCATATCGTCCCTTGCTGATGACGTCACCGTCATCCCAGGATTCCCCGCTCGTCCTCACCCGGCATCCTTTCTACCATCCTTTCCTCCATTAATACGCCCATCTATTCACCATAGAGGTGGCTTGTATATGTGTGCAGTTAACAAGTTGCTGTATAGTGTATCAAGATACACTATACGGGGACAGATCCCCAACCCTTAACGCAGTGTCTGTGTGTTTTCTTTACACTACTAAATGCAGAACTAGTATACATAAAAAACACAGATCTGTTAAAGCACATGGAGAGAGAGAGAGAGTACAAAGATGTCCATCAGCTAACTGGTGAACTATAGACAGTTAACAAAATTGTAAAAAAATTAAATTGTAAAAGTCAGAGTCCTGGAAACTGAATCTAGAAGTTGTAGGCATCTGAGATGATGTCTGGCTAAGTGTCTGGGCTGGCAAGGTTGCCAGTTTGAATCCTGGTAGTTTAACTTTTGTCAAAATTTGCCTCTGCGTTTTTAGCTGTGTCGTTATTTTCTCTTTCTGTTTTATATCCAATATATATTGGCGTGGTCGCCCCTGCAGTCCATGCTTTTCTTTCTCCAAGTAACCGATCGCCACACAATCAGCTCTGTAATAGATGTTAAGCCATCTGTAAGCTTAGAGCACTGATTCTTCAAAATGTTTATCTTCGTAGTACATGTTTAATCATTCTATCTTTCACGCCAGTCCCAGTGAAGAATATGGATTATTTAAATGAAATTAAAGTTTTACCTGTATAATATAATAAACATATTTTGCTGCTTTTCATCATAAAAATGATTTCATCATCATATGTAAATACGCGCTTTATAAAGTGGCTCAGGTTGTGCAATATTATAACTGTAGTGCAAGTTTACAGTGAGGTGATTGTACTTATAAGTACAAACAGTTCTACAAGGAGCACTTGAAGCACTGATTGAGTGCGTTTATAGTTCTTGGGATGAAACTGTTTCTGAACCATGAGGTCCGTACGGAAAAGGCTCTGAAGTGTTTGTTATATGAGAGCAGTTCAAATAGACAGCATGGCCGAGGCAGCGTGTGCTTGATGCTGTATACCGATAATTCTCTTTCCAATCATCTGCTGTACAGCTGTGATTCACACTCAGATAAAGTGATATAAATACTCCGAGTGGTGCAGTGAGAGTAATATGGAAAAAGATGATCCGATGTGGGATCTGAGGTGCAGTGAGAGTAACAACGCTAAGGCAGTTATGGTATTTGGAATAGTTTGACCATTCTGTGGACCATTATATTTTTACAGGTTAATTACAATAAGATGCCTTATAAAACCGCATCAGGGATGTGGATCTAAAAAAAAAAGGATAAGAACACAGGAACAGTAGCACTGCTTTGACACTGGGTTCCGCCAGTCTGAAAAACCGAGCAGAGAACTTGTGTACGACAGGGTATGAGCTACCGTGGAAATGTGCATGGCTTTACGCCAAGTTTAGGTTTTATACATCGCGATTTGAACATGGAAATGTTCTTACGCAACATTTTTGTGCGTACGCACCGTTTATACATGAAGCCCCACATGATCTTCTCAGCAGTCTTTACCTCTCTGCAGGCGTTTGCAGACCATAGCAGTAGTGTTGTCATACCACACAGTGATGCAGCTTTTCAAGATGCTGTCAACAATGCAGTGTCACAAAAACAAGACATAAACAGATAAAGGTTTGGGGCAGCCACCCATATAATATGGTATCCTGACTGAAAAGTCGTTTTTTATCAAATACACAGCACTGAAGTGCATACAACTGAGTCCAGAACAAGACTGAGGGAAAAGGGAAAAAGGGCAGGCTTTTAAAGAGGAGGAGCCGGAGCCGGTAAGGTCTACTTCCATTGGCTCGGTCCCGGAAGTGACGTCAAGAGAGCCAGGTGGAATCTCACGGGAAGGGTCTACAGGAAAGGGAGAAAAAGAGTCAGTGCACTCTGTCACATCCCGGCATGCCTCAGAACTGCCTTCACTCAAGCCCTTTAGCTGCCTCCCATGCACACGTGTGTGACAGCAGCTATAAAAGTTGCAGAGGATCTTAGTCGACATACCAAACTTCCTCAGCCTCCTCAGAAAGTACAGCTGCTGCTGAGCTCTCTTGACCAGCTGTGTAGTGTTAAGTGTCCAAGTGAGGTCCTCACTGATATAGACGCCCAGGTTTTTAATGCTGCTCACCTTCTCCACTTCAAGTACTCGGATGAACAGTGGCCGGTGTTATGATGTTATCTTTGTGGGAGGTGACACAGTCCTGGGTGAACAGGGTGTAGAGGATGGGGCTAAGAACGGATCCCTGTGGGGTGCCTGTGTTTGTGATAATGGTGGCTGAAATCCTACTACCAATCCTGCCAGACTGGTGCTTGCCAGTCAGAAAGTCTAGGAGCCAGTCACAGAGGGTGGGGTGCAGGCCAAGTGCATACAGTTTATGGGTGAGTTTATGGGGGATAACCATGTTAAAGGCAGAGCTGTAGTCAACAAAGAGCATCCTGATGTAAGAGTCTTTGTTCTGCAGATGGGAGAGGGAATAATGTAGTGCGGCCGCAATGGCATCTGAGGTGGACCTGTTGGGCCGGTAGACATACTGCAGGGGGTCCAGAGTGTCCAGTATGCTGCTCTGAATGTGGGCCAGCACCACTCTCTCAAAACGCTTCATGATGATTAGAATGAGTGCTACTGGCCTGTAATCATTCAGGCAGGTGGGTGGGCTTTTTTTAGCAAGGGGGATGATGATTGTAGTTTTAAAGCAGAACGGAACTATGCTCTGACTGAGGGAAAGGTTGAAGATGGAGCAGAGAACATCAGCCAGCATATTGGTACATGCTCTGAGAGCCCGCCCAGGGATTTTGTCTGTTCTAGATGCCTTACGGGGATTGATCTTCCTTAGTGATTCCTTAGTGAAATCTTGATTTTGCTTTGTCCTTCTGTGGTATTGAACATCACTTGATGAGGAAAAAATGAATTTAAATTATTTTAGCAGAAGGCTGTGACATATCACGTTACGTGGGCGTCCCCTTGACCTGGTCCAGCCACTCAGTTTCTCAATAATGAGGATCCTGTGAGCCAGATCACCTCTGGGAATCACGCCACATGGCCGTAGTGCCATAAATGACACTCCCTTACTATTACAATTCAGGTAATGTTTGGGACTTCATGAGCAACTGCTCATTCGACACAAAGTCGAACCAGCGGTACTTAAGGATTCTCTGAAGAGACATAGTACTAAATGAATCCAGTCTTTGTCTCATGTCACTGGATAGCGTCCATGTCTTGTAGCCATATAGCAAAACAGGACCAAACCTTTCGTATAGATATAGGAGGTATAGCACTGCACATCCCTTTCCAGTGACCTCATGACCCCCCATGCTCTCCCAATCTGTCTACTGTCCTGATGTTACACTTCATCCGGCCCTGCAAGCAGTCCTCCAACTTGCAGGGAAATCATGGGGGTTGGTGGCAGGATTGGCACTCCAGCCACTATAAAAAAAATTCACACAGCTCTGAGACAAAAGAAAGCACTCCTTTCTGCTCTCCATGGGAGTAGCTCTGTTGCAGCCTCCTGTAGGAAGGATGCTCGCATTATGAAGGGGATGTGGGAAAGCCCTTTCAGGAGCCCCATCTCTGGAAGAGTCAAAAAGTATAGTCAAAACCGTAGGAGAGCCAACGGGGTCAGGCCTGTCTGGGATCAGAACTGGTGTGATACTGAGGCATCACCCGCTGCACAGAAGCACTTGGGTCCCAATTTGAGGCGGCCCATTCGGGTAGGTACATGGAAAGTCTTGTCTCTATGGCATGATGATCATGTATAACAGATGACTTAAAAAAATAAAGTGTGTTAACCAAGCAAAATTGAGTCATTCTGACATCTGTCTCAGGTAGATTGAATAAGACAGTGGTTCCTCGATTTATGAGGCTCTCTGGGTGGAAGAGTTGGGCCTTGGCAGATGGACTGCAGAAGTGATGTCAGAGATGGGATGATGTCAATTTTCCTTTCTGCAGAGGGAGGAGAAGAGAGATTATTATGTAGTGCCACCTCAAGTCTCGGTGGAGAATTACAATCCCTAAAGCCCTTAAGCCGTTTCCCATGTTCATGTGTGTGACATGTTTTCTAGGTGAAGAAAGAATACTGAATAATCTGACAGAGTAAATGTGAATCATGGAATAAATTCAACAGAATAAACTAACTTCTGCAAACCAGGCTCTCATCCTTCCTGACCGCATCAGCATTAACCGAGACGCACCTTGTCGGCACAGGGTCTTCCCATGCGCTCTATCTGCACTCCCTGGATTCCATCCAAGATTCCACTTCTACACAATGGTTCAATGAGGACACCCCTCTCCTACAGGGGCCCAACCACCTGCTTCCTCTCCTCCTCCTCCTCCTACTCCTTTGAGCTTACCTGCACTACTGAACTTTGCCAACTCTTCTTCCAAATGTTCTTTTCTCGTTCTCCAATTGTCCTCTCTTGCACTGGATGGACTCTTATTTTCAAACTATCGGTGTGCACTGGTGTTCAGTTATGCACCCCAGATTGCTAGTGTGGCAATCAGTTTGTACTGACATAACCACCTCATCAACACCCTAGAGCTGCTCCGCCATGTTACTAAACACCTGTGTGTCTGCACGTGAATAAATGATCTAATGACCACCTCATCAACACTCTGGAGCTGCTCCTCCATGTTACTAGACACTTGTGTGTCTACAGGTGAATGAACAATCCACTGATCACCTCATCAACACCCTGGAGGTGCTCCGCCATGTTACAAGACACCTGTACATCTGCACGTAAATGAACGATCTGCTGACCACCTCATCAACACTCTGGTGCTGCTCCGCCATGTTACGAGACACCTGTGTGTCTGCATGTGAATGAACAATCCATTGACCACCTCATCAACACCCTGGAGCTGCTCCTCCATGTTACGAGTCACCTGTGTGTCTGCATGTGAATGAACGCTCCACTGACCTCCTCATTGACATCCCAGAGCCGCTCTGCCACACTATGATACACCTGCACTCCACCTGCCACCACCACCACCACCCCCAGCTTACCGTACTGTTTTATTCTAAAAATATGCTCTGCCACGGACCTCGCCTCACGACAATGAGCTTTAGGTGATCTAAATTCCATGAACAAATCTGCTTCTGCTGTTTATAAATTCATTTAACACAGCCGCTACAAGAAATGGCAAGCTTGCAGTTAAATTCTAGATCGGCTCTAAATGAATCATCATTCCACAATTTCTAACATTTCTGTAATTTGCAATTAAAATGTAATGTGATACGTCGCCTTCCCCTTTGCATTTTTAGCTCCTCAAAACTGTCATGTAGGCACTCAAGCCCATTTGCAATTAGCGACCCTACCAAGCAAAAAAAAAAAAAAAAAACTGCCAAAAATTGATGAAAACTGGGACTTAGTTGAGACTTGGATTTTTGTTTTTGCCATTTTAGAAGAAGAATCTTAAATTCAGGGCACTTCATTGTGAATGTCTATAAGAATAGTATTTTATCATGTGAAACGTTTCAGTTAAATTGAAATCTAAATGAAGTCATTAATAACGCGATCAGATTATATTAAAGTGCAGTTAACTGCAGTGTAATGATAAATGAATTAACAAAACTTTTATGGAGCTGCTTTCATTCATTTGGCAAGGATAAGTAATCTAAATCCACTAAGTATCAGGGGAGGCAACAATTAAGCAGGCGGCATTAATTACAATTCATTAGCCATAAATTATTTGAGAGATGCCTACTAAATAATTCAATTGTTTTGTTTTTTTTGTTTTATAAGTAAAACCACTCATAATATAACTATTTTAACTGATACTGCATTTATAAGAATGCAGATTTCTCAGTCAATTTATATGGATCTCTTAAATGTCTACAGCAGCAATAAAAATGAAATCAGCAAAATGCCTTTGTGCTGTATTTAATGATGGCAAACATAATTATAGTAATAATTGAATTCTTCGATAAATGTAGAAAAGATCATTTTTAAAGCACAATTAACAAGAACTCACTTGATTTATACTCCATGGTGTTATCATACTTACAAGCTTAAATAGCTCCTACAATATGGTGGCTCTGTGTTTAGCCCCAACACCTGCTGCTTCAGAGTCAGGGATTCAAATACACTCTTAAAAATAAAGGTGCCAGACTGCTTCTTCCGAGTAATGCCATACAGCAGGGGGTTGCCATCTCTGGTCCTGGAGGACCACCGTGGCTGCAGGTTTTCATTCGAACCCTTTTCTTAATGAGTGACCTCTTTTGCTGCTAATGAACTTCTTTTCAACTAATTTGAATTGACTTGTTCTTGACGACTCAGACCCCTTAATTGTTTCTTTTTCCTTAATTAGCAGTCAAGCAATAATGAGATAAAAAATGAGCCAAAACAACTGGTGTCCAAAGTACAATATCTGAAAATAAAGGTCCACAAAAAATTTTAACGGGGCTCTTAGAAAGAGAAAATCCACAGTTTCGGAAATGTCTGCTAATACAACACGAGAGCAGCAACAAGCCATGAAATTAAAGAACAAGTTTAATTAACGACAAGAATTGGCACCTCATTAAGCAGCTGTTTGGAGTGAAATTGGTTGGAGTTTCAGGCCCTGACTTAGTTGGTCTTCTGAAATGAGTGCGTGGTGAAGCAACTAAAAGCAGGTGTAATATCTGCCCTTTCACCCTCAATGGCTTTTCTAAACAATCAGCCCACTCAAGCAGGTCTGCATCAGGAAGCTCATGCATGTGGGGCAAAGTTCCGTCCACTGAGATGCTATCCCTCCATGAGTTTTATATAGTCCTGACTTTAACCCCTTGTTGCCTAAATGTATTTACAATTATATAAAAATAAATTTATTTACAATTATATAAAAAAAAAGAAATTATTTGTGTTTTTGCTGTCAAGCAGATGCTAAATTAAGGAGAAGGGTCTAGCTGCAGCTTGCAATACCAATGACACAAATCAGGTAATGTCCACAACGTCAGTCACAAAACGCCCTTTGACTCAGATAACACTCTTACGACCCAAACCTTAACCATAGTGTAACGGGCCCTAATGCTAATCATAGTCTAATGTGATGGGTGTTACGTGACTGACATTGAGGGCGTTTCGTGATGTTGAGGCGTTACAGGACTGATTCATAGGTACTGCGGTCTGCAATTACACTTTTTTGAAATTAAGTGGAGATTGTTCATTTGAATATAACATGCAAACAATAAGCTGGTACGTATTTTTATCTTACCCAACTCACCCCAAATTTGGACAATTTCTCGAAATTAGTAGCCAAAATCCATGTGCATGGCCATGCCAACACTTTGCTTCCATCAGGTAGATGTAGTTTCCACCATGACTGCTAGATGGCATGACCAGTACATCCAATACGATCCTTGGTACGTATCGAATACGCATCAACTGGCATTGGCGGGATACATACGCTACCTCAGCTGCATTCAGGCCGGAAGCTGTTTGAAGAGATTTCGCGACAATCATCTACAAGGGGTTAAGGGGTGTGGCTGCATTGCCCTCCTTGGGCAGTTTCTATGAACTAGGGAGGAGAAAAGGGAAGATATGGATAGCTTTGGCTATTGGATAACCTTGTCCGTGCCTGTAAGGTGATCCTCAGGCACCCATATGTGACAACACTTATTTATTTACCAGTAAGGGCGCACTGCACAATAATATGCAGGGAATACAATTGACTTGAGCATTCATAGTTTTCATCCTCTTTCTCCGTATGTTTAGTGTTTGTTTGCTCAGAGGTTGATGCGCTTGCTGCTTCCTGAGCAGCTCTTCTTTTCTCCACCCTAGGGGCCGCTTCTTCTCTTCTTTCATTGGCATCTTTTCATGTTAAAACTGATTAAGTCAGTGTTTGTGTTTCAATTACTTAGTCTGCTTTCTTTAATTTTTCACTTAAGCTGGCACTTGAGTCTTCAATCTGCCTCAAGAATGATTTAAGATATGACGAGTTAGGGGACGTGATGGCAAAGGTGGTAGCGATGAGAACGGCACTCATAATTATGCGCCGCACGACCACCCTACTGGCCACTGCCAGAGAGTTGATTCTACAATAAAATAAAAAGAGGAATAACCTTGGAGGTTAATCATCACCGCGGAAGTGGATAGTAGACGTCACGTAGTATACGTGTACCAAATTTCAGGTCAATGGGTCAAACGGGTTGCGAGCTACCGGTGATTTAAAATCCTGGACAGACAAACTAACAGCCATGGTAGCGTATTATATAAGAAGATATCTTTATGCAACCAGAGTGTAAATACTCCACACAATGACGAATATGTTAAACACAACACAACATATTTATTAAACACACCACTCAGGAGATATCCTCACAATTTAACTCAATTCAGCTACAAAATAAAGTTCAATTACTTGGTCTGGGTTACATCCATCCATCCATTATCCAACCCTCTATATCCTAACTACAGGGTCACGGGGGTCTGCTAGAGCCAATGCCAGCCAACACAGGGCACAAGGCAGGAAACAAATCCCGGGCAGGGCGCCAGCCCACCGAAGGTCTGGGTTACATTGCAGCCAATATTCACTGGGATAAACACAAATAAATTAATGATAGTGATAAATAAATATAAATGAAAGGAAATTGTTGACATGCTCATCTGCAGTACTGACGGTTACTCATATCATCCTTTTGGAATTTTTGACGCTATCCACTTTAACGTTCTCGATAAAACACAGGAATCTGTGGTATCACCAGTATTTTCATCTTGACGTGTGTGATAAATTCAGTGTTTTATTTTTTCTCATTTCTTTTAGCTAGCATATTCTAGCAAGGCAGCCACACAACATTTTGGCCTTTCTTCCCAAAGCCTGAGCTCCCCTTTTTATCTGCGTTCCAGTGAGCCAAACCTGCACAATACCTCCTCATGATTAACATTAATGTGAACAGAAAATACACTTTTCTTTTTTTTTCAAATCTCTCTCACAACTTTAGTACACACTTTCCTTACAACGTTTCCTTACCATCGTCATCTTTCTTTTTTCTTTTTCTTTCTCTCCTTCCGCTCCTCTCCAGAATGAGACAGAATCTCATTGGATAACTAACAGAATGTACAAGGTGTGCACAAAGTCAATATACCCCTATCTTTAGGAGCATTTACAGGAATAACCATGACAATTTGGTTCCTGTGGACATCAGCCCAAGTCTTCCCGGTATTTCAAAGTCTGTCTGGTGCTGCCACCTGCTGCCGCTCAAGAAATCACAACAACGTGGCAGCCGTTCCAAGACGAAGCAATGGGTGACACAAGTGTTTTCACGATCATGGAGCGTTTGGATGCTGACTTGGACAGACGTCAGGAAGCTTGTGATCTGATGCTGCACCAATTTCCAACAAATGCTGAGAAGGAAAAGGTTATGTTCTCTGACGAGTGCGCGATTTATCGCAGTTCCTGCAATCGAAACGTGTTTTTCTGGGGAAAAGAAAATCCACATTTCTTTGAAGAAATTGAGCATAACCCACCACACGTGATGATCTAAGCCGGAATGACAGCACAGTATTTGTTTGGCCCTTATTTTTTTGATGGTTCTGTTAACCAAATCAGTTATCTGGAAATGCTGAATGGCTGGCTCATCCCGCAACTGAGAAACCAGGGCATCCTTGACAGTGTTTGGTTTCAACAAGACGGGGCACCTGCCCATTTCGCAATCACCGTGCGTGATCGCCTCAACAAAGTTTTTGGGAATCATTGGATCAGACGAGGATCAAACAACAATCCCGCTCCTCTTCCATGGCCTCCAAGAAGCCCTGATCTCACAACTCCAGATAATACACTCTGGGGGTTTATCAAAGAAGACGTGCGAAAGCGCAGTTATTCATCAAACGATGAACTGAAACATGCAGTTCGCGCAGCGTTCCAGAAAGTTACCCCACAAATGTTGCAGAACATGAGCAGGAGAACCTGGCGGCGCATTTGGCTATGCAGAGATCATGGAGGGACCCATAAAGATGTTTTGGATTCCTAAGAGGTATCCTTTAGCTTTCAAAATCTTCCAAAAGATAGGGGTATACGGACTTTGTGCGCACCCTGTATGTATACCTTGATTGGTAGTAAAGAGCACCAATCACATTTCTCTCTTTTCCTGCTTTTGGAAAAAAAAGAATAATTCTAACGTTATGTCGCTGCAGCTAACTACTAAGTTCATTAACTCTTTCAAGGTGGATGTCTACTTTTGTTATCAGGAGCGGTTGACAGCAGTAAGCAACTGCAAACGGTGACAAAACCCACCATTACGTTTGAGTCCGACTCTCTTTGCTAAAAGGAAAGTTAGCTTCATTCATTTGACCGAGATTTCCATGCGCTTGTGGGAGTAGTGAAGAGCAAACAACGGCAAAAATGGCATCAACATCTGGCGAGAGATCAAAGCGAATGCACAAAGCAAAGTACTCCATGGACAACTTGAACTTTGACCTGGCGGACTCCGATTCTGGCGCAAGTGATCTGGAGATCGAGATCGAAAACAAAAGTGAGGTACTGGCATCAGCTGATCGATCTCTAGCTAATCGTGGTGCCGAACACATTTGTGTAGATGAAGACCGCCACTCATAATGACACAAGGTACAAACCAGATTGCGCTGCACTGTGGCCATGACTGCCACCCGCCAGCCTGCCATGCATTCCTGCCAGCCCGTGAGCGTCTCGAGCCACAAGAGACTGTGAACTGGGGGACCACAGCACCCAGATATTAATATTTTAGGTTGATTTATGTGTGAGACCCTTGCTTTGGGTGCTTTTCAGAAAATTGCATGTTTTGGAAAAAATATTCAGCCCTCAAAGAGTTAATACATCCAACTAGTATGGCATTACATATTGTAAATTCACAGTCAGATTTGTACTTCTAGATGAGCATTAATCATTTGTCAGCTCTCACGTTCACAAAGCCGCCCCCTGCAACTAAAGTCAAAATCAAACCAGTTTGGTGTGGTTGGAGCGAGCCCCTGACCAATCGGAGTGAGTTGCTGGGTACATCAGACTAGACAACTGCTCTTCACACCGACTGCCTCCGACTCGCTAATATTATATAAATAAAGGCTACAAGGGAAAATCGCAGGAAAAGTCGTCTAATGTGTCACGACCTTGAATGACATCATTTTTTTTTAAATGAATTAATTCCCACAAGGCATGCCATCTGGATTGGAAGTTAGGGGCTTGTTTTGAAAACACGTAGCAACCAATTATCTTATGTCCTCAATGGCATCTTTAACATTTCCCCGAAATAATCCATGGACCCCACCTGTGTAATAAGCATAGGTTTTATATGTCACTGTGCTCTGTGCAAATATATCTTACCGGTAAGAGCGGACTGCAGGATAACGTGCAGTGAATATGATTGACTTGAACATTCATAGTTTTCAGACTCTTTCTCTGTACGTTTAGCATTCTTTTGCTCAGTTTTGCTCGTGTTAAAACTGATCAAGTCAGTGTTTGTGTTACAATTACTTACTACGCATGCACAGCACTGCCGCCTGGTTGGCCGCTGCCGAGAGTGGGTTCTACAGTAAAATAAAAATAAAAAGAGTGTAGCGGGGCTACATAATAGTATGTTTTATGTTTGTGCTAAGTGCGTTTTGTTTTCATCGTCCCGTTTACTGTCCGTCATATGTGCATCAGTAAGTGTTGTCCCCATAAGTGCAGAGGGGAAGGATGAGGGAGAGAGACTGCAGCCCCGAGACAGAAATCACCTGTTTGATCCACCAGTTACATACGGGACATTCTATATTTAAAAAAGAGGAGCGAAGGCGAAAAGGGAGGTGAGGAGAGAGATAGGAGACAAATCGAGAGGAAAAGAAGACAATTTAACCATCCATTTATCAACTCATCACTGCTTGCTTTTTTCACCCATCCGATTCTACATCATGACAGCCAGAGCCGATAACCCTGGGGTTTGGATTCATACCAGCCATTGCCAGGATATTTTATGGTGAGGTAATTTTGTTGTCGGGAAGAAGCACAATATTACTACAGTCAGTTTCAGTACCGCCAGACTTTATTTTGGACTCATTTTTCACCACATTTTTAATTGCTGTGTTTATCCAATCTGTGTTTGTATTTGTGTTATGTGCATTTGTTTATTGTTTAGGGGCAAGGGATGTAAATATTTGTATATCTGTGTTCTTACATAGTAATTAGTCACTGGTGTTTTTGGGAATTTTGGGGTTTTGCACGCACATATAGAGTATCGTATACAGGAGGTCCCCAGGTTACGGACATTCGACCTACAACATACGAACAGGGCCGCAGCTGCGACACATGCGCCTCAGTAACTGCCGCTCCGTCATCTGCCTGGGGACGCTGCAAGAGGTGGTTGGACGGAGGCTGGAGGGGGGCGATTTCGCTACTCGCGCAGTGTAACGTCATCTCGGGCAGCTCCCGGAGGCAAGCTGTTTCACTGCCCACCTACCACACACGGCTGCCTGTTCATTCTAGGTGGGCGGCTGGTAAAGCTGCAAGAGGTGACCCGGTTGTGGCTGAACGGAGGCCATTTAGGGTGAACGGGGCAGCGGGGGTGTAGCATTGTAGTGTGCCTCGGATTGCTGCGTGTTGAATGGGGGTGGTGGTGCAGCGGACATTGCAGGCAGCATACTGTAGTGGAGGTGACTGTGAGGTGGCCTGGTGAACCGCCCCTCGCTGCCCCCATTCATTCTCAATAGCAAGCCTGCTTGTACTTTTACGCACATAACAGGAAGTTGTCTCTTGTCAGTATAGGATGGCCCAGATCTAATTATGCAGATCCAGATCGTCTGGATGACTTTATGCAGGGATGATTGCAGTTCGGCACGAAGATGATTTTTCATGTCGTTAGTTCGCACACTCCTCGATCGTCTGGGATTTTTCGGGTGATTTTCTATGTAATAAACTGAATAAGTTATAGCGTAATGAAAATTGCATAATTAGATCTGGACCACCCTATACATCAGACGTGTTGACGTCTGGTGCCTTCCTGCTATGATAGCATTTACAGTGCTGTACAGAAGAGCTCATCTTAACCTTTTGTCTTCACCCTTCAAGAATGTCTCTGAAACACAAATCTGATGCAAGTGCTGGTGATACAGTAAAGAAGAGAAAAACATCACCATTGAAAATAAATTAGAAATAATAAAAAGGTCAGAAAGAGGTGAAACTCCATCATTCATTGGCAGACAACATGGTTACAGTTGGTCAACAATAGCATTTATTAAAATAATGTACCTGTTCCGACTTACATACAAATTCAACTTAAGTACAAACCTACAGTCCCTATCTCGTATGTAACCTGGGGACTGCCTGTATATATATATATATATATATATATATATATATATATTATTAAATATTTGTCTGTCTTTTCATTTTCCAATATATCAGTGTTAGATTTTACATATCTGTTTACTGTTTTCTGATTATTTTGTCATGTCGGGGAAAAACATAAGACAACTTATAAGGAGAACAGCTTGTTATTAGAGCAAAACTTCAGCTAATCCAAGGAATAAGTCTTGGTAGTGTAGTGGCCGGTCTGGTAAGGGGTTGGCCGTTATAAGACTAATAACCTTGGAGGTCAATCATCACCCTGAAAGTGGATAGTAGACGTCACATAGTATATGTGGACTAAATTTCAGGTCGATGGGTCAAATGGTTTGTGAGCTACAGGTGATTTAAAATCCTGCACAGACAAACGAACAGCCACGGTAGCGTATTACATAAAAAGATAAATCTGTTTTTTTCCTATTCACATGCACAATTGACACAGAGCCAGATTAAGCACAGGGGTTGACCATATAGAACTGCTAGGCAAGAAGTATGACATACGAGAGATTGAAACAAATAGACAGCGTGCAGATGCTGTAAACTATTTCTATCTGTTTAAGTCAGCATGGAACTGTATCCTTGTTTAAGCACAGTTTCCTTGTTTGGAAGAGCATGAGGGCCCTGCAAGTGGAGAAAACAGTATAAAGCCTTGGAACATTGCCAAGCACACCTTTGAAGCCAATAGACAGATGAAAGATATCATCACCCGATCCTGAAAATGCCTTCCACTGCACCGATAAACATCGATAGACTCAACACCTCGGGCCCCCACTCCCAAACTGGGTTTTGTCATTGACTTCCTTCATCTGTTATGCAGAGTAAGCTGACATTAAACAAAGCTAAGTTATTTCTCTTTGCGTGATTTCTTACTGCCGTATCACTAGGGAGGGGTATTGCCTGTTATGTTATATCTATATAGATTCGTGGTTAAGCAACACACCGCAATCATAAAAGAACTCATTCCCCTAGTGGACACAACCTGTTTCAAGGATAGATAGATAGATCGATAGATAGATAGATCCCTATGTCTACAAACATAAAAGTGAACTCTCTGAAAGAATGAAGAGCGGGGATCAATCTGTCTTTGGGGGACATCCCTCCTCAAAATATATAACTCGACTTCCCTGAGCAGACAACTTTTCATGTGGACCCACAGTGTAATGTCTAATTCTCTTTGACTCTGAGCTTAAGCCGCACTTTGGGGTATACGGCCCACACTTAATTCCATATTGTGCTAATGGATCAATTCAATACAGCCCACACTTAATTCTTTAGTGGTTATTCATTTCAGAGCAGTGTGGCATTTTAAGAGCCATTGATATGCTACGTAAAATTACATTGTGAATATGAAGGATTTAAATTTATTATGCTGAAGTGTGCAATAGCAAGAGAAATTTGTCTCACTTAAGCTACTTCTGGCCATTCCATAGTGTATTATTTTATCAGATGACTTTTCACAGATACAGTGGTGTGAAAAACTATTTGCCCCCTTCCTGATTCTTATTCTTTTGCATGTTTGTCACACAAAATGTTTCTGATCATCAAACACATGTAACCATTAGTCAAATATAACACAAGTAAACACAAAATGCAGTTTTTAAATGATGGTTTTTATTATTTAGGGAGAAAAAAAATCCAAACCTACATGGCCCTGTGTGAAAAAGTAATTGCCCCCTTGTTAAAAAATAACCTAACTGTGGTGTATCACACCTGAGTTCAATTTCCGTAGCCACCCCCAGGCCTGATTACTGCCACACCTGTTTCAATCAAGAAATCACTTAAATAGGAGCTGCCTGACACAGAGAAGTAGACCAAAAGCACCTCAAAAGCTAGACATCATGCCAAGATCCAAAGAAATTCAGGAACAAATGAGAACAGAAGTAATTGAGATCTATCAGTCTGGTAAAGGTTATAAAGCCATTTCTAAAGCTTTGGGACTCCAGCGAACCACAGTGAGAGCCATTATCCACAAATGGCAAAAACATGGAACAGTGGTGAACCTTCCCAGGAGTGGCCGGCCGACCAAAATTACCCCAAGAGTGCAGAGACGACTCATCCGAGAGGTCACAAAAGACCCCAGGACAATGTCTAAAGAACTGCAGGCCTCACTTGCCTCAATTAAGGTCAGTGTTCACGACTCCACCATAAGAAAGAGACTGGGCAAAAACGGCCTGCATGGCAGATTTCCAAGACGCAAACCACTGTTAAGCAAAAAGACCATTAGGGCTCATCTCAATTTTGCTAAGTAACATCTCAATGATTGCCAAGACTTTTGGGAAAATACCTTGTGGACTGATGAGACAAAAGTTGAACTTTTTGGAAGGCAAATGTCCCGTTACATCTGGCGTAAAAGGAACACAGCATTTCAGAAAAAGAACATCATACCAACAGTAAAATATGGTGGTGGTAGTGTGATGGTCTGGGGTTGTTTTGCTGCTTCAGGACCTGGAAGGCTTGCTGTGATAGATGGAACCATGAATTCTACTGTCTACCAAAAAATCCTGAAGGAGAATGTCCGGCCATCTGTTCGTCAACTCAAGCTGAAGCGATCTTGGGTGCTGCAACAGGACAATGACCCAAAACACACCAGCAAATCCACCTCTGAATGGCTGAAGAAAAACAAAATGAAGACTTTGGAGTGGCCTAGTCAAAGTCCTGACCTGAATCCAATTGAGATGCTATGGCATGACCTTGAAAAGGTGGTTCATGCTAGAAAACCCTCAAATAAAGCTGAATTACAACAATTCTGCAAAGATGAGTGGGCCAAAATTCCTCCAGAGCGCTGTAAAAGACTCATTGCAAGTTATCGCAAACGCTTGATTGCAGTTATTGCTGCTAAGGGTGGCCCAACCTGTTATTAGGTTCAGGGGGCAATTACTTTTTCACACAGGGCCATGTAGGTTTGGATTTTTTTTTCTCCCTAAATAATAAAAACCATCATTTAAAAACTGCATTTTGTGTTTACTTGTGTTATATTTGACTAATGGTTAAATGTGTTTGATGATCAGAAACATTTTGTGTGACAAACATGCAAAAGAATAAGAAATCAGGAAGGGGCAAATAGTTTTTCACACCACTGTAAATATCTACTTCATTTATGCTTTGTAAATGTTATCAAGAGAAAAAGAAGCCTTTGTCAAGGTTTTGTTACATGACAGTGCCCTTCATAATGTTGGGGACAATGACACATTTTTCCTTGATTTCCCCTTCTCTTTAAAATAACAAATCAAAAAATTCATAGATGATTAAAGTGCACATTGCAGACACATTGCAGACTCATTTAACTCTAGAATTCCTGAAGCCTAGGAAAAAACTCGTAATCCTGGCCCACCTTAAATCCATTTGCACCTCTCCATCAGCGTCTTTTGTGTTGTAAATGTGTGGATCAGCACAAGTAGCAAGCAGCCTGCTATCCCATTACCCCCCACCAATGCAGAAATGGCAAAAGGTTCTCACAGCTCAAGTGTGTTTATCTGGGTGTGAGGTGCCTGGAGTTGTAGAGGGTAAATAATATATCGTTATTTGGAACACATGCATTTCATGTGTGTTCTGTGTTGTAATAAGTCAAATAAGTTGACGACAACATGTCAAAAAGAGTTGGGGAATAACCCCGTATAATGTCCAAAGGACGGATGCAAAAATAAATGCAAAGCAGATCAAAATAAACATTTGACAACAAAGGCATGATTGCGTGTGCTTTTATAGACAAACAAAATGGTGACAGGAAATGGAATAACAGGATGTGATGTCAAATACAGGAAGTCGGAAATGACGTTGAACTTGTGGGACCGGAAGTGACTTCATCAACTGGTAGACAGATGTGGAGAGTGGCCATTTTGAAGGATTGTAATGGAGGTAGGTGTAAACATTGGTATTTTACTTTTCTTCTTTGGGTCTGAAGAGAGAGAGAGAGAGAGAGACATTAGTACACTTAAGCAACACCTCATCTCCCAATACTCCACTCACCTCAGGGCTTATTGGCTTCCTCCTAAGCGAACGTGTGTGACAGTGTCTACAGCAAGAGTTCCCAAAGTGGTCGATATCGACCCCCTGGGGTCGATTTGAACTTTTTTGGGGGTCAACGACAGCAAAAATAGACCCCATTACTACTGCTATTTGTTTGTTACTTCAAAATATCTATACCACCAATAGGTACCTAATCAAGAAGTAAAATAATTCAAAAAAACACTTTTTTGATAAAAACACATTCCATACCAAACCTGCGAACGAAAAGGTAAAATTTGTCATTAAAAGAGTCACACGTAAGAATGCATGAAAATACATGTAGCACAAACATGTGCATTGTCTTATCAAACAAGCAGACATGAAAAAGCAAGTGCAGACATGAAAAAGCAAGTGCAGACATGAAAAAAAGTTGCATGTGAGTAGGGGGTCGACGGTTTTAAAAGTTTTTGGTAAAGGGGTCTGCGGCCAAAAAAAGTTTGGGAACTCTTGGTCTACAGCAATTTGGGTAGATTGTAGGATGAAGTGCCAGGCAGGAATCGTTGAACACATAACTAAAAAAGAAACGTTTTTCATATTTTAGTAATATTTGACAAATTGTAGACATTAAGTGTACTGTATAATGTGAGAAGACTGAAGTCCAAATATCAAATAAACACTTTCACAAAAGGTTCAAGTATAACAAAACAAGTGCGGTTTTATTCAAGAATATGAATGTAGAAAAAGAAATTGGGTTGGGGTACAGCACTGACACGAGCTTTGTTGGGACAGCAGTAAGAACTGCTGACAGATAACCAAAAGGTTCCAAGCACACCCGTTTTGAGTAATGGGCTGCTTTTATTCTTACTATTATACAATAAAAACATACATTTGATTTGACTCTGTTACAGCCAATGTTATGATACTTGTAAAAGTTAAAGTTTTTTTAAATTCAGTTTTATTCTCCCAGTCACGTTCATGCCTCCCCCGATCTGACACTGCTGTTTTCACATAAAGACGTGCTATAACAGAGGTGAACTCAGATGAGGATGAGGGTTCTACATCAGAGAAAGAGAACAGAAGCCCTCCCCGCATGAAATGTCCACTCACACATAAGAACAACGCAGCTGCACCAGGCATAAAGGTGAAAGATGACACCGTTTGGATGCAGCAAGAGGTCGGGCGTCATCCTGCCAGTCAATGTGCCACATGCATGTCCTTCAAAGAAAAAGCAAGGCTTACAGAGCTCGCCAAAGTATCATGCAAAGAACAGTTTGTGATTATTATTGTGATGGTCTTTTTCATTTTTATGTTACTTATATAAAAGCCAGATCGAATGTTATTTGCCATGATTAATTTACTTATCTTCCTACAGCGTAAAGTCACAAGTAGACTGTGACAGGTGTCTGGTCACACTTACAGGTAATCTAACCTAGACACCATTCAAATATCCGACTATGCCACCCAGTTTTATTAAGAGACTAGGAACTCTTGAGATTTACAGAAAATAGCACACAGGTTTCTTTAAATTGGGCGGTGAGTAAACACACAATGAAAGACACAACAGTAATTTCAGGAAAAGCAACAGTAACTTCTATTACACCAGACAATAATAAGTACATTAAAAAGATGAATGAACATAAACAAAATCTAACAATATCAGGAACAAAATTCCTTTTTTTTAGAAAGGAAAGCACACAGTCCACACTCTAAAAGTCCATTAAAAACAAGGATTGGAGGATACAACCTTTAGTGGTGCAGAGTCCATTTTGCGCACTCTTACCCCAACAAATAATCTTCCAACTGTCCACGGATGCACTCTGTTTACCGGACACTCATTCCCTATCAGAAGTTTTATCAAAATCGTGGAATCCCTGTCAGCATCTCTTCGTCGTTCCTTTTTTCCACTCTGGGCTCCTTGTGTTGCAGTGATCTAGGCACGTCTCATTTCTCGTCTGCCAGCTTTGCTCGGTCCTTTCATGCGGCTTCCCTGGACCCACAACTGGCGTCTCCTTGTGGAGCTGTCTCTTCCTCCCTGGAAGTAAGTGTTGCCGTCCATTTGCCTCACGTCGTGCCAGCCACGTACCCTCGTCTGCCTGTGAGCCCCTGTGCTCTGTCTGAGTATCTTGGCAGCATTCTCAGTGGACTGTCCATCTCTTTGCCTTCTCCTGCCCAGAAGTTTAAATCTCCTTCAGTCCCTGCCATTATCAGTTCTGGACAATTGGATTAAACAATGGCACATCTAAATTTCTTGGGCTTAACAATTAATGAAAACACAAGTTAACAAAATGTATTGTTACCAACCATGAATAAGTACAGATATGCTGATTAGAAACCAATAGTGTCAGACATGTAATCTCCAAGTCAGGTAAATACAAACATCCTCCAAGGAAGGAGCAGGTCTGTTATCACTACTTTGTTTGTTTGTATGTTTAAGCAGTTAAAACCTCAAAGCGGTGATTCTTTTGCAAGACAGCAAATATCTACAGCATATCCTGAAGACAGCCATCACAATAATCAGTAGCAGGATTACCCAGGAAATTTGCCTTTTCATCTGCTGTGTTTTAAATGTAATATTTACATGTTCTTTTGCCTAAGAGAGAAATGGAACCACTAGTGTACAAAAAATGTCCCCCTCTGACAAAACTGCAGAGCTTCCTGTGTTTGATCGACACAGGCATGCTCACAAAGTACATGTGTAATGCCATGAAAGTGCATGCTGACACTTCAGTACGCGAGCAATGGTACGAGAATGCAGTCAGATTTCTTTTCCGGGCACATACACCATCCAGATCTAAACACTAGCGTGGAGAGTCACTCACGTACTGAAGAGTCTATAGCTGCAGGTGGAAGCTGCCGTCGCACTACTGAGCATGCCCTTGTCACACACATCACCAGGTGCTGAGGATCTTTTCTGGTGCTGCTCTGCCAAGCCTCTCATGCAACCATCTTCAGCTTCTGCTTGTTTAAGGGGGCTTGTCCTGCTCAGTTGGATTTAAACTGGATTTCTGACTTGGCCATTCAAGAATTTTCAATTTTTAGCTTCGACAAACTCCTGTGTTGTCTCAGCAGTGTGTTGGCTCATTATCTTGTTGTAGGATGAAGTGCCGTCCAATGAGTTTGGAGGCATCTACTGGCAGATCAGATGTTTCTACACACCTCAGAATTCATTGTGCAACTGCCGACAGCAGTTCCATCATTCATGAAAAGAAATATGCCAGGACCTGTGGCAGCCATACATGTCTAAGCCATAACACCCCCAGCACCATGTTTAACAGATGATGTGGTCTATTTTGGATCTTGGGCAGTGCCTTTTCATCTCCACACTTTGCTGTTGCCATCACTCTGACGCAGGTTTATCTTTGTCTCGTCTGCCCACAAGGCCTTTTCACAGAATTCTTCAGGCTCTTGGAAGTCCTTTTTTGCCAACTGTAATCTGGCAATCATGCTTTTGTGGATTGCATCTTGCAGTGTGTCCTCTGTATTTCTGTTCTTGACATCTTCTGCTGATAGTCGTCTCTGACACACACAAACATCTGCCTCCTGAAGTCTGTTGCCATAAGCAAATTATTAGTTACCCAAAGCAGAGCAGTTTCACAGCTGGGCTGCACTCTGAAACCAGACTGAAAGAGTTCCATCATATTATTAGAGGTTAAGTAATTGGTGAGTTGGGAAGCTACAACACGCTCAAGAACTTTTGACATAAAAGGTGAGAGATGGGCCGAAAATTGTTAAGATTGTCAGCATCAAGACCAGATGTTTTTTAAAATTAGGGTTACAGAAGCGATTTTAAAAGTGGCTGGCAGAAAGCTGGTGTCAAGGGATGAGTTTATTATTGTCATGACCGTGGGGATTATTGTATGAAGGCAGGATTTAAGGAGTGTGGTCAGGATGGGGTCCAGTACACAAGTAGTCGGCCTCATCTTACAAAGCAGGTCATTAACAAATACAGATGTGACTGTGACTGATGAAAATTTAGTAGAGGAGGTGGATGGAGTGGGAAGACAAGGAAAAGAAAGGTTTGATGTTTCAAATGATTCTTAACAGGAAAAAGCAGCTTCTTACAACAGAGTTCATCTGCTTATCCAGTTTAACACTAGAATTACCAGAGCCTACGAAAAAACTCGTAAATCCGGCCCACCTTAAATCCCTTCGCACCTCTGGCCATTTGGCCTCATTTGGCCATCAGCCTTTACACATTATACAGTTCATGTCTACATTTTGTTATTTATTACTAAAACATGAAAAACGTTTCTGTTTTAATGATGTGTTTACACAGATTGTTGTAGACACAAAACAAACATCAAATTATTTCCCCTTACAATTCTGGGTAGCTCACTCCCAGATAATCAATCAAAGCAGGAACTGGGAGAACTTCTTGCCCGTTCTGAGGCGGTGGGAGGGACGGTATAGCAGGCAGCTTGCTGCTTGAGCTTATTGACACATTAAGAAGACAAAAGATGCTGATGGAGAGGTGCGAAGGGATTTAAGGTGGGCCAGATTTATGAGTTTTTTCATTGGCTCTGGTAATTCTAATGTTAAGACTATTGTCGAGGATAACGTCCAGACGTTTTGCAGATATTTCGCTACTGGGCCTAGGTTAGTGACAGAGGTACCAGATGCACTGGATAGACTAAACAGCACAATCTCCATTTTACGTTGATTTAAGTGAAGGTCGCTAGGGATGGATGTTAACTGTGTTTTGGTTTTAAGAAGAATGGTGGCAAAGTCAGGGGGCAGAGAAGTATTTTTTTCTGTTAAAGTAGGAGAAAATATTAGTAGTATGGATACATTTTAAAAATGAAGTGTTTCTGGAGTCAGTGATCTTCAAGTGCAAAAGATACACTGATAAGAATTGTAATAAATATAAGATTCCCCCAACAAAGGGGGCTCACGTCATGAACTGAGACGGTTGTTGCACTTCTTTGCAAAAAAGTCCATTCTGCTTGTCCATCTCGAGACCCTGAGTTTTACTTCAAAGGGAGAGTGAGTCCTTTCCCCGCAATGTTACTCAGTATGGGTGCTTGGTTACCTCTAGGAAGAGGTCTGAAGGGTCCAAACTTCTTCCATTTTCCAATTACTAAGGCCACTGTGCCCTTGGGAACACTAAAGCTTTAGAAATGGTTTTATACACTTGTCCCTAATCTATGCCTTACCACAGAGGTCTACATGAAAGTTCCTTGGACTTCATGTTTATTTTTGTCCTCACATGCAGTGTGAATTGTAGGACATTTCATACACATTGTAAAGAAAGCAAAACAAATTGGATGAAGGCTTGGGGATTCTACCCTGTATACTGTAGGCAAAATCAACAAAACAGGTAAGTAGTCATTCAAGGCCAAGTGTAAAGAAAGACTAAGCAAAAGGATTAATGGGTCTGGTTATATACAGAGGAGACAGGAAGGGGTGGGATCATGGCCGGAAGTGAGGTCCATGTTAGGAGGTGTATTCCGAAAGGAAATAGGCGGAATCTTAGGCAGGCATTTCTTCTGCTGGTCTGTGGAGGAAGGAGAAGATATTAGCACCACTCAACAACCTCAGTCTCTGTGTCTTACTCCCAGTTAAGCCCTTAGACTGCATCCCAAATGCGTGTGTGTGACAGCATATACATGTGCCTTTCTAAATGATGTCAAGTCAGTTCAACTCGATACTCTTGGACTCCAGTCAGATTCTACACACATCTCAAAGGACCATTAAAGCAAACAGGATTCAGCTGAGCACAAGTTGGAGTGCCACAGAAAAGGGTCTGAGTACTTCTAGGAATGAGAGATTTCAGTGCTTGATTTTTAGTGAATTTCCAAACTTTTCAGAAAACAAGTTTTCACTTAGTCATTATGGGTTAGTGAGAGCAGATAGATGGGCAAAATGGGAAAATGTCAGTCAGTCATTTTCTAACCTGCTCATTCCTTAACAGGAAGCCTATACTAGCTAGCATAGGAATGTGGTAATTCGCCTACCAGACACTACCACTTTAAAGGGAAAAGTAATAAGAATAGGGTAAAGTGGGCTTTTTCAAAATAATCATTAAGTTTTATTATTACCTGTTTAAGCCATTAAGTGTAGGGTGCGCTTTCGCTGTCATTTTAACTTTGTCTTCGGCAGGTTCACGCAGCAGGATGCTGGTCAGGCCTGCTGGAGGATGCTGCGAGTACCCCATCATAAAGGCGAGCGTCTCTCTAGTCCTGCCATTGACAAAGACAGGTGTGAAGCGTTTTTAGGTAAGAATGTTCATGCATGCATTAGTGTGAGAAGGGAATTCCCAAAGGAAACAAGTACTTGCTTTTGTAGTGCGTAGCGGCTATTCTGAGGGAGCGCATTGGGATGCGGTCCAGTTCGTGCTTGTTCATGCTCGTGCTCACTCGCAGCGCATGCGAGGCCGCAAGCCCTATTTATTACATGCCTTGCAAAGGTTGAGAAGAGCACCTGTGCAGAAAGCACCAGCGTCTGCTGCGATTGGTTAAAGGGAGCAGCGTGTTGTGGGATTGGGTGAAGACTTGTGCCCAGGCTATAAGAGACACTTCTTGCCTCTTAAGGGTCATCTATAGACTTGGTGGTGTGGTTAGCATAGTTGGTATAGCTCTTTCAATAAGTTTACCAAACAGCGGCTTGTGCCTTATTTTTATAAATTTCTTATATATATATTATAGATATCTCCTTGTTTAGCTCTATTTTGATGGAGGTGTTTATAAAGATTTTGGGTTTTGGTGTACTTTGTTTTTGTTCTTGTATATGCACTTTTTTTTTTTCTTTTAAATATTTTTTTGCATTCTTTGGACTTTATGTGTAGTTTCTTCCTGAACACCTTTTCTTCATTTAGGAAGACTACCAAATTTTTGGTGTCTACTAGGAGACTTTGACCCCTGCTCGCTTCACTTACTACCCTTACTATATATATATATATATTAGGTGGCACACAAGGATTTAGGAAGACACCTTACCTGGACCCAAGTACTCGGGTGGGAAGCCCCAGATAAATGGACAGGAAATATGTGTAGCACCATCCTTGGCAGGGACAGAAGAGGAGGTCAGGGAAAGACTGTTTCTGAGGGAAGTTTATTCCCCTGAGTCATTAGATGGCAGTGGCCCTCGATATCGGTGCCCATTCGGGATCCAGCAGGGAATGTTGGGAATTGTAGTCCAGCTGTGCAGCCCTGCTGGGGTCTGTAGGTGCTGCAAGAGAGCATAACTCCCTGTTATGTGGGACTTCTGTGTGACCCAGAAGTGCTTCCAATGGGCAACAGTCCTTGCACCGGACATACTCCCAGGTTCTTAATAAAAAGGACCATATTGCCTTATCCAGGTCAGTCAGAGCTGGGAGAAAAGATGGCAACACTCGACTGGAAGAGAGCAGTGTAGTGGTGAAAGAAAGAGTCAGAGGAAGGATAGATGACTTGTGTTTTTTTCTTGTGTGTACAAGGTATTTGTGTATTAAACACCCTTTATTTGAACCCGGACTGTCTTATGGGTTTGGGGCTCTCTGGTACCTCTAGCTTTCACAACTGGCATAGTCAGCAGGATTTTCTGCCTGTTGGCAGAAACCTGTTTTAAACAAATTTATTTTGAGAGGACACTCCAACCGGACTCTACACTTTGTTTCTGTGACTGTCATATCTGTTTTAGAATGGGGAAAATGTCTGGAAAGAAAAATGGGAAAAACTCAAGAAGCCAGACACTGGACAGTGCCGTTCATCTGTGGATCTATCTGGTGGGAAGCAAGGAGGACAGGGTGGTGATGCTACCCACGGAACCTTGATAGTATCAAAGACAGGATTACCGACTGGAGGAACACATGAAGGACAACCTCTGCAACATATATGAGAAAAGATTGGTTTCAGAGGTATGCTCCGCTACTCTGTTTGAATCATTTTAATTATTTTCCAGACTCCAGCCTCTTCAGCACTGAAAATGTTGCTCTTGTCATTTTACAACCCTCCTGGACAAGATGGCGACGACAAACAGTCCAGCCAATCTAGTTACATAAATCTTGGGACCCTATTCAACAAGGACAGTCACGTAGGGACTCTTGGGGGTGCCTCGGAAAACCAACATGGTGCCTGCAATGACAAGCTGCCCGAGGTGAATGAATGTCCTGTCAAGTAGATCAAAGATATGTGATACAGTACCAGCTAAATAATACAAAGCGTACACATCACGTGCTTTGCCCTAAATGGGGCTCATCAGGCATAAACACCTTTACTTCCCCTTATGGGGATCGAACTTTGGATGGCAAAGCTTCTGAGATTTTGCGACGGCTGCTGGTTTGCTTACGTGACAGGGTGAAGATCGGAGTATTACATTCATAGGTCTGAATCCAATCCCCATAAAGGGAAGCAAAGGTGTGTACACCTAATGAGCCCCAATTTATGGTGAAACATATGTTGTGTACTTTTTGTATTAATTTGGCAGGTACCGTATCACATATCTATGATCTGCTTTTCACAACTGAGTAACTGGCCGACTGGCCGACCAAACACAAGCATTACCTGGTAGGTAACCATCCAAATAATCAGATTGTGATTCAGACCTATCAATATATATATTCATACAGTATATTTATGGGAATGTGTGCAAAGTGTTTCATGTCTTATAGCTTGCTGAGTTTAAATTCCCGGCCAGATTCAATCTGCTCATTCTCTTTGTTTCTGTGCAGGATTTCTCTGGTTACTTTAAAGTCTTCTTATCATGTATTTGTAATGCACAACCAAATGATTTTTTTATTGTGAGATAATAAATTTTACAATGACCTTGACCTTGAGGTTACTTGGATTTGCAAATCTAAATTGACTGTTCGTGAGTAAATGTGGGGGTGTGAATGAGTGTGCCCTGTGCTGTCCTATCTGATTACAGTGGCTGAAAAAAATAAATAAATAAATGCGTATATGTATATATTGACTTCTGGCAACAATCATAGCTTCTGTAAATCAGAAGTGCTCCTTATTTTGTGCCTTGGTGCCTGAGGAATGTGCATTCCACCTCTCAGAATTATAATGTGTGTGTGCCCAGTAGTTGGTTGGCATCTGATTCAGGGCAGACCTTGTTCCGTAACATTTGCTTGTTAATGCGAGCGTTTTATTAAATGAGTGGGTGGATGGATGTTTCTTCATTTATACAGCATTTCGGTCCAATACTAATGTTCAAAGGGTTAACATATTTAAGTCACCTTTCAAAATATTCACCAGGTTTTCACAGCTTTGAATAATTCTTTCTGCAAATAGGAAGCAGCAACCCTGATCCAAGGATTTGCTTTTATTTATTTATTTCTTTGTAAAGCAAGGACAGGAAGATGGATGCGTTGTAAATTAAAATGGGACCTTCTCATTTTCAAAGGTTAAGATAATGTTTACAGTTGAGAATTCCTTCTGATAATCTGACCAGGCGATGGTTTTGGGAAAAGGCGAGCAAACTGCTACAAGAGAAGATTTGTTATCAGCACCCTGCAGGTTTCCAGTCAAGCAACTGACTTTCAAAAACATTAAACTTGAGGAATGGATGGTCTATCAAAACATTTCATCAATTGCTTCTGGAGAAAATAAATAAGTAAAAGATGAAGAGATGGGCTTTAATGCACTAGCTTATATTCATATAAATGGTTTTGAAACAGATCTCAGGAATAAAGTGTACAGTTCTATCCTGAATGAATTTCCCAAGACACAGTGGACAAAACTTGTTTTTAAAATAATAGGCTGTCAGTTCCATCACTTTTTGTCCCTTCTGGATTGTTGGTCAGAATGGCTCCTCCACCTCCTGAGATCAGTCAACTCAGACTCTTCAGTCCACCATTGTCTCCAGTAGGTTCACTTTAAATGTGTTCTTCCATAGCTTTACTTTACCTACCACATTCAGACGAGCTTTCCAAGGCCACTGTTCAATGCCTTGTTCTCATTTTAGATAGATAGATAGATAGATAGATAGATAGATAGATAGATAGATAG
>JANRMT010062796.1:105822508-105917328 GCA_026402145.1 Polypterus bichir lapradei | reverse complement strand
TAGATAGATAGATAGATAGATAGATAGATAGATAGATAGATAGATAGATAGTGTCAGGGATGCCAGGGGCAACGACCCGGCCGGGACGCCATGAGAGACCAGATGTGGGTCTGCACCCACCCTGGATCACGTGGGGGCCACCATCCTGGTTGCTTTAGGGGCCACGGGTTGAGGGCATGGAAGCACCACCCTGCAGGGGCCCGTGGTCACCGCCAGGAGGCACCCCAATGCCTTGGGGACCTGTTACCCCAGCACTTCCGCCACACCCGGAAGTGCTGGGGGGGAAGAATTAGAAGGACACCCGGAGAGCTGTCGGGAGAACAGCCGGCACTTCCGCCAACAGGGGAGTGTCGGAAACCACCTGGAGCTCATCTGGGAGCATATAAAAGGGGCCGTCTCCCTTCATTCAAGGCTGGAGTCGGGTGGAAGAAGGACAAGGCACGAGAGGAGTGTGGAGGCGGCCCGAAGAAAAAGGCATTTGTGTGCCCAGGACTGTGTGTTGGGGTATTTGTGCACGGACTGAGTCTGAGTGACTTCACAATTGTAAATATTATTGTAAATAAATACGTGTGGTGGTGATTAACAGCATGTCCGCCTGTCTGTGTCCGGGTCGGCTCCACAATAGATAGATAGATCTTTATTGTTATTGTCACTTTTACAAAGGAACTACAAAATTGAAGGTGCAGTTGACTCAGTGTAAGGCATAAGAGTTAAAAAGACAAGAAGAGAGAAAATAATAACAAACCGAATAGTAATAAAAGTACTTTACAAAATATACAAATTGCACTGGTTGACTTAACACCTATAATGAACATTTGGAGAATGCTATGGAGCAGTTTTAATCTGAGTTCAGGGCCATGATTGCTTTTGGATAAAAGCTGTTTTTAAGGCGGTTTGTCCTGGTTTTCATTGCTCTGTATCTCTTGAAGAGGCAATGACCGGGATGTGATTTATCTATTGCTTTTTTGCGGCATCGGGAGGTGTAGATTTGTTCCAGAGTGGGGAGGGTACATCCAATTGTTCTCTCCGCTGTCCTGTCGACCCAGTGGAGTGCTTTCCTTTCTGAGAAAGTGCAGCTGCCGTACCACACACACAGTCCGTACGTGAGCACACTCTCGATGGAACAGTGAGAAAAGGCAAGGAGCAGATTTTTGGGAAGATGGTTCTTTCTGAGGATTCTCAGAAAATACAGTCTCTGCTGCGCCTTCTTCAGCAGCTCCTTGGTGTTGGCGCTCCAGGTCAGGTCATCCTCCAGCTCAATGACCAGAAACCTGAACTTCGGTACCCACTCCACACAGACCCCGCCAATGATGAGTGGTTGGATGTCAGTTTTGTTTTTCAAAAGTCAATAACAAGGTCCTTCATTTGTGTGGTGTTGAGGAGCAGGTTATTGACTCTGCACCACTCTGACAGCCACTCCACCTCGTCCCTGTATGCCAGCTCACCCTCCTTGCCCGAGAATAGTCCAAGCACCGTCGTGTCATCTGCGAACTTTATGATCTTGTTGCTATGGTGAGTGGGGACACAGTCATATGTGTAGAGGGTGTAGAGGAGCGGGCTGCACAACTGGGCCGCACAACCCTGTGGCGTCCCAGTGTTGAGACTGAGAGCAGTGGAGGTGTGGGGACCCAGCCTGACCCTCTGGGAGCGACCAGACAGGAAGTCCAGAATCCAACTGCAGGTGAGTGATGAAAGTCCCAGATCTGCCAGTTTGGACACCAGTCGTTGTGGGAGGATGGTGTTAAACGGCGAGCTGAAGTCCAGAAAGAGCAGTCTGGCGTAACTCCTCTGCTGCTCCAGGTGGGTCAGGGCAGCATGAAGGGCTGTGGCCACAGCGTCCTCCGTGGATCTCTTTGCTTTGTAAGCAAATTGAAAATTCGTCCAGGTCTGCTGGCAGGCGGGTGATGATATGACTCCACACTAGTTTCTCAAAGCGCTTCATGATGACAGAGGTGAGTGCCACTGGGCGGAAATCATTCAGACTGTTCGTGATGGATTTTTTCGGCAGTGGAACAATGATGGAGGACTTGAGGCAGGATGGAACAGTGGCCTGGGACAGGGACTGATTGAAAATCCTAGTGAAGATTCTGGCCAGTTGATCTGCACAGTCTTTCAGCACCCGTCCAGCCACACCATCGTGTCCTGTAGCCTTCCTCGGGTTCACCTTCCTCATCACCCACCTCACCTCACACTCTTCCACCATGAGTATGTTGCTGTTGTGAACAGGCGGCTGTGATGGAGCTGCTGTTGGTGTCGCCTCAAAGTGGGCAAAGAAAATGTTCAGCTCCTCTGCCAGAGAAGTGTCTCCCTCAGCGGCCGAGGTGTTGCTGGATTTGTAGTCGGTGATGTGCTGGACTCCCTGCCACACCTGCCTGGTGTTGTTGCTCCTCAGATGGTCCTCTATCCTCCTTCTGTATGCTGCCTTGGCCTCTCAGATGCCTCTCTTCAGGTTCGCTCTGGCTAAACTGTAAAGTCCCCCATCCCCAGACCTGAAAGCAGTATTCCTGGCTTTCAGCAGACTCTGAACCTCCCTCGTCATCCAGGGCTTCATGTTGGCATAAATCCTTATGCGTCTGTTCCTGGTGACGTTGTTCGTACAGAACCTGATGTAATCCAGGACTGCCATAGTGTGGTTCTCCAAGTCTTGGTGATCAAAAACCTCCCAGTCGGTTCTTTTTAAGGCATCAATTTAATTTAATTTCATTTACTTTTGTATAGTGCTCTTCACTGGGTGCAAACACAAAGCACTGTGGCAAGATTTTAGGTAAAAAGCAAGTATACATTCTATAAATCACTAATTAGATAACAAATGCTGTGACCAGTGGCCAGGAAGCAGATGAGACAACATGACAATATGGAGTACCATCATGTGGACAGGTGCAGGGATGCAATATCATAAAAAATAAAAGTTAGAATTCCAACTGTGTCGTCCCATTTAATTAACTGAAAGTTTCCAACAGAAATAACGTCTCTTGGCATCTAAGATTTTCATCCTCAGGTTTGACTCAAAAAGTTTTGGATTTAGCCACAGGTTCAGAATCTGACAAGCACTCCAGCTAGTAAGTCACTTTGGTCTCAAAAAATGCCTCCTTCTGGGTACCTGCGTTACCTATAGTTGGGGAACCGGAAGAGGATGAGGCAACATGCACTGAATGGGCAGTTTCTCAGTGCTGCAGGGAGAGAAAGAGAAGAGAATGTTAGTAGCAGCACTCCCTCTCTTCCTGGCAGGTTATTACATACCTCGATTGAGCCAATGAGGAGGTCCTCCGATGTGCATGCATGAGTCCCTGTTTACTTTTAAAGGAAAAAAAGTGAACAGATGCAGTCCTGATACTAATGAACACAGACTTCCAAAGAACAGAAATGATCGTATCAGAGATAGCTTTTATAGCATGTAGTCGCTCTTCTGAGCTCCTCTCTCCTCTGTGATCTGCTTCAAGATGACACAACCTTCCCAGAATTCTGCTTTTTATGTCCTCGGGACTGGAAGGGTGGGACTTTCTTCTGACACACACCCAGGTTTGTTTTCTTAACTATGGAAAAAGAAAGAGGACTTGGTTAGTGACAGCGCTCCCTTGTGCACAGGAATGGAACTGCTTACCTCGACTAAGTTGATCAGGGTAGTCCTCCAGAGGATTATGCAAATAAAGAAATAAAATTACTCACTGTAAAAGACCAGTCATGCTACAGACAGACACTGAGGCACAACAATGTCCAAAAGCACACACTTTTTATTGTCACCGTCTTCTTTGTACAACACGCAGTGCATTAACCACCACAATAAATTCAGCTCAGTCCTTTCTTTCTCTTTCTTCTTCTTCTCTGTCGCTTTTACTCCTCCTCTCACAAGCTCTGTCTTCTTCCTCCCAACTCCAGCTCGACTAATGGAGTGAGGTGACCCTTTTTATAACACCTTAGATGTGCTCCAGGTGCTTCGCTTATGATCTTCTGGCAGCACTTCCTGGTGTGGCAGGAGTCCAGGGCTCCATAATCCTTAAGACACCCCCTGGCGGTGGCCATGGGCACCAACAGGGTTGAGCTTCTAAGCTCTGATCCCACAGCCCCAATGCAGACCAGGGCAACTGCCCTCTCATGGTCCAGGAGTTTGGGCAGATTTGTGTTAGATGCAATTTAATTTAAGTAATGTGACCACAAGGGGGTGCCACTGAGCCCAAATCTCAGGAAAAATTGCACCAGACACAGTTCTGGGTTTCAAATACATTTCTTTTATTATTTACACAGTACCTTCTCCAATAGGCAAAGACAAACTAACATAGCCAAAGATAATATTCAGTCTTTTCCCCCTCTTTCTGCTTCTTCATTTACAGCCTCCTGACTCTGACTCATCCAACATTGTATGGTGGCTTCTCCTATATCTGACTAAGGAGTACTTCCACAAAGTAGGGAGACATCCCGGGAGTGCCCTCTGATGGCACCCACCAACCTTGGGCAGGTCAGCCCTTCTATACTACAGGTTGTATAGGAAACGAGAAGCATCCTGGCATGGTTGAACCTCCGTCCTTGTGGAGTGTTCATTATAGCCTCTTGTCCAGGTAAGGCATCATCATCCATTCAAGTTGGGATGTCAATCTATACATTATGGAAATTACAGTTCTAAATACAAGAAGCAAAAATGTTACATTTTAATGCAAAATGGGAGGTTTTAAACTTGAAAGTACATCTTATGAGAAGGATCTAGGAGTCGTAGTGTACTTGGCACTATCTCCATCTGGACAGTGTACAGTAGCGATCAAGAAAACTAAGAAGGTGAGTGGAGTAGAAGTTAAGGGAGATTATGCTTAAGTTATATAAGCATGCATGAATGATGGAGGAGTGGAGCGTAAGATTGATAAGTAGATTGAAGGGTTGGCAGCTGTTCTACAGGCGTTGTACTCATGAAGCGGAAGCATAGTCTCAATTTAGTGGGCAATCTACAAAGCCCTGTCCTCACCTATGGTCATGAGGTGTAGATAATGACTGAAAGAATAAGATCAAGAGTACAAGCAGCAGAAGTGAAGTTTATTTGTAGCGTTGCTGGGCTGGCATTCAGCAATGCAGCAAAAACCTCAGAGCAGAGATGCTGCTGCACCAGATCACGAGGAACCACATGAGATGATTAGGACATATTATAAAGGTGCCCCCAGACAGCTCCCCAGGAACTGATCAGGGCACATCTCACATAGTACAGACCTAATACAGGACACTCTGGAGGGATTATATCTTCTTGGCTGACATGGAAACACCTGGGAATTTCCCAGAAAGAGCTGGAATCTGTAGCTGGAGACAGGGAAGTCTGGCCAGACCTGCTTGGTCTGCTGCCACTGTGATTCTTAAGAGAAAGTGGAAAATTACAAATATTTCACTAACTTTCTCTGATCATGTAAAGATTAAGTTGTGCTTTTTATTTTTTTGATTAAAATATGGATGTTTTCAGCAGTTGGGGGTGCCACGAAACATCAGACAAACAAGACCCAACACAACTCTGGGTTCAATATAAGGATGTTTAATCCTACCAGCTGCAAAAATATAATAAACTCAGCCAAAAACAATCACAAAACCAATCCATTCTCTTATTTTTTCTTTCCTTCCTCTATCTGAGTGACGCCCGCTGCCACCTGACTCTGACTCACTGAGGTATGGTGGCGGGCTTCATTTAAGCTGGACTTCCAGTACTTCTGGTTGCATGACTTTGGGTGTTGGAAGCACTTTCGAGTCATACGAAAGCAAGGGAGGTCTGTGCCTTCTGTGGCAGCAGTGTCTACCATCACCTAAAGACCCCTACAGGGTTGTGCTTCTGAACGTATGCATCCCTGTGAGTGTCCAGATTGGCACTACTTTCAAGGAACACTGCCACCTGAACTTCTCCTGGCCTCCAGCTCTCACCAGTTCATCCTTCCTTCTGCTATCCCAGTCAGGATGGAAATTATAAGGGGCCCCAGGCTTACAGTATAGTGTCCGCAATCTGGTCATCCTTCCATTATGGCTTCCCAGCTAGGCAAGAGATGCTCCTTGATCCTGGCCCATCTAGGATGCCCATCCATCCTCGTGGGAACTTACAATTGTTTTATTTAAGTCATGAAACTTTTGCAAGGTGACTTCTGTTGTCCTCTTAGTCTATTTGTCCACAAGATTACTTCATTTTTGAGATTTTATACATCTCAGGATAACCTAAGTATGCTAAAATAAAGTGTTTAAAATTATGCAATTAAATAAAGAACTTCTAGAAGTCAAAGCCTTTCAATTCTTTAAGCTGTCTTTTGCTGAGTCAGCAAAAACTAGCAGCACGAGGGAGGCATGGAGCAGCTTTTACCGATATTCTATATCAGCGTAGTGGATACCTCGATACACCCCAGTAAGCAAAAATATTTTAATGTTCTAAAATGGACTAACTGATGATGACTGCATTGCAAAATTAAATAGGGCTTCAAAAAAAAAATATGAAAAATCACTGCAGGTTAAATAGGGACAGTGCAGTCTACTGAAGAAAGTCAATGTTATAAAGAGACAAATCATCAGATACAACCAAATAAGGGAACAATGTAAGTGAGGGAAAGAAAATTAGGAAAAAACTTTTTAAATAAAAGGAGGAATTGAATCATGAAATTCATTATTGATTGATTTAATGGATTGATCATTTTAATTGAGTAATGGGGATTATGGAAGAGAGGTGAAAAAGAGAATGCAGGCAGGGTGGAGTGGGTGAAGAAGAGTGTCAGGAGTGATTTGTGACAGACGAGTATCAGCAAGAGTGAAAGGGAAGGTCTACAGGACAGTAGTGAGACCAGCTTTGTGATATGGGCTGGAAACGGTGGCACTGACCAGAAAGCAGGAGACAGAGCTGGAGGTGGTAGAGTTAAAGATGCTAAGATTTGCATTGGGTGTGACAAGGATGGACATGATTACAAATGAGGACATTAGAGGGTCGGCTCAGGTTGGACGATTTGGTGACAAAGTCAGAGAGGAGAGATTGCGTTGGTTTGGACATGTGCAGAGGAAAGATGCTGAGTATAGTGGGAGAAGGGTGCCAAAGATAGAGCTGCCAGGGAAGAGAAAAACAGGAAGGCCTAAGAGAAGTTTTATGGATGTGGTGAGAGAGGAGATGCAGGTGATGGGTGTGATAGAGCAAGGTGACGAGGACAGGAAGATATGGAAAAAGATGATCCGCTGTGGCAACCCCTAGTGGAAGCAGCCAAAAGAAGAAGAAGATCATTTAAATTGAGAAGGTCATATGATGAGCAACGGGATTTCATGAAGGCAGAGGATTTGGGTACACCCAAGCAAAGCGTCAGTGAAGAGAAGAAAAGGCTCACAGACATGGATGACATATGATGTCTTACAGTACACAACCAGAAGGAAGGCCACCATTAAGGAGCAGTGTCCTTTCAATGTGTAATGGAGTCCCAGGAAAAACTACATGCAGGAGCAACTTCAACAAGAAACTAATTATGATCTCCATTCAGCCATCCATCCATTATCCAACCCGTTATATCCTAACACAGGATCACGTGGATCTGCTGGAGCTAATCTTAGCCAACAAAGGGCACAAGGCAGGAACAAATCCCAGACAGGGCACCAGCCCACCGGAGGACACACACACACACACACCAGGGACAATTTAGGATCGCCAATGCACCTAACCTGCATGTCTTTGGACTGTGGGAGGAAATTGGAGCACCCGGAGGAAACCCACGCAGATACGGGGAGAACATGCAAACTCCACACAGGGAGGACCTGGGAAGCGAACCCAGGTCTCCTTACTGCTCTTATAATCTCCAGGAATGAGTTAACCTAAACAGTTAAAATTAATACCGCAAACTGAAATGCAAAATAAAAAAATAAAGAAATAAATATGGTTGTTGGTAATGGCAGGGTGAGACAGACGGCACATGGAGTTAGTATAACAAAGCAGGCGAGCAAACTCTGTCTGAATGGCAGTCAGAGCCTCTGCTTCCTCTATGCCCGATGCAGCATCTCGCTCACAGTCCGCTGCTATTTCGTCCGGGTCCGTAGCGGGTGTCTGGTCTGGTGAGGTTGTTTGCACGAGTGACGGTGTGATAAAGTCCCTTAGCTACCCTAGTCCTCACTTGAGGATTTATCCCTGACCTCAATGGACAACTCTGGTTCAATTTCAAACGCAGCTCCTTGACTGAAATTGTTTGTGGCAAGCCCCTCTCTATCCACTACAGGAGGTAGGTACTCTGCTGGTGGCCAAGACCCGTGGGAAGAAGGCATTCTTTTTTCTTATTAGAAGAGGCCAGGGTGAAGTGTCTGAAATGGCAGTCCAAACCTTAAAGTTCTTCCCTTTTAATTTCAGAGGGAGTAATATAGTCTCTTTTGTTTTAACATTTCCCATGGATGCAGAGAATGTTCACCCGATCTGTGGTCCTATAAAGGGTCTGCCAGAGCAAGTCACGACAGACTACACAGAGGTTGCTACCAGAGTCCAACAACGCCAGGAATTCATGTCCGGCCAATGTAACAGAGACCTTAAAATTGTCCTCCATTAACATCTTGGGGGAGATTTGTGAGCCGCATAGCTGGGCCACACCAATGGCTATGATTTGTGGAGGTGAGGGGTGGCACTCCCGAGCCAGATGTCCCAGTTGATCACAGTGAAAGCAGCTGCATTCCGTATGCACTATGGTGTTCCTAGGATGGTGTCTTCCACCCGAGCCTGTGCTGGTTGGATCGAAAGTTGGGCCAAGCCCAGGTAGCCTCTTTCTTTCCAGGTGACTTAGGCGTGCTCCAGTCTGTGGGTCAGATCTAACAGCGAGTGGACGTCGTTCAGGAGCATTTCATCACAAAGTCCCTCATCTATCCCTGATAGGACTGTGTCAATAGCAAGCTTCTCCACAATTTGCTTGAAAGTGTCTCCATGGATCCAGCTTTAAATCAGGTCCACTAAGTCCTGGATATGTCCCCATATAGGGTGATCTGAGTCAATGTGACACAGACGAAACGGGTGCCCCTTGACCACTGGGCTGATAACTGGAGGACCTGTTGCCTCAGGAAGTCATAATCATCAAGCATTTTGGAGGGAGGTTTTGCATTACCTGTCGGCCCCCCCCCGGTAAAAAACAGGGCCACAATAGCTACCCAGGCTCCCCTATCCCAGCATATCAATGTTGCCATGCATTAGAAGCAGAATAGGAAGCACTCTGGGTCATCTGAGGGAACCATCTTCAATAGCACATCCCTGGGGAGCATGAAGACAGGAGCACCTATAGGAGCCTCATTTTGCTCCACTGGTATCAGGATGTTATGTGCCTCTTGGGTTCCACTAGTGTAACACCCCACTCCTGGTACCATGTGATGTGTGAGGCGGCATCTTGCACCCCAAAGACAAGGCTGCATCTCAGTACTTTAGCAAAGCCAGCTTTATTCAGCTTGAAGCAGGAACTGCAAGGTCATTTATTGCACCGGGATCTACCATTCTACTATACACAGTAAGCGGGCAGGGTCGGGGCCAGGTCAGTAGCCAAGTTATAATGTTCTCTGCTTCTGTGGCACTGTGAATCTGCGGTTGCCTCAGCAACAGACAAGCAACCCTCAAGTGACACAGCAGTGGCGCATCTGCGTGTTGTCCCATTGGGGAGAGTCTCAACAGAGTTCAGAAGTCTCACACAAGGAATAACAATTAGCCTCACCCTGGAATAGCTGATGGGTGCCCTTCAAAGTTAACCAGGATGTTTTCTTGCCCCATGACCAAGGAACTTACCGTCCCTACACCAAGGGTCCTCTCACAATTTTTAATGCTAGCCCAGAATGCTCCTAAACCGCTTAGAGTATAAAGTTATTTGGCATTATTTCAAATGAGAGAATAAGGTCAGGGAGTAAATGCCATCTGTACTAAAACCATGGCCTCTAGTGGATACGTATGGAGAATATGGGGACATGCTGCCCCTCCAATGAAAATAGCAACTGGGCGAAAGGGCAGACAACCACCAGGTGGCTGTTTTGCCCTCAAAGAGGTCATAGAGAGTTAAGAATAAGAAGGAAGCACGGTGAAAGAGAAGCCAAAGTCACAACTGAAAATCAAACCGAGTGATCGTCATGTCTAGAAAAAACTTTTGAAAAACAAGAAACTACATTGATGGAGTTGTTATTCAATTCTCGGATAGTTTGAAAACTGTCACTGCCGGTCTTTAAAAAGGTCAAGCCGATGATGTCACATATTACGCTCTCCTGAGGGTTTTTGGGTCATTTGCCATTGCAACAGCCAATGTAACTTTGGCAAAATAGCCGAACTTGTACCGAAAATCTAGCCTTTCACAAAACCATCAACTATTTCCAGACTAAGAGTCCATTCACACCTAAGCAATCTAAATCACGTATAAAGTCATTTGCCATTATTTTCAATAACACAATTCACATCTAAGTGTTTTGGCAAGAACCAGTTTAGAGAACTCCTCTCAGCTCCTCAAAGAATATTTTGCAGTGTTTTTTATGAGTAATTACAGCCTTTTTCAGGGGGATGAATCAGGAGTGAAGCAGGAAGCTTCTGAACTACGCAGGGCAAAAGCATATCATGCTCCTTGGACAGTGTAGAGACAGAGGTCTTTATTGATCTGGACAAAGCAGCACCCTGAACTCTATGAACAAGGTCATACTTTTTTCAGAACACAAATCAATAAACACATCTGGTTTAGGCATTGCTCTGTCCCAGGTTCTTGATGATCAGGAAAACCAATATGTATTTAAGCCATAAACTGTTGTCCATTGAATGTAATTATTATTAATGGTGATAAAGGGGGCAGTTAAAGCTCTCCGTTATTATGTTTGGGGTCATAAGTTTATATTGGTAACCAATTGTGTTCCACTACAATGCTTTATAGACAAGAACAATTTATTTCTTGTATCACCCAAAATCACACAAGGACTGCCTCAATGGCCTTTAAAAGACCTGGTTTGGTTGACAGCCTCCCAGCCTTGACTTTGTAAGAAGAGAAAAGAAGAAAAAAACTCTCAAAAACACCTTGCAGGAAAAAAGGAAGAAATCTTAGAAAGACCAATTCAAAGATGAACCCCCTTCCAGGTAGGTTGGGTGTGCAATGGGTGTTAAAAGTAATGTAATTACAACTAGAAGTCCTAGAGCACATAAGTCATAAACTTTACTTCCAAAAATGCCCACTACAATGGGAAATGCCATCAAAGACCCCAGATAGACACAAAAAGGACAAATATGCACTTCAATAACACTAAAGCCCTGTGGAGTGTAAAGGCAGATTTGCCCTAAACAATAAGGCAATCCAATGTAACCAAAGTCCCAATACAGAAAGCTAAATACAAAGTCAAAACAGAGCAAGAAGTCCAAAAAATCCGGAGAATTTCAATTCAATTCAATTCAATTTATTTTTATATAGCCCAATATCACAAAAGGAGTGCCACAATGGGCTTTAACTGGTCGTGCCTCTTGACAGCCCCCCAGCCTTGACTCTCTAAGAAGACAAAGAAAAACTCCCAAAAATACCCTTGTATGGAAAAAACTGGAAGAAACTTTGGAAAGGCAGTTCAAAGAGAGAACATTTCCAGGTAGGTTGGGTGTGCAGTGGGTGTCACAAAAAAGGGATAAATACAATACAATACACAGAACAGAACACAAGTAATCCTCAACACAATATAATAGTGCAATAGAAATATTATAAGTACAGAGCAGAATTCAACAGTAGATGATATCACATAATATGATTTGGATTTGTTCAGAGTCCTGGGTCCTCATGCATAACAGCGTGCATAGAATTCATACTAAAACATGGCGTATACAGAAAAGCAGAAATGTTCGTATGCACAAAAAAATCCAGATGCATAAATCTGTGTATTTGCCAACTTCCACGTTCTTCCGCTCCATAAATCCCGGTCAGCATGAAAAATAACGCACATGCATGCGTCTGCTGCCACTCCCCAAACTCCTCCTAGAATTACGCCTCTTTGAATATGCAAATCAATATAAATAGCCCTAAAGCTCAGTGTTCTGTGAAAAAGCAATGGCAAAAGCATGGGGGCAAATTGCAAATTTCAGCGAATACCAAGTGGAGGCAAAGAAAAACGTACTATTTGTTGGTTTAAGCAGTGATATAAACAACAAAAGGAAGTTGATCAAGTAATAGAGTGGCGGAGAAACTCGAAAGTTCAAGTTCAGAAAGTTGTAAAGTGTCCAAAATAAAAAAGAAGTTGTCAGATATCAAAGTCGCTGTGAAAAAGTGAGTCATAGCCCAACGACTGAGTGTCATGTGAAAGCGTATTAGGGTACAGAGAAAAGAAAAAAAAATAGGGACACAGTGGGAAAAAAAGCTCAAAATGTCAACTTTAATCTCGAAATTTCCACTTTAATCACGTAGTTTATTTTGTCATTAAAGGAGAACATCATAAACTTCATCTTAAAATCGTTTAATTTACTAGTTTCTCAAATCCCATTGTAACTAAAGTAGCACATTAAAGGCTTTGTTTTGTATGTGTTCTTATATGTGTGTGAATCACTACGTGCTTCTTAAACAGACTTTCTCTTCCTCTGACAGGACAGAGAATCCATTACATTTGTGATATGACAGCTCTCTGAATAATTTAAATAGTGAGATGTATACTTGATATCATTTCAGTATTCATATCATATTTAAAGCATGTTATTAAACATGAGAACACGTTGGTGCAATGATAGTGATGAGCTGGTGCCCTGTGCAGAGGTTGTTCCTGCCTCACGCAAGATGCTTGCTGCGCCGTGCACGACCTTCGATGAAATAATTTATTGTAGCAGTGCTGTCTCTTTCAAACGTACAAAGTACCCAATCGCCACAGAATCAGCTCTGTAATAGATGTTAAGCCATCTGTAAGCTGAGAACGCAGATTCTTCAAAACTTTGAATGAACATTGAAATATCTTCAAAGTACATGTTTAATTATTTTATCCATCTATCCTTCCAGTGTCGTGCCAGCCTGGCAAGAATACAGCGTGAGGCAGGAACAATCCCTGAAGTAGCTAGCTCCGTGTCCTCACATGTTTAATTATTAACAATATAGATTATTTAAATGAAGTTAAAGTTTTATCTGTATAATATAATAAACATATTTTGATGCATTTCATCTTAAAAATGATATCGTCATCATATGTAAATACACGCTTTATAAAGAGGCTCAGGTTGTGCAATATTATAACTGCATCGCAAGTTTACAGTGAAGTGATTGTACTTATAAGTACAAACAGTTCTACAAGGAGCACTTGATGGACTGATGGAGTGCGTTTATAGTTCTTGGGATGAAACTGTTTCTGAACCGCGAAGTCCATATAGGAAAGGCTTTGTCGTATGAGAGCAGTGCAAATAGGCAGCATGGCTGAGACAGCGTGTGCTTCATGCTGTATCCCGATAATTCTCTTTCCGATCAGCTGCTGTAGAGCTGTGATTCCCCACTCAGATACAGTGATATAAATACTCCGAGTGGTACAGGGAGAGTAATATGGAAAAAGATGATCCGCTGTGGCAACCCCTAACAGGAGTAGCTGAAAGAAGAAGAAGAAGGTGTACTGAGGGAAACAACGCTAAAGCAGCTATGGTATTTGGAATAGTTTGGCAATTCCGTGGACCATTATATTGTTACAGGTTAATTACAATCAGATGCATTAAACTAATAAACAATATGCAGTTAATTTCAGTATATATGATAAAGCTGCGTCAGGGATGTGGATCTTAAAAAGAAAGGGAAACCACACAGAAACAAAAGCACTGCTTTGATGCTGGGTGTCACCAGTTTGCAAAACCAAGTGGAGAACTTGTGTACGCCAGGGTTTGAGGTACCGTGAAAATGTGTGTGGCTTTACGCAAAGTTTAGGTTTTATACATCGCGATTTGAGTGTCGAAACGGGTGTACGCAACATTTTTGTGCATACGTACTGTTTATACATGAGGCCCCTGGAGACCTCAGCCATCAAGCTGCCTCCCCCTATTGGCCATTCCAAGCTGAGTCAGTGCTGGGCCAGCCAATCTGATGAAAGGACCCCTCTACTGATGATTCCTGTGATCCTCCATCAGAGATGACTTTACCTTAGGCAGGCAAAACAACTTGGCAATGTCAATGTCAATTTATTTATATAGCACATGTAAAACAACATAGGAATGCTGTGGCCAAAGTGCTTTACAATAAAAGAAGAAAAAACATCCAATTAACATAAATAACATAAATAGAAATAAAATAAATGAAACATAAATAAAATAAATAATAAATAGCAGTAAGATTATATAATCACAATGAGGAAACCATCAGTATTACTGAAGGTCACAGAAGCAAGTGAATAGAAATGAGTCTTTAATCTTGTTTTGAACAGTTCAATTGTAGATGACTCCTTTATGTGATGAGGTAAAGAGTTCTACAGGCGAGGAGCAGCAGCTGCAAATGCCCTGTCTGTCCCCCTTAGTTTTACACTTGGTACGAGGAACAACAAGAGACAACTGACATTTCCGGCGCCGCATCCGAGTGGCAGCCTTTTCCAGCAGCTCCGTATATGACTTTATCTTTTTACCTTTTTATCTCTATTTTTATCTATTTCACTGATCACTTCTACCACTTTCTTTTATGTGGAATTGCTCCCTGGACACTTTTTACTATTTTTACTACTTGACATGGATTTTTACACTCCGAGAATCGCCTATTCAAGTAGTCAGCTTAAAGCACTGAGAAGAAATGCACATGCCGGTGTGGTTGCTTATTTACCTGACGAGGTAAGAAGACGATATCGGGGCAGCCGAGCCGGCGCAAAGATAAAAGATAAGATTAAATCGAGACAACTTGAGAGAAAATGGCGTTATAAACCGTCGGTGCCTTCTGTGATCCTGGGAAATGTGAACTCACTACCAAATAAGATTGACGAACTGGCTGTGCTGGTGAAAACTGTCAGAACCTACAGAGAATGCAGCTTGCTGTGTTTTAGTGAAACGTGGCTAACAACTACCATCCCAGATGCTAACGTGGAGCTACCCAGGTTTAGCACAGTTAGAGCGGACAGAGACGCAAGTACCTGCGGGAAGAAGAAAGGAGGAGGACTCGCTCTCTATGTCAATACAAAGTGGTGCAACTCAGGACATGTAAACGTTAAAATCTCCAATTGCTGCAGGGACATCAAACTGTTGGCCGTAGGTCTGCGTCCCTATTACTTGCCCAGAGAGTTTGGACACGTGATTGTTGTTATTGTTTACATCCCCCCTCAAGCGAACGCGGAGATAGCGAGTGACATCATCCATTCCGCAGTTGCTAAATTACAAACGCAGCACCCTGAGGCACTTGTGCTAATCGCTGGAGACTTTAACCATGTAACGCTGGACAAAACATTACCTGCCTTCTCCCAGTATGTGGATTGTAACACCAGGGGAAACAGGACTATAGACCTACTGTATACAAATGTTAAAGACGCATACAGCGCCACCCCGCTGCCTGCGCTTGGGAAAGCAGATCATAACCTGGTTCTGCTACAGCCTCAATACAAACCAAGAGTGAGGGCGCTACCTACAACCACACGCTCATTCAGGAAGTGGTCCCCTGAGGCAGAGCAGGCTCTGAGAGACTGCTTTGGAACTACAGACTGGGATATATTCCTGGGGTCACATAGTGAGAACATTGAAGAGGCTGTTGAATGCACAACTGATTACATCAACTTCTGTATGGACATTGTAGTTCCAGTAAGAATAGTACGCTGCTATGCTAACAACAAGCCATGGGTTACAAGTGACATCAAGGGCCTTTTGAACCAGAAGAAAAGGGCTTTTAAAGGTGGTGATCAGCATGAGCTCAAGCGCGTGCAGAAGGAACTCCGAGTCCAACTCAGGGCGGCGAAAGAGCAGTACAGGAGAAAGCTGGAGCAGAAGTTGCAGAACAACAGCATGAAGGAAGTGTGGGATGGGATGAAGATTATCACTGGCTGCAGCTCGAAGCGGGGTGCCGCCATCGAGACAGACGTGGAGAGAGCAAACCAAATGAACAACTTCTTTAATAGGTTTGATCACCCTAACCCACTATCACCTCGAAGTACTGCATCCTCCAACCATCCTTCTGCTGGTACCAGCATAGGTGAGACATCCCCACCCACAATTACAGCAGCCCATGTGAGCAGAGAGCTGAAAAGACTTCGTGCCAGCAAAGTAGCGGGTCCAGATGGTGTATCGCCACGACTGCTGAAGGCCTGTGCGTTGGAACTGGGGAGTCCTCTACAGCGCATCTTCAACCTGAGCCTGGATCAGGGGAGAGTCCCAAGGCTTTGGAAAACATCTTGTATCACCCCTGTCCCAAAGGTATCACGACCTAGTGAGCTGAATGACTTCCGGCCTGTTGCTCTGACGTCACATCTGATGAAGACCATGGAGCGGCTGCTGCTTCACCACCTGAGGCCACAGGTCCGCCACGCCCTCGACCCTCTGCAGTTCGCATACCAGGAGAAGGTGGGAGCGGAGGATGCCATCATCTATATGCTACACCGATCCCTCTCCCACCTGGACAGAGGCAGTGGTGCTGTAAGAATTATGTTTTTGGACTTCTCTAGCGCCTTCAACACCATCCAACCTCTGCTCCTTAGAGACAAGCTGACTGAGATGGGAGTAGACTCACACCTGGTGGCATGGATTGTGGACTATCTTACAGACAGACCTCAATATGTGCGTCTTGGGAACTGCAGGTCTGACATTGTGTTCAGCAATACAGGGGCACCGCAGGGGACTGTACTTTCTCCGGTCCTGTTCAATCTATATACATCAGACTTCCAATATGACTCAGAGTCCTGTCACGTGCAAAAGTTCGCTGATGACACTGCTATTGTGGGCTGCATCAGGAGTGGGCAGGAGGAGGAGTACAGGAAGCTAATCAAAGACTTTGTTAAATGGTGCGACTCAAACCACTTACATCTTAACACCAGCAAAACCAAGGAACTGGTGGTGGATTTTAGGAGGCCCAGGCCCTTCATGGACCCTGTGATCATCAGAGGTGACTGTGTGCAGAGGGTGCAGACCTATAAATACCTGGGAGTGCAGCTGGATGACATATTGGACTGGACTGCCAATACTGATGCTCTATGTAAGAAAGGTCAGAGCAGACTATACTTTCTGAGAAGGTTGGCATCCTTCAACATCTGCAGTAAGATGCTGCAGATGTTCTACCAGACGGTTGTGGCGAGTGCCCTCTTCTACGCGGTGGTGTGCTGGGGTGGCAGCATAAAGATGAAAGACGCCTCACGCCTGGACAAACTTGTTAAGAAGGCAGACTCTATTGTAGGAGTAAAGTTGGACAGTTTAACATCTGTGGCAGAGCAACGGGCACTAAGCAAACTCCTGTCAATCATGAATAATCCACTGCATCCACTGAACAGTGTCATCTCCAGGCAGAGGAGTAGCTTCAGTGACAGACTTTTGTCACTGTCCTGCTCCACTGACAGACTGAGGAGATCGTTCCTCCCCCACACTATGCGACTCTTCAATTCCACCCGGGGGAGTAAATGCTAACTTTTTTTTCATTTTTATTACTATTTAATTTAATATTGTTTGTTTGTATCAGTATACTGCTGCTGGATTATGTGAATTTCCCCTTGGGATTAATAAAGTATCTATCTATCTATCTATCTATCTATCTATCTAAGATCTCAGCACTCTAGATGGCTGGTATAAAGCACACAATTCAGATAAATAGGCAGGAGCAAACCCATGTAAAGATTTAAAAACTAGCAACAAGATTTTAAAATCAATTCGAAAACTGACAGGCAGCCAGTGTAAAGAAGTTAATATTGGAGAAACAGAATCAGACTTTCTTGCCCCAACCAGGAGGTGAGCGGCAGCTTTCTGCACCAACTGTAACCTGCGTATCAGGGATTTGCTAATCCCAGAATACAGTGAGTTGCAGTAATCAAGGCGAGAAAAGATAAAAGCACAAGTAGCTTTCTCAAGATCCCTAGAAGATAAAAAAAGGCTTGATCTTACCTAAAAGATGAAGCTGGAAAAAGAAACTCTTGACTACAGAATTAATCTGTTTCTCAAAAGAGCGGTTACTGTCAAAAATAACACCAAGATTGCAGATTTGAGGTTTGCAAAAGACAGAGAAAGAGCTGAGAAGTCCAAGACCAATTTGGGCTTTAGCTGATGGACCCACTATAAGCACCTTTGTTTTATTTTGATTCAGATCAAGAAAATTATTAGCCATCCAGGATCTTAGTTCAAAAAGGCAGTTGTGCAGTTGATTCATTGCAGAGTTGCAGGCGGGAATATAAACCTGAGTATCATCAGCATAGCAGTGAAAAGAAATGTTAAATTTCCTAAAAATCGCTCCAATAGGGTGAAGGTATATAGAGAATAAAATGGATCCCTGAGGAACACCACATTTAAGAGGAGCAGTAGACGAAAAAGGGGAATTTAAAGTCACTGAAAAGTGTCTACCAGTTTGATATGACCTGAACCAGTTAAGAGCAGCCCCTTTAAACCCAACAAGATGTTCAAGCTGCAACAGCAATATCTCATGGTCAATAGTGTCAAAGGCAGCGGACAGGTCAAGGAGGAGAAGGACTGCAACGCCACCTGAGTCAGTAACAATAGAGATATCACTGAATACTTTAAGGAGGGCCGTCTCAACACTATGATAAAGCCAGATTGGTAGATCTCAAATAAATTATTGGAGTTAAGGTGATCGATTGATTATAAATAATTCTTTGTAATATTTTAGTCAGAAATGGCAATTGTGAAATCGGTTGAAAATTGGCTAAAACTCCAGGATCTAATTCTGCCTTTTTTAGACAGGGAAGCACCGCAGCATGTTTAAAAAAATGACAGCACAACCCTTTCACTAATAGAACCATTGATAATGGCTAGTTAAGATGGACCCAAAACATCAAAGGGTTCCACTAAGACACGTGGTGGTACAATATCAAAAGGACTGAGAGTAGATTTAAGGGTGTCAATGGTACTTTTTAACTGTGAAAGTGAGACAAGATCAAAAAATTCCAAGACAATGCCATTATTAACAGTAGGAAGTTCATAGCCAGTTGAAACAATAGCACATGTCGGAGGTGGGCAGTGGTGCCAAGTGCCACATTTGATTACCGAGAACAGAAACTGAATAGATGAAGGCTAGTAACAAATTCTAACTATCATGTTACTTATGTTTTAGTGCTAATGACTAACAACAGAGATGCAGTCTGTACAGTTAATCAGCAGCTCTAGTCAGGGTGTGCTAAACTGAGGTCGTGAGTCTTCAGCTGGGATTTGAAAGCTGAGACTGAAGGGGCATCTTTTATAGTAGTGTACTGTTATTTTATTAATCCTTGGAATCATAAGTAAAGATTAAAAGAACTTTTCATTTTAAGCAAAGGTAGATTAAGAAGCGACCTGATTGAAGTGCTTAAAATTATGGAGGGAATTAGTCCATTGGATTGAGACGGTGAATTTAAAATGAGTCATCAGGAACACAGGAACACAGTTGGAAACTTGTTAAGGGTAAATTTCACACAAACATGAATTTTGTCTTCACATAGAGAACAGTAGACAGATGGAATAAGTGACCAAGCAGTGTGGTAGACAGTAGGACTTCAGGGACTTTAAATGCTAGACTTGACATTATTTTGGAAGAATTAAATGGATAGGACAAGCAAGCTTGGTTGGGCTGAATGGCCTGTACTTATCTTAATGTTTCTCTGCAAAACATGTATTTGAAAAACGCTGGAAAACACTTGAACAAATACTTGCAAAATGCAATTTACAAGCCTGAAAAACACAAAACACTGAAAATTGACATCACTAAAATTTGTATGGGCGCTAACTTGCTGCAAGTAGTAGACAAACGTCATATACTAAAAAGCAGGACAAAACTGTAAAGAAAAACATGAAGTAAAATGAGAGGTGAAAGGGAAGAAAAAGACAAGCAAAAGGCTGTTATGAAGCAATGGCAAAAGCAAGAAAAAATACGGAGCCTTTTAAACACTTAACTCAGTCATTAAATAATTTAAGTTATTACACTAAATTACTTGATTAGGCACAAGAGTGCAATCAACAAAATTAGCAAAATGTTGTAATCAAAAATGCAATGTAAATTTTTAAATATTAATAGAAAAAGAGGCACCTTCAAAAATGCTGAAGATAAAATTCAAGTGTAAACTGAAATATGGAAACAAAATGCCTTATGGAGAAATATAACGAGCACCATTATTAAGGAGCACCAAACTTCAACTTTTCAATGTTATGTTTATATCAGACAATAAAATTATGGCTTGTATGTCTCCTCAGAATAGTGGAAGTAACACATCAATAAAAAGACACACACACAAACAATGCATATACAGTATGAAGACAGAGAGGACACAAGAGACACTCCTAAAGGTTTGGGACCCGGTCTCGTATACGGTAGGTCTTGTAGAGAATAGTCTTTTCGTTACTGTTAATTTACAACAGATTTCCATGAGACATTGCTGAGTAGTATGGGGGACTTTTATATGAGACAAACAGGAAATGACAGGGGTAATTGACAATGCCATTGAAATGGTGAACCAGAGATAATAAGACGGAAGGAGAGGCGTAAGTGAGGTTGTCTGAAATAAACCGGAAGTGAAGTCATCAAGTGGAGTCGGATCTTCAGCACCCGGAAGAGGACTGTTTCTTAAAGAGGTCTTTGAGTGGATTTTGTATTGAATTTGGGAAGGTAAGTCTTCTAATCTTCCTTTTTCCTGGAAAGTAAGAAAGAGAGGCATTCTTGTATTCACGCTGCGTCGGGCTAATTGGCTACCCCCTATTTGCACATGTGTGACAACAGATACAATGAAATGTACAGTACAACTGATAAGCCAAAACTTTCTGACCTCTCCCAAATAACGTGAATAACGTCTGCTTCCCGTTATTTACGCTTGCAGTGACTCAGGAGTCGCACATCTTTTATTACCTTTTAGATGTATTCCTGTATGGGCAGAGAACTAGGATATTGTTCAGGAATCCACAACCTGTTCTAATCCCCACTATTCTCTGCTGTCTTTTCCAGTTCTTCAGTGGTGGCAATTTGCGCCATCACTGCCACCTGATCAAGTCACCATCCAGCCACCTGTGATGACATAATGATCTCAGATCTCCACGAGACAAACTTCATCATGTGACGCATAAAAACTAAGAAGATTTACTAACTAAGAGTTACAAACATTTATGTTAGATAGAATGCCCAGTGGTGACTGGACAGTCTTTTTGCTTTTTTTTTTTTTAATCCAGTCTAACTGGGGTTTATTTTGGGGGGGGGGATTTCTGTCCTCCAGGCCATCTGACCTTAATTTTGTTTTTCGTACTTATTATAAGAGCCATTTGCTAGTTATTCAAGTTACTGTATATACTAGGGTTGCCAAACGTCCCTTATATATGGGACATGTCCCATATTTCATAATTTTGTCCCCTGTTCCATACTGACCTTTCAGGGACACCCAAATGTCCCATATTTTTTTCATATTCAAATTTCGTAATAAAAATATATTTTTACTACCTTCTAACGGTACTTAGTTGTAACTTTATATGTAATTATACTTTCTTCTCTCAGATTCTCTTGATGAAAATAACCCAAATTTAAGAGGAAACTAATGTTTGCTGCCTGTTTGACAACTTGTTCAGTTGCTATGGTTGGCAGAGGACAGTACTCTTACTGTTTTTTCTACTAGCCGCGCTGCTGTGCAGTTCTGTATCAGCATTGCAAAATACAGTGTCAACAAAGAGTGTTGTTACTACTTGCCACAGCACACTAATTTTCTAACTACCTGTATTAGATAATAAATAAATAATATTTCTCTGTTGTCTGTATTAAATAAATATTTTCAAATGATTTCACTTTTATATAATTTTTTTTAGCTTGTGTTAAATAATTTTCAAATGATTTTACTTTTTTTTTCCTCATAACCCATTAAAATCCTTGCTTTATGTTTTTAACTTATGTCTCTACTTTTATATAATACAGTATATTGGCCTGGATGTGTAGGGGGCATGTATAAATTTATATATATAGTAATATAGAGAGAGATTTTAAGAGTGTCCCGTATTTGTAATTTTCTAATTTTCCACCCTAGTATTTACTCACGTATAAGTCGGATCTTGAAACCCGAAAAATCCATTATAAAATCAGACTCCGACTTGTACGCCTGTTCAAAAATGCAACACTTAATTTATTTTTAACATTTTCTTGCATCCTCCAATCTTGCATCAGTTTCTCACACACATAGAATTTTGCTGCAGCAGCGCAATTACCAATTTCTTTCGCTACTTCAACGACATTTAATTTAAAACCAACTTCATATTTTTTTATGATTAAATGCTCTATCGTAGATAAGGGATGCTCTTACGATAAAGGTGTATGAAGGTGTGAGATACAAAAAACACAAAACAGTGCAAACGTCGCTTCGGAATAGTATTATCGTGTGAGGCACAATAGAGAGAGAGAGAGAGGTTAGGAGCTCACTCTGATACAGCGCATTGCCGCACCCACATAAAAAAAAGGCTGTGTGCCCCGTGGTTACTCTCTCAGGTGGGCATTAGCATATCATAATCCCTTGGACCAATAGCGAGAGTTTTCCGCATTCGATTTATACAAGCAACATTCTAAAATACTAGAAATTATACTGTAAAATCAAATCCCGATTTATACGCGGGATATAACTTATCTGCAAGTATATATGGTACATTAAATGTTTGCCTATATATTAGTGCATAGTCAATGGGAGGTTCTTGCAGCCTCCACAAGTTAAATTGAATTGGGGCATTCTAATTATTTTGTTATCATTTCAGATTAATGCCACAGACCCTCCACATTACCATCTTGGCTCTTATGCCCTACTCTTTTCACATTTCTCATTCATGTCTTTTCTTGTCAGTCATCACAATTTTATTGTTTTACTGGTTTTAAGAGGGGCATGTTGAGTCATGGGGAATATTTTTTATATTTTTGTGTCACAGAAATGAAGACTTTCTGTGATGCATCAAGAGTATTGTTCCACTTACTACCTACAATAAATACTACACTAAAGAGAGGGCACTATATCACTCGCTACAGAATTTATGTTTGGATGAGCTATGCAAATTTTATTGCACAATCATGGGGCAAGACTTCACAGATATGTTTGCAAATCATAGTTTAAGAAACACTGCTCTGTGGAGACTGACATATATTGCAATGCACAAATCTAAATAAGTTGGGTTCATTTGCATAACTCAGTTAAGGAGTACATTAGTTGGACCAATCAGCATACAAATAAATGGCATAATGGTATAATCTATAACATGCTCTATATTATTGCATTTCTAAAGATTGCAAAAGGTTACAAGGTTAAAAAATAGTTATAAAGAATAGAAATCATTAGCAAACATCATTAAATGAGACAAGTTTTAATAAAAATTCTTATAGAGAAGAAAATGAAAATAATACATTGTCACTATCTCATCATCTCCATAGTAAATGTGCTGGAAATAAAATGGTACAGAATGCCTTAATTATACAAGCAGACACAGTCAGAAACACCTCACAAACCCACACAGGAGGTTTTCCCTAATATCATATCATACAAACAGTGCATGTCAAGGTCATGGACATCTTTCACGGTACACTGACATTAGATACTCACAGTCCACATGTTGAATGAATAAGAAAGACATAACCTTGTGTAGAAAGCTGAATGACTGTAATAAGGGCAGAGCATTTCTGAAATAGCAAGGCTTGTGAGGTGCACTCAGTCAGCCATGACAAGTACCTAATTTGGATACTAGAGGGCACTGTTGCTCCTCAAACCCAACACAATAGACACAGGGAACACGTTTAAAGCACAACAGCTTATTAATTGTGAGGAAAAAACTCTTCACAAAGTGTTTCCTACCACCACGACCACAAGTAAATAATTGGCACAGCACACAATTCTTCTTCTCTCTCAGAGTTTCTTGGTCTCTTTCTCCTCCATTCCTCTAAAAAGCTTCATGCACCTTGCACCCAGTTCTGGCTCATTCCTGACAGGTCGGTCCAGACCTCCTATATTGGCCAACCTGGGAGTGCTTCTGCAAGCACTTCCAGGTAAGGCAAAAACCTCATGCCACAAGGCTGCTCCACTTTCACAGCACCCCCGGCAGCACCCGTGGTTCCCAACAGGGCTGAGCAATAGAACTCCAAGTCCCATGGTGCCCTGTGGGGATCTGGGGCACTGCTGCAGTCCAGGGGAGTTACCATCTAGCATTCTGGGGAATAGGCAGTACCCTAAAGAAGTTGCCTTCTCCCATCCTTCCATCTCTTGGTCATCCTGGCCGGGTTGGGTTGCGAGCTGTCCCTTACACAAAGAACCTCTGACAAGCTGCTGAGTGGCCAAGGCTCATCGATACAAGAGGTCAACAAAGGCTATTCTGTTTGGTATGAACCAGCATAAGGGCTAGTGTGTCACAAATCACAGATAATCTTAATGGTGGTTACTGGAGTATTATGTCACAACACACAATGTATCAAACCCTTCCGTCTCTGGAAATGTAGCTGTAGGTCATTCAGAATGGAATGGAAAATGGTTGGATAAAGTCCACTTAGTATGTGTGAGATGTTAAGAAAAAGAAAAAGTAGGTGGAGGGTACTACCTGCTAAAACGGCATTGCAGACAAGTACGCCCTTTCATGGCAGTGCGGCATGTTGTATCAAAATAACGTGTCCTGCCGCACTGCATGAATTGTTGTGGAATGGTTTGAGGAATGTGATGAGAGTTCAAGGTGTTGTCCTGCCTTTCAAATTCCCTGGACCTCAATACTGTCGAGCATCTGTGAGATGTACTGGAACAACAAGTGAGATCCAAAGCAACTTCACCTCACAATGTACATGAGTCATTTTATATAAATGAACCTAGCAGAATAAAGGAACCTTTCTGTTAGATTTCTTTAGCCTGCCATGTCTCAAAAACAGGAACACGAGGGACTTTGCAACTGGTCCAAATAAAGGATGTCTGTGTTTGAATTTCATATACAGGGTGCCCACAAAAACATACCTTGATTTTAAATGGTTACAAAATCAAAACTTATTGGAATATGCTTATAAATAAGATGACAGCAAATACATTAACTCAAAACATTTCTTCTTTTCCACAACTTACTGAGGAAGGTGACTACCTTTTTCAACAAGATGGGGCACCACCGCACTGGCATCTCATTGTCTGTAATTTTCTCAATGAACAGATGGATTAGTTGTGCTGGACAAAATGACAAGGTGTTCCTCAAGATCACCGGACATTACTGTTTGTGACTTTTTCCTTTGGGGGTACATGAAAGACAGAGTGTACGTACCTCCACTACCCTCAGATATGGATGATCTGCAGGAACGCATCACTGAATTCTTCTGATCACGCTGGGTATGCTTCGGAGAGTCTGGTCAGAGCTCGATTATCGCATCGATGTTTGCTGAGTAACAGGTGGGACGCACATCGAGTAATCAGCAGATACCATATGAAACTTTATGACTTGATGAAACTGTAGCCTCAAAGGTGAAAGAATATTCCAATAAATTTTGATTTTGTAACCATTTAAAATCAAGGAGTGTTTTTGTGGGCACCCTGTATAATGATGGCTTTTCCAAAATACAGACAGATAGGTCTTTGTTTGCCATGTAAAATTATGAAAATTAGAGTAAGAAAGAAATTAGAATATGACCTATGTAAAAATAACATATTAAAAAACAGCCACAATGAGATTATGAGAGGAGGATCTTGCCAAACCAATATTTTAGAATCTATTGAAAAGGCAACTCAAATATTTGACAGAAACAAACCATAGGACTAAATTTCACAAAATCTATTTCTGATTTATTAATTAAATTGATTCCAGTTTTGTTGGTAAACCTGTGAATTTAGCAGACAACACTTCTAACGTTAGGGGTTGCCACAGCAGATCATCTTGTTCCATATCTTCCTGTCCTCTCCATCTTGTTCTGTTACCCCATTCACCTGCATGTTTTACCTCACCACATCCATAAACCGTCTCTTAGGCTTTCCTCTTTCCCTCCATCCTTAACATTCTTCTCCAAATATATCCCAGCATCCATCCTCTGCACATGCCCTGACCAATGCAAACTCTCTTTTTGTCTCCCAACCATCCAACCTGAGCTGAGCCTTTAATGTCCTCAAATCTAATCCTGTCCATCCTTGTCACGCCCAATGCAAATCTGACCATCTTTAACTCTGCCATCTCCAGCTCTGTCTTCTGTTTTTTGGTCAGTGCCACCGTCTCTAACCCATTAAATTTATCAGATAACACTAAATTTAGAAAAATGGTAGACACTTGGAAGGCAGAAAAAATAATTCAAGAAAACTTGAACAAGCTTAAAAACTAGGAGAAAACGTGGAAAAGTGCTATATGTGTGGAGAGGTTCTTTTTGTTCTATTTATGTTAATGCTACTTTTGTTAATTATCTGCTGTAATCATCTTTGCTGGTTTTATGTTCCATGTGTTGTGTTGGGTGGTCCTCAATAGGTGGATTCACCTGCCAATCACTGCCAGGAACTGATCTCCAGAGGGTCTCCTACAGATCCTGGTGGTTCATTGTGAATATATTAGGCTAGTGTTAAGTTTACTTGTGCTTATTTTAATTCTGTGATTTATTGAATTTCTGGATTTTTGACTTACTGCATTGTGTTTTGCCCTCATTGGAATCTGTATTGGGAATTGTTTGGATTGGATTGCCTTCTTGTTACAGGTAATTCCATTTTGACTCCACAGAGAATACATCTTTAATTTTATAAAGGTTTTACAAGGCCTTTTTGTGTCTAACTAGAGTTTTTGACAGGTGTGGAATACACTGAGACAAAGCCAAAATAAAGAGTTTGGGTATACCACACGGTATCCCTGTACACTTGAAAAAGTTTGGCAAAACAAATGAAAAAAGGTCTTTGCAGAACAGAGCTCATGAAAGAAATAATTACAGAGTAACAAAATGGTGGTTCAGTAGAATAAGGACAGGAAGAGGTGTATTCAGGTGACCTAGAACCGGAAGTGATGTCATCATTGGGCAGTTCCTTTAGTTGGTCTGCAGAGGGAGAAAGAGTGAAAGCATCTGAGGACCTCGTTAACCTCTGGTCTGGTAGATAATTATAATTATTTAAGCCATTCAGCTGTCTCCCATGCGCTCATATGAGAGAAAGGATTTCCCCCTCTAATGTGCATTTTTAGAAGTGTTTCTACATACTTTGGGCTTCCTAGTACATGACAGGTGCCTGTTTTCTTGTTATGAAGTGGGATGATAGCCAAGCAACAAACTGTTATCACCACAGAAAGCATCACATGCATCCTTGTTTACCTGCCAGTATATTAGGAGTGGCCCAGTTTATTTTTCAAATAAGAAGACAAGGAAAGCATAACTTACTTCTTCTCTACAGGAAAAGGAAAATATCCCAATCCTGGTTTTTCAACACTTGTACATCAAATGGTACTTCAGACTCCAACGATACATAAGTATAAGAAATTTATTTAACAAAGACAACTTCAGGGCACCCTGCGCGCACTGCAATCACAAAGGTGTTAACAATCCTTTGTTAGATAAAGCCTTTATAGTTTATGAATATATACAATATCTATTTAGCATGGAGTTGGTAACATGTTGATCTCTATGTATATAAAATCCAATGTCTTTCTATCTGTCTGTATGTCTGTCCTCTTTTCACGGGAGAACTACTTAACGGATTTAGATTTGGTTTTTTTCTAATAACATTCTGGTTGATTTTGCACCTTCTATAATGGCGGTATGTATCATAGTTCACTTGTGGTACCGATTTATTTGTGTGAATCCGAAAGAGGTGCAGCAGACCAAGGGAAGTGGGGCAGAGCCCTCCTTACTCACGCACCAGCCTCCGTTAGAGTCGCTGTACCTCTCGCTACATGGTGGAGCTTACCTTGCCTCCGCTTAGGTAGTGAGACCTGTTTGTTCAACAGACATTACCATCTAGAGATTGTTAAGGAGTAATGTTTGACGCTCACTTATGTGCCAGCTTCGGGGAGTACCTTACATCCGCTTAGCTAGCAAACGAGAGATCTACTTAATGGATTTAGATCTGGCTTTTTTTCTATAATTTGCTTGAACATTCTGGTTGATTTTGCACCTTCTATCATTGTGGTATGTATCATAATTCACTTGTGGTACCGATTTATTTGTGCGAATCCGAAAGTTGCACAGCAGACCAAGGGAAGGGGGACAAAGCCCTCCTTAATCATGCGTCAGCCTCTGTTAGAGTCACTGTACCTCTCACGATGTGTTGGAGCGTACCTTGCCTCCGCTTAGCTAGAAAACGAGAGAACTACTTAACGGATTTAGATCAGGTTTTTTTCTAGAATTTGCTTGAACAGTCTGGTTGATTTTGCAACTTCTCTCATTGCGCTAAGAATCATAGTTTGCTTGCAGGAGCGATTTATTCATGCTAATCCGAGACAGAGGCTGTGGGCCAAGGGAAGTGGGGAAGTGTGACATCAGGATTTGGTAGTCGGTCTACCTCCGGATTTTGGAGCGGACCTTGCCTCCGCTTATCTAGCAATACCTTTTTGTTTATTGATTTTTAAAATTTGTCCTGTTTCACTACTACACAGGCGGAGCCGTGGGAGACAGCTAGTCTAATATAAAATAAGTCCATATATGGGACATTAGATCCTCCTGTAGCAGGTTACGTACAGAGATACCCAATGTTTCTTTCTGAAGGACTGAGGCTAGCTTAGATGTCAACATACAAAATTATTTCATTCTACTTAGAACAATTAGACAAAAATGCAATACAAAGGAAATGCTTAACAGACTAAAAATGTTGCCGAAAAGCTACACGCACTGTGTGGATTATTTGAGATGTTTTTGTTTAAAGATGAGGAAACTTCTTGAAAGAATAAAGGTCACAATTTTTTCAATGAGCAGTAAGGGGGACCAGCAAATTTGTCCACGTCTGTAACTCTCTGTTACATCTGCTCATTTTGTATTATAGTTTGATGATTTAAGGTTTCTGCCAAATAATAATAACAGCAAGAATATTTCTTGAAATATTTTTCTAAATCTTTTTCTGCTTCAGGTTTGATCATGCTGAATGTTAAAGAAGATCAGAATTCTCCAAAGCATAACTGCTAAGACTGATTCCAGAGCTTTCATTTAAGCTTCCGAATCACTTCTCCAGCCAAATCAAAATGAAACAAGTGCTGTCAGCCCAGCAGGGGACAGCAGATAGTTATCAGCCAAGGTCACATGGATCCAATGAAAGGATCTATTAAAACTCTAGGCAATCTATCCACATAAGGGAAAAGGTGTGACCTCAAGGTCATAACAAAGCTGACAAAGTGTAAAGCACTGGGGACTAAATGAGTTTGCCTATGTTGTTATATTGTCAGTCTCTCCGTGACATAAAATACAGAAAAGAAATTTACAATTTCATTTTCTTTGGCTGTGTCTTTTTTAACATTTAAAATAACCTAAGTCATCTCTTCTCTAGTATCAGAAAATACAACTTATTTTAAACCTGAATGAACTGAAATGAATGAAAAAAACAAAACAAAACAAAAACACACAGGTGTCTTTATCATCACTCTTCCTTTTCAGGATAATTGAAACTTTCTTTCAAAGCCTGTGGAAACAACTTGGTGTCGACCATTTTCCTGGGCTCTGAAATGATATCTGACTTGCGCCTAAGTGAATGACGGCACTTCAAATCAATTCGTCAGTGCGCTGGCAGAGACCCTCTTCTCTTCAGGCATGGCCTCTTTGTCCACTGACGCTCCGTCTGAGTTCTCTGTAATAAAAAAAGGCTCACAATAGAGTCTTAATGAAAAATGAAAGCATGGCTGTTGCTACAAGAGTTAGAGCAAGATAAATGAATGTACTAATACCAAAGTAGAAAAGCGTCAAAAATACTGTATATAGAAAGATTCCATTTCACTGAGCCAGGATGTGTTGCATGGTTCTTATCAGGATTAAATGGTATGAGAAATAAAAAAGAAGAGTGTTTGTCAAAAAAGTAAAAACTCACATTCAAGTGGCTATATTTGATATAATAAACACATACATTTGCTTTGTGTCTTGTCACACATGTGCAATTAGGAGGAAGCTGAGTGGACCAAGTGGAAGTAATCATCCGCCAGGCCAGGGGGTGGCAAGGTGCGCTAAACCTTCTTCTGTTGTCTCTGCAGGCCAAATACGAGAAACCTACCTGATTTAACAACAATGTCACTTCGGGTTCTGGCGCCAAGAATGATATCATTTCCAGTTCCGGGCTCAGATGACATCACTTCCGGTATCACCCTTTAAAGCCGCCATCTTTTCCACCACTAATTTAGTTCAGTCTGGAACTCAATCCATGCATATCAGTGCTTATTTCAAAACACTTTTTGCTGCCAGGGACAAATACAGTATATGGGTGGCTGCCCCAAACCTTTCCAGTCTGTTGAGACTCATTTTTTTACAGTCTACAAGACCTAACATTTCTTGTCTCGTTATACATTTACATGGATCGTTGTAGACATGGAACACACATGAAATGTACTGTATGTATTTCAAATAACAATAAATCTTTAGTAATATATCTCCCTACAGGTCTTTGCCATATAAAATTTTCAATGCAGACTTGAGCTGTATGTGAGAGGAATCAGGCTGGCAGAGCTAAACAGAGAGTGTAAGTGTCAGGAGGGGCAAATGGCTGGCTGAACAGGGGATGGGTGCTGCTAATTGATGGGTGCAAAACAAAGGCAGTTATCAGTGGGCAATTGCTGAGCTGATATGGACATATGATTTTCCTCACGTGTTTTGGGAAGGTTGGCTTTTCAGGGAATCCGAAAATTTCTGCAGGCTTTGGGATTTCTAGTGTTAAACTGCATGTGTGGGCTTTCAAGACATGCCCTGATCTCCAGTGACAAGTTCCAATTTGTAACACAAATGCTTGATACTCAGGTAGATACATTTTGAACACCCCTTGTACCTATTACAATAAAGGCACCTAGAGAGAATGAAACTGCTTTTGTTAACCATAAGCAGTTTACTTTATTAACATAAAAGTCATCTGCCAAGATGAGACCAACAAACATCAGGACTGCATCTATGTTTATGAGATGCCATTTTCAGATTGAAATCACAGTGAGTAGATGTGCTTTTTCCTCCTCCCATTGCACGCACGCTCTGTTGATGACAAATACGGTATATACTGTACTCCCGTATGTCGGGTCTTGAAACCTGAAAAAATCGATCATAAAATCAGACCTCAACTTATACGCCTGCTCAAATATTTTGTTGCAGCAGCACAGCTACCAAAAAACAGCTTCATATTTTCTGATCGAACACTCCATCGTAGATAAGGGATGCTCTTACGATAAAGGCGTATGAGGCTGTAACATACAAAAAACACAAAACAGAGCAAACGTTGCTTCACAATAGTTTGGGTATTACCGTGTGGTCACATAGGCACGATACATAGCAAAAAAAGGCCGTGTGCTCTGTGGTTACTATCTCAGGTGGGCGTTAGCATATCATAATCTCTTGGGCCAATAGTGTCGACTTATACAACCAACATTCTAAAATACTGGAAATTATACAGTAAAATCAAGCCGCGGCTTATCCACGGAAGAACTTAAACATGACTATAAATGGTAATTTGATTCTTTGCCTCAGATCGGACCCTTATTTATTTTATTTTTGTTTTATTTCAGGAGTGTTGCAGCTGGTACAGCTCACCACATTCACGGCAGCAATAACATGTTGGCATTCAATATACATGCATAGCGCAGACCCCCGTCTCTAATTTAAAGGCGAGAACTTTTATCTCGGACCACTTGATGTGTTAGGTGGGAGGCTGTTCTTCCATCTAATGAAGGTCTTTCAGGTCGGTAACTAGGCAGGGTTTAAGGGTGCATTCAGGTACACGCATTTACAAGATGATTGTGAAACAGGTAAAAGGTTTTATAAATCATATTTTGTTTTGCCTTTTGCATCTTCCTGTTTTTTGGTGTACACATTGTCACACATGTGCGCATGGGAGGCAGCTAGAAGGACCAAAAGAAGGTAATTCCATGCCTTGCAAGGGGCTGGAGAGGTGCAGTAAACCTCTTTTATCTCTACAAACCAGACACAGGAAATTCTGCCTGATTCTGATTTTGTCACTTTCGGTTCCAGCCCCAAGAATGTCACTTCTGGTTCCGGACCCGGATGACATCACTTCCGCGGACCTTCCTTAAAAGCAAGACAACCTCCACTTTGTATTCAGTTCTGTTTAGAACTCAGCTCTGTACACACCTATGCAACCGATTTTGTGTTTTGCAGTCAGGATTCAAGTATATGGGTGGCTGCCCCAAACCTTTTTTCCTTGTGTCAAGGCTATTTATTATCACAACATACTTTCATTGACTGCTGCAAAGTGGTGTTCACTGGCTGTTCAAATTGTTCTTTAAACAGTTTTAAGTTAAATCAAAATTCTACTGCAAGAATTATTACAAGAACATGACAACAAGAACACATAACTCCAAGTCTTTGCACAGGTTCCCGGTTAAGTTTAGGGCAGATTTCAAAATCCTCCTTTTGACATGTAAAGTCTTAAAAGGCCAAGGCCCTGCTTACTTGTCATTACTTACAATGTACATCAAGATCTCAAGATGCTAGCCCGCTTATGATTCCAAAGGTTACTAAAATAACAGTGCGAGGTCAAGCTTTTAGTTACAGGGTTCCAAAGCTGTGGAATGATGTGCCTGCTACTATAAGAGGTTCCCCTTCAGTCTCAGCTTTGAAATCCTGGCTGAAAATTCACAACTAGAGTACTGGGTGCAGTTTTGATCTTCAGACTACAAAAAATACATAGCAGTGCTAGAAAAGGTTCAGAGAAGAGCGACTATTCCTCTCCTGATTCAGGTGTACAGGGGATGAGTTATTAGGTTAGATTTAAAGAGCTGAGCCTTTTCAGTTAAGCAAAAGAAGATAAAGAGGTGACATGATTGCAGTGTTTAAAATTATGAAGTGAATTAGTCCAGTGGATCGAGACTGTTATTTTAAAATGAGTTCATCAAGAACACGGGGACACAGTTGGAAAAATATTAAGGGTAAATTTCACACAAACATTAGGAAGTTTTTCTTTACACAAAAAACGATAGACACTTGGAATAAGAGACCAAGTAGTGTAATAGACAGTAAGACTTTAGGGACTTTCAAAACTCAACTTGATGTTTAATTTGGAAGAAATAAGTGGATAAAACTGGTGAGCTTTGTTGGGCTGAATGGCCTGTTCTCGCCTAAATTGTTCTAATGTATAAAAACTTCTGTTAAGCATACCCTGCCTAGAGCTGCTTATTAACTGTGGATACTACATCTCTGTTGTTAGTCATCAGTACTAAAACATAATTTGTTACCAACACTCAATCTGTTTCTCTTATCAGCACTCAAATGTGGCACTTGTGCCACTGCTCTACTGCCAAATTGTTTGTCTGCCTTTATCTCTGATAAAGGAATATTGGAATCATCGGGTAGAAAGATCCTGTCCTCTGATTGACTGGCCCAGCACTGACTCAGTTTTGGAATGGCCAGTTTTGGGGAGGTAGCTTGATGGCTGAGGTTTCCAGGACTCTGAACAAATCTGTATCCTCATATGTGATAGTTCTGTGTTTAGGGAGTGATATCATCTATTCTTGCATTTTGCTCTGTAGCTTGTACTATTTCTAATGCACTATTGTGTTGTATTTCTGAGGTGGCTACGATAGACTGGTCATCTATCTCTGTGAACAGGATTACTTGTGTGTTGTTTTGTTTGTTGTATTTACCCCATTTTTTGACACTCATTGCACATCCAATCTACTTGAAAAGGGGTCTCTCTCTGAATTACCTTTCCCAACATTTCTTCCATTTTTAACCCGACAAGGGTATTCTGTTTGAGAATTTTTCTTGTCTTCTTAGAGAGCCAAGGTTAGGGGGCTGTCAAAAAACAGGGCCTGTTATAGCCCATTGCAGCAGTTCTTGTGTGATTTTGGGCTATGCAAGAAATAAATTGTCATTGTTGTTGTTTAACACTTGAGTCTACACAGTTTTATACATGAGACCTCAGCTCTCTGTGGAAAGATTATGGATTTAAACCTTGAAGAGTGTAAGTTTTGAGCTCTTGCTGTTAATTATTCTGGCTAATGATTCATAGCTTGCTACATTTTGTTTCGATTCATAGTCTTCACTTATAATCTTGTGATTTTCTTAACGAGTCCTGGCAGTTCTTCTATAAATGTCATTTACAGTTTAATGGCTTTGTGTTTTTTGAAATCAATACTCTAGAAAACTGCTTTTGTTTCAGTTTTTCAAAAACACATCACCTCATCCGATTTCAATACCATCTTTGTATTTACTCTCAATCCACTGTGCCAGCCGACAATACGAAGAGTATGGCTGGAATTTAAAAAGCAGATGGTGCAAGTCCATGTTGTGGTCCAGTCAAACAGCTTTGAGTATTTGCAAGTGGCATATGTAAAACGACACAAAGAACACAGATAAAGAGTTGGGGTACCACCTTCACACTCTAACATGGCATACGGACAAAAGCGGAAATGTGCTTATGCACAAAAAAATCCAGATGCATAAATCGGTGGGAACGCCAACTTCCACGTTCTTCCGATACATAAATCACGGTCAACATAAAAAGTAACGCTCGTGCACGCACCTGCTGTCCCGTCCAGTCTCCTCCCAGAATTATGCCTCTTTGAATATGCAAATCAATATAAATAACCCTTAAGTTCAGCGTTCTGTGAAAAGGCAATGACAAAAGCACGAGGAAAAATAGAAGAATTTCAGCGAATACTAAGTGGAGGCAAAGAAAAACTTACTATTTGTTGGTTTAAACAGTGGTATAAACAACAAAAGGAAGTCAATCGAGTGACATAGAGTGTCCAAAATAAAAAAGAAGTTGTCAGATATCAAAGTCGTTGTGAAAAGGCGAGTCGTAGCCCACCATCTGAGTGTCATATGAAAGCTTATTAGGGTACAGAGAAAAAAATTAGACACACAGTGGGAAAAAAGCATGAAATGTCATCTTTAATCTCAAAATTACCACTTTAATCACATAGTTTATTTTGTCTTTAAAGTAGAACATCATAAACTTCATCTTAAAAGTGTTTAATTTACTAGTTACTCAAATCCCATCGTAACTAAAGTAGCACATTAAATGCTTTGTTTTGTATTTGATCTTCTATGTGCTCTATGTGTGTGAATCACTACGTGCTTCTTAAACGGGCTTTCTCTTTCTCCGACAGGACCCAGAATCCATTACATTCGTGATATTACAGCTCTCTGAATAATTAAAATACTGAGATGTATACGTGATATTATTTTCATGATGAAAGGAGTTAAAGCATGCTATTAAACATGGGAACACGGTGGCACAGTGATTGTTCATGTCTCACGCAAGATGCTTCCTGTACCATGCGCAACCTTTGATGAAATACTTTATTGCATCAGTACTAACCTCCAATTCCTGTCCTTACTTTTCTTTCTCCAAATACCCAATCACCACACAATCAGCTCTGTAATAGACGTTAAACCATCTGTAAGATTAGAATGCAGATTCTTCAAAACTTTTAACGAACATTGAAATATCTTTGTAGTACATGTTTAATTATTCTATCCATCCAGTGTCGCACCAGTCCCAGCAAGAATACAGCGTGAGGCAGGAACAATCTATGAATGGAGCACCAGCTCCTTGCTAGCGCTGCGACACCATGTCCTCACATGTTTATTTATTAACAATATAGATTATTTAAATTAAGCTAAAGCTTTATTTTGCTTTATTTCTTAAAAATGATATTGTCATCATATGTAAATACGCACTTTATAAAGTGGCTCAGCTTGTGCGATAATATAACTGTATCGCAAGTTTACAGTGAGGTGATTGTACTCATAAGTACAGACAGATCTACAAGGAGCACTTGATTGAGTGCGTTTAGAGTTCTTGGGATGAAACTCTTTCTGAACTGCGAGGGCCATACAGGAAAGGCTCTGAAGCATTTGTCATATGAGAGCAGTTCAAATAGACAGCATGGCTGAGGCAGCGTGTGCTTGATGCTGTATACCGATAATTCTCTTTCCAATCAGCTGCTGTAGAGCAGTGATTCCCCACTCAGATACAATGATATAAATACTCTGAGTGGTGCATTGAGAGTAACATGGAAAAAGATGATCCGCTGTGGCAACCCCTAACGGGAGCAGCTGAAAGAAGAAAAAGAAGGTGCAGTGAGAGTAACAACGCTAAAGGAGCTATTATATTTAGAATAGTTTGACCATTCTGTGGACCATTATATTGTTACAGGTTAATTACAATCACATGTATTTACTTTGTATGTATTTACTTCACTTTACATGCTTCCACTGGGATCTCTCATTAGGAAACATAATGTTAATTTTCACTCGTATGCAGATGACACCCAGTTATACCTTTCATTTAAATCAAATGAAGTTTCTCCGATGTTGTCTTTAATTAGTTGTGTTAGTGAATTAAAGGAATGGATGAATGAGAACTACTTGTCTTTAAATACAGATAAAACAGAGATGTTAATTGTTGGAGGGAATGACGCTGATCACAGCAATATTTTGTCGACATTTAACTCAGTTGGAATCCCAATTAATTTTACTGAATCAGCCCGCAATCTAGGAGTTATCTTTGATTCTAGCATGTCATTTAAAGCACATATTACAAAGTTGTCCAAAACATGTTTCTTCCATCTTAAAAATGTTAGGAAATTAAGGCGCTTTCTAAATAAACAGGATTGTGAGAAATTAATTCATGCATTTATCTCTAGTAGGATTGACTACTGTAATGCGGTGTTCACTGGCTGTTCAAACTGTTCTTTATTCAGCCTCCAGTTAATCCAAAATGCGGCTGCAAGAATTATTACAAGAACAAGAAAATGTGAACACATAACTCCAGTTCTTAAATCCTTACACTGGCTCCTGGTTAAGTTTAGCGCAGATTTCAAAATCCTCCTTTTAACATATAAAGCATTAAATGGCCAAGGTCCGGCTTACTTGTCTGAACTTATCATGACTTACAAACCTGAGCGCACATTAAGATCTCAAGATGCCGGTCTGCTTATGATTCCAAGGATTAATAAAATAACAGTGGGAGGTCGAGCTTTTAGTTACAGGGCCCCTAAACTGTGGAATGGTCTTCCTGCTTCTATAAGAGATGCCCCTTCGGTCCCAGCCTTTAAATCCCGGCTGAAGACTTACTACTTCAGTTTAGCATATCCTGACTAGAGCTGCTGATTAACTGTACAGACTGCATCTCTGTTGTTAGTCATTAGCACTAAAACATAAGTAACATGATAAGTATAATTGAATACTAACCATCACCTATTCTGTTTCTGTTCTCGGTACTCAAATGTGGCAATTGGTGCCACGGCCCACCTGCCAAGTTGTTTGCCTGCCTATGGTAAAGTCATCCCTGGTGGAGGATCACAGGAATCATGGGAAAGAGGGGCCCTTTCATCGGATTGGCTGGCCGAGCAACGTTTCAGCCGTGGAATGGCCAAATGGGGAGGCAGCTCGACGGATGAGGTCTCCAGCACTCTAAAAATATCAAAATCTTATTATGTGATATCATCTACTGTTAAATTCTGCTCTGTACTTCTAAAATTTTTATTATTATGCTGTATTAAGGATTTGTTCTGTTCTGTGTATTGTATTGTATTGGCCCCCTTCTTTTGACACCCACTGCACGCCCAACCTACCTGGAAAGGGGTCTCTGTTTGAACTGCCTTTCCCGAGGTTTCTTCCATTTTTCTCTACAAGGTTTTTTTGGGAGTTTTTCCTTGTCTTCTTAGAGAGTCAAGGCTGGGGGGCTGTCAAGAGGCAGGGCCTGTTAAAGCCCATTGTGGCACTTCCTGTGTGATTTTGGGCTATACAAAAATAAACTGTATTGTATTGTATTGTATTTAACTAATAAACAATATGCAGTTAATTTCAGTGTATTTATAAAGCCGCGTCAGGGATGTGGATCTAAAAAAGAAAAGGAAACCACACTGGTACACTGCTTTGACACTGGGTGCCAACTTGCGTACGCCAGGGTAGGAGCTACCATGGAAATATGCGTGGCCAATTTACGCCAAGTTTAGGTTTTATACATTGCGATTTGAGCATGGAAATGTTTGTATGTAACATTTTTGTGCATATGCACCATTTATACATGATGCCCCTGGTCTGTAGAGGGAGAAAGAGAGAAAAGATCAGAAAACAATGGCAACCCCTGGCTTGGCAGGTAGTTATATTGACTAGAGCCCTTAAGCAGCCTCCCATGAACATGTGTGTAAGACGTGACATTGTTGTTGCTCTCCAATTGCAGGATCAATTCCCAACCACCTATGAAAGCACGGAGTACTTTGTACAGTAGACTGCAAAAACACAAAGAACAAACCCAGTACCACCAGTGCAACATGTATTGCAAACAGCTGAATCCTTTGATCAGTATTGTACGATTTCAAATTGTCATGTATAGACTGTATAAAGTATTGCTACTGTCGCACCGATGTCAAATGCCAGAATGTCACTTTAACTCTTTGAGGGCTGAATATTTTTTCCAAAACATGCAGTTTTCTGAAAAGCACCCAAAGCAAGGGTCTCACACATAAATCAACCTAAAATATCAGTTGCTGGGTGCTGTGGTCCACCAGTTCAGAGTCTCTTGTGGCTCGAGACGTTCATGGGCAGCATGACGGCTGGCGGGCAGCAGTCACAGTCACAGTGTAGCACAATCTGGTTTGTACCTTGTTTCATTATGAGTCTTCATCTACACAAATGTGTTCAGCACCACGATTAGCTGCAGTTCGATCAGCTGATGCCAGTACCTCACTTTCACTTTCGTTCTCGATCTCCAGATCATTTTCGTCAGAATCGGAGTCTGACAGGTCAGAATCCAAGTTGTCCATGGAGTACTTTGCTTTGTGAATTCGCTTTGATCTCTCAGCAGATGTTGATGCCATTTTTGCCGTTGTTTGCTTTTCACTACTCCCACAAGTGCATGGGAATCTTGGTCAAACCAACGAAGCTAACTTTCCTTTTTGCAAAGAGAGTCAAACTCAAACGTAATGGTGGGTTTTGTCACCGTTTGCAGTTGCTTACTGCTGTCAACCCCTCCTGCTGACAAAGATCGACATCCGCCCTGAAAGAGTTAAAGTGGCTGACTGTCCTTAGAATGACTGCTAACCATTGGAATTGGTTTGTGACATTGCAGGCTTGCCAGTTTTATAGCCCCCACTGCTGCTGGCTCTGAAGCTGATCCTTTGCATGATGGAATACCTCTTCATACTATGAAGGACACATCTCCTCACATCATTAAAATACATTTTTAGGCATTTTTTAGTTGTTTGTTTTGCACAATTTAAGTAATCGACAAGTATTTTGATATCCTTCTTAAAAAAAGTGAGTTTTTGAAACATATGGGGGATACACCCACAGAGAGAAAATGCAAAACTCCACACAGTCCACGTTTTTGGATCTGAAGCCAGGTCTTGGGTGTGGCACAGAATACCCAATGAATATTTAACTTTATGTATTTATGTACGTACGGGATGTGATCAAAAAGAAGACTATGTAAAAAAAAAGTTTTCCTCTTCAGATTTTACAGAATTCATCCTTCCTGTTTAAAGTGATTGCACTCCATTTCAGTGCGGAGAACATCTCACAGCATGCTCTATGTCTTGCACTCAAATCATTTTCTGTAATTTTAGCAGTGGGAACGTTAGCTGTGTATCTGTTCTTCATAGTAAGCTGTGCACTTTTAAAAGCAGCGGGCAGTGGTTGAGATGTGGGTGTTATAAAGCAGCAAAGTGGCTTCTTTCGAGAGTGTACTGAATTACCTTCTGATTAGCTCAGTACAAATCAGTTAGGCTGATACTCTGTCTCTACATGAGAACATTTTGGCTTTTAGTATCCTAGTCTCCAACCAGAACAATTTTAAAACACGCACATCCCCATCCTGGATTTGTTTATGTTGTGACATCACAGATTAAAATGCCAGATTTAATTGGCTAAAGTGTCAGGAATAAGAAGTAATTGAGCACTTTATTTTATTGTTTTGTTTTTTTTTTTTTCAATTTAGGAAATGCATGGTGGGACTCAAATGGAATGAGCCCATTGTAAAGTTTAAGTCACCCTCCTAGTCAGAATCCCATCTAAGCCATAAACTGGCTAAGACATTTGCTATGAAAATATGAGAAAGGGGTATAGTGAGCTAGGCTCTGGGAAGAGACCAACATAGGGGAAGAGTAGTTTGGTTTAATGACAGGGAGAGGAATAACTGATGGAGTCTTTGCATTGAGACAGATAAGTGTTGAGAAAAACAGAAAGGTTTGTATGTGGCATTTATTGATTTCGAGAAGGCTTATGACAGAGTGCCACGTCAAGAGGTCTGGTGGTGCATGAAAGAGAAAGGAAAACCGCTCACCACACTACCATGCCCCCATACATGAAGTTGCGATTGCAGTGATTATTAAAAATACCAAACAGCTGCGGACCTCACTTTACCACAGATCCCAATGAGAGGAGGTCTGTAATGGAGATCTTCTTGATGTCCTTACCTCTTTGATATGGATGTGTGGACTCTTTGGATAGAAGACCAGCCCCCCTGGTCCAGGCTTTTTGCTGATGACATTGTGTTGTGTATCACCAGAAAGGAGGAAATGGAAAAGAAGTTGGAAGAATGGAGAACATCCTTGGTACAAAACAGAATATATGAGATTTCATGATGATCAGGATTCAGAAGTTGGACATTTGTTTAAATATTTAGGATCAGTGGTAGCCTAAGATGTAGAATTGGGTGCAGAGATAATGCAAAGAGTGGATGGAATGCTTAGAAGAAATATATCAGGAGTATTGTGTGATCTATGAATTAAGACAAATGTTAAAGGCCAGGTTTTTAAGACAATGGTATGACCAACAATGATGTATGAAGTTGAGACATAGACAGTAAAGGGAGTGCAGGAGAAGAAGTTGGATGTGACAGAAATGAGAATGTCGAGATGGATCAGTAGAGTTACAAAAAAGAACAGAAAAAGAAATGAGATAATTAGAGGTATAACAAAAATGGCAGAGATATCTAAAAAAATACAGGAAAGCAGATTGAAGTGGTATGAACACATGATGAGGAGAGACAATCAAGATGTGGTCAAAACAGTGATGGGAATGGAAGTCCCAGAAAAAAGAAAGGTTGAAGTAGAGGTGGATGGAGTAAAGTAAATGAAATTTTGAAGGAAAGGTGCTTGACTGGTGAGGAGATGCAGAACTGAGATGTATGGAGAAGGTTAATCAGGCACATCAAACCCAAGTTGAAGTTGAAAAAAGGAAAAAGGCCAAGTTGGTTGAAGGAACTGTGTTTGCATTCTGGGATGCATTGTGAAGAGTACAGCAATGAGTAAAGTAAATACATGAACATACACAACCTAGAAACATTATAGAGCATGCAGTTTAGTTGGGATCCCAGATGAGATGGTATGTTGTAATCCTTACCTGGCCAGGAAGTCAAGGACAGATGGAGTGGAGAGATATGCATCCCAGCCATGATGGTCTTTTCCTGGTCGGAAGGATAATATAGTGGAAGGACAGAGGTTGACTGCCTCCCAGATCCAAGCATTCCTCTGGATTAGCTCCCATTTGAACATCCACATGGCTGCATGGGAGTTCTGGAAGACAGCCCAGGTGAGGTCCTTTGGTGTGACTAGGGGCTTCTATTGGTAGACATTCTGGAAAACACAGAGTTCACCACAGCTAACACAAAGACAGAAGCATGGTCTTGATCTGCGAACATGACAATGTTTTATTTCTGGGTTTTACTGGAAACTCTTTGTTTCGTCAGCCATAATAACCCTGTTAAACATGTATTCATTTGCAGAAACAACAATCACAGTTTCAAGCCCCCTCTGTTAGTGTTCATCTGTCACGATTTGAGGCACATGGGCGACACTTTATGACCATTCGGGAAATTAATTTGCTGCACCTTGTATATATATTTAAAAAAAAACAAGGCAGTTAATTCAGTAAGCATGAAACACCTTCTCTTTGGACTGTTTTTGTTTGAATACAAATCAAAGTAAATCACTCTTTAGCTTTTTCCATACTATCCTATGAACGAGCAAAAACACAGGTAGAGTCCAAAGAAATAATAATAATAATAATTCTTTGCATTTATACAGTGCTTTTCTCACTACTCAAAAAGCTTCAGTGAGTGGTGAGACACTTCAACCACCACTAATATGTTGCATCCACCTGAATGATATGACAGCAGCCATTTTGTCTCCAGTATGCTCACCACACATTAGCTCTTAGGTGGTCAGAGAGATGGGGATGATTAGGAGGCCAGAATGACTAGGCCGTGGTGGGCGATTTAGCCTGGACATCCAGATACACCCTACTTTTTATGAAAGATGCCCAGGGATCTTTTGTGACCGCAGAGAGTCAGGACCTCAGTTTTATGTCTCATCTGAAGGACGGCGCCATATTTACAGCACAGTGTCCCCGTCACAGCACTGGAGTGTTGGGATCCACATTCAGACCACCAGGTAAGTGCTCCCTACTGTCCTCACCAACAACTCTTCAAGCAGCAACCCAAGCTTTTCCTAGATAGTGTCCCCATCTAAGTACTGGCTGGGCCTGAACATGCTTAGCTTCAGGTGGATGACCTGTTCTGAAGCACGTGTAGTATGGGTGCTGGGAATGTTAAGGTGCTGCTTGGTCAACTTGTTTATTTGGACATTCAACCGGACTGAACAAAAACAAGCGCTTAAACCCCTGATCAAGAAAATGAATCTTGACATCTCTGTTTTCGACAATTTTAGTCCTATTTCTAACCTGCCTTTCTTAAGTAAAAATCCTAGAGAAGGCAGTCATTACACAGCTAAATGATCACTTGAATAAACATGCTATTCTTGATAAGTTTGGGTCAGGTTTTATAACAAATCACAGTACAGAAACTGCGCTAGTTAAAGTAGTAAATGACTTGCGGGTAAATGCAGACAGAGGCCATTTATCTGTTGTCGTCCTTGTAGATCTAAGTGCCGCAACTGATACCATTGATCAAAATATTCTTAAAAATCACCTTAGTCAGTGGGTGGGCATCTCTGGCAGGGTCTTAAATTGGTTTGAGTCTTACTTAACAGGTAGAAAATGTTTTGCTAGTTGTGGTCATTATACTTCAAAGACACATGATATTCTATATGGTGTTCCATAAGGCTCTCTCCTGGGTTTGCTGCTCTTTTCGATCTCCATGCTTCCATTAGGTCTGATTATCTCAAGGCAGAAAGTGAGCTACCACAGCTATGCTGATGACACACAACTGTATTTATCAATAGCGCCTGATGACCCCGACTCTTTTGTCTCACTGACCCCCAATGTCTTAGTTGTGTTTCTGAGTGGTTAAGTAGTAATTTTCTCAAAGTAAGTAAGGAGAAAATGGAAATCTTAGTGATTGGCAAAAATGGATATAGTGAGGGTATTAGAAATTAACTTGATCCATTAGGCTTAAAAGTCAAGACAGAGGTAAAGAATTTAGGGGTAAATATTGACTCTGACCTAAATGTTAAATCACATATTAATTAGGACAGCATTTTTTCACTTAAGAAATATAGCAAAAGGTCCCTTATACCTTTCAAAGATGCTGAAAAATCAGTTCACACTTTTGTTTTCAGTCAGCGAGATTACTGTAACGCCCTCCTCCTCTCAGGACCACCCAAAAAAGACATCAATCGATTGCAACTCGTGCAGAATGCAGCTGCCAGAATCTTAATTAGGAAAAGAAAATTCAAGCACACCACACCAGTCTTAGCGTCATTACACTGGTTACCTGTGCCATTTATAATTGACTTTAAAATACTGCTAATGGTTTGTTTGGAATGCCTTTCACCTTACACTTCAAATTGTAATCTTAGATCTTCACCAGGCTAATACAGTGGAGCACTTTAAAAAACTGCTAAAAACCCATTACTGTAACATGGCTTTCTCATAGCTTCATTTTAGTGTAACCCTGATATTCTGTATATGCACTTAATTATCTTTTCTCTCATGGACCCTCAATCTGTACTAACCCCTACTTTCTCTGCAGTTTTTCTGTTGTGGCGATCCACACCACTACCACCTGATCAGTCCTTACATTGATGGATTGAAGGCCAGAGGTCTACGTAACCATCATCGTCTAATTCTCTCATGTGAAGCCTGAAAACCATGAGGACTGATTGAGATCATTTATGTTAGGTATAATGCCCTAGTGGCTGGGTGGTCTTGTGGCCTTGGAACCCCTGCACATTTAGTTTTTTTGTTTTTTTTTTCTGTCTACTGGCCGTCAGACCTTACTTTATTCTTTGTTATTTAGTATTGCCTAATCTTATTTTTATGTTTCTCTTGTTTTTATAAACTTTTCTTACTTCATCTTGTAAAGCATTTTGAGCTACATCATTTGCATGAAAATGTGCTATAGAAATAAATGTTGTTGTTGAGGGCACAAAACAGAAAACAATCAGCAACTTAAAGAATACAGTCCTGTTGGCTTCAACAGATCAGAAGGTCTTGGTTTGGAGCTCCATTCTTAGGTAAGCTCGGGTCCAAATGAAATGCCTCCTTCCAGGGATATCCAAATCTTATAGGGCCCCGACCAGAAGGGGCGGAGTCAGTTGCCCTCATTGAGCGTCTTCTCTGCACTGTGGAAGACAGAAGAGACAATACCGTTAGCAACAATACCCTGTCTCGTCCCGTCAGAGTATCACATATCTCTGATGAGCCCAGACGGTGAACTTCTGACAGTTCTTTTTTTTTGGAACCGTGGTTGTACTTCAGTACGGACTTTATGTGAAGTTTAGTGTGCTGGTAGAATTATCTGAAACAATGAAGCTAACCTTGTAATTTCCCTGATGCTGACAGTAAAAATCTGATCCCTTTCTTACTAGCCAAACATAGTCACATAAAGCCGCTTTGGCTTTTTAGAATGCAAGTTTGATATCTGAGCTTGTAGATCCATTAAATTAACAATTTGCGGAATTTGGGGAAAAAGGGTCTTGAATGCTTAATTAGAAACATATCATATTACACCGTACATGCACACATTTCGCATGATGTGCTCAGCGGCAAGCCTCATACAAAATTACACATTTAAGGAGATAGAAATATTTCTGTTTTTATTTGTGGCTGTTGTTCAGCATCAAAGCTCTCCCGTTTCATTTCTGTTGCTGCTTCAGTGTCTTTAGTCTGCACTCAGTCAATGTGACATCTACCGCCACAAAAGAAAGCAAGATGTTTCCACTTCAGTTCTCTTCAGCTGTACAGCCTGTTCGAGTCTGTGAAGCCAGAAGTGGAGTCTTATTCTGTAAAATGTGTGTTAGGATGTTAGCAGAAATGCTTGCAGGATTGCCTTGTCGATGCTATGCATCAGCATCATTAACTCATATGTGTATAAATGTCCTAAAATGATAAGGCCGGCAGTGTGGGAATGGATTTTTGATGGTCCAGTTGGTACTCAGAAGGCTTCTAAGTGAGATCTGATTCAGTTATAAATCAAAAAGTAAAAGCAATTTGAAAATTACACAGTGACCGCAATAGATAAATGCTGACGCAATACACATTTGTGATGACTTTGGGTAATTCAAATACACATATCACAGTGCTCTACACTTAGTCTAGTTGAACCCAAGGAGAAATAAATACGGACACTCAGTTGCGGGATTGCACCATCATTGAACTATGCAGTATAGTGAGATTTCCTTGGGCAGAAGGAGTGAAACCTGTTGAAATTCAATGAAGGATGTTGGCTTGTGCAGATCAGTAAGCTGTTTGGGTACCCATCTTGCACAACAAAAACAACAACATTTATTTCTATAGCACATTTTCATGCAAATGATGTAGCTCAAAATGCTTTACATGATAAAGAAAAAGAAAAAAGACAAAATAAATAAGAAAATAGAATTAGGGAACACTAATTAACATAGAATAAAAGTAAGGACTGATGGCCAGGGAGGACAGAAAAAACAAAAAAAAAAAACTCCAGACGGCTGGAGAAAAAAAAAACAAAATCTGCAGGGGTTCCAGGGCCACAAGACCACCCAGCCCCGTCTAGACATTCTACCTAACATCAATGACCTCAATCAGTCCTCATTGTATTCAGGGTTCACATGGAAGAACTTGATGATGACGGTCACGTGGACTTCCGGCCTTCAATCCATCAATGTAGGGACATCACGGTGCTTTGGTCAGGTGGTGGTGGCACAGGTCGCCACCACAGAAAACCAGACAAAGAACAGAAGAGAAAGTAGAGGTTAGTATGGAGTATGGAGCCACCAAGAATGATATTCATAATTAAATGCATATACAGAGTATTAGGATTAAACTAAAATAAAGTTATGAGAAAGCCATGTTAAAATAATGAGTTTTTAGCAGTTTTTTAAAGTGCTTTACCTTATTAGCCTGGCAAATTTCTGTTGGCAAGCTATTCCAGATTTAGGTTCATAACAACAGAAGGCTGCCTCACCACTTCTTTCAAGTTTAGCTCTCGCAATAATCAGCAGACACTCATTTAAAGATCTAAGGTTACGATTTGGAGTGTAAGATGAGAGGCATTCTGAAATATAGGATGGAGTGAGATGATTGAAGGCTTTGTAAACCATAAGCAGTATTTTAAAGTCAATTTTAAATGACACAGGTAACCAGTGTAGTGACACCAGAACTGGGGTGATGTGCTCGGATTTTCTTTTCCTAGTTAAGATTCTAGCAGCTGCATTCTGCACTTGTTCCAATCTTCTTTGGGTGGTGCTGAGAGAAGTGCGTTACAGTAATCTATCCAACTGAAAACAAAAGCATGAACTAATTTCTCAGCCTCTTGCAATGTTATAACAGATCAAATCTTACGGTACCCCAAGTCCTCATGCGCTGTGTCATGTGCAGATCCATAGCTGATATTCTAATGTGCAGCAACAGTGGGCCTGCTGGTTTTCTCTGATGAAGTAATTCACCATGTCGACATGGGCTTGTTGTGTGCAGTGTTGAAGGCCAGCCAGATTGGGTTACACTTGCTCTTTTTGGTTTAAACTTTTCTGCTCATAGATTCATAAACTTTTCATTGAGTCCTGCTGTTTTCACTTCCATAGTGAACCAACATCATTCACTGAATTTCAGCAGGTTTCACTTCATCTGCCCAAAGAAATGTCACTATGCCACATTGTTCAACCAGTGGGTGACCGACTGGGATTGACTATGCTTGTTGGTGTCTCCATCCCAATGAGAAGATCCAATGGGTGAGAAAAGAAGGGAAAGAAAAAAGCCGGATATGAATTTGGTGATTTTATTCTTGAATTTATCCTTGGTGTGAATTATTTATTCATTTATTGATTTTTATTGGAAGGACACTTGATTTGATGGGATTATTTATTGCGTGCGAATTTATTTGAAGAAACTGCACGGTACTATTTATTGATCACTACCTGATTTAAAAATAAGATGTACAACATACTTTTCTGCCATCGTTGCTTGTTTGTGTGTCGCCATTGCACTAACAAGTCCATCCCGGCCTTGACTATCAACGTCTTGAGGTACAAGATAATGGCAGGCTGCAGGCAACCCTGGAATCACATTGTCCCTCAGGTTTTCTCTTCCTTCCAATGTGAACAGTAGGGGGCACCACCAAGCACCCAATCCCCAGAAACGAAACTCTGGGTTCAATAAAAGGATTTTTTAATCCAATCAGTTGCAATAATACAATACTCTCTGCCAAAACAATCACAAAGCCAATGCTACCTCTTGTTTCCTTCTCTCCTCCAGTGAGTTTAGCCTGCTGACTCCAGACTCTGACTCCCCAATGTGAGGCAGCAGTCTCCTCTTAAGCTGGACCCGGAAGTAATTCCAGTGGCACATTGTGGCTTGTTAGAAGAACTTCCAGGTCATACGGAAACCAGGGAGGTCCTCCATCTCCAGTGCCCCCTATCATCTTGAAAGAACTCCTACAGGGTTGCCCTTCCGGACTCAAATTCCCTTGTAGCCCTGCGGGTGACCACATTGGAGAAGAATGCTGCCAGCTAATAATTAGAGTGATGATCTGCTCCTGGCTTCCAGCTCTAATCAGTCCCTTATTCCATCTGGTATCCCAGCCAGGACAGGAATTTGAAGGCGTGCTGGCTGGGTAATGTCTTTAACCAGGCCATCCTTCCATTATGAAATCCTCCTCCATCCTGGCCGGGATACTTGTCTTACACCAGATAACTGATTGGTAAAACATGGTCAAAATTTACATGGTGTTAAAATAAAATTTAGGCACAAGCCAGTGAGTTAAAAGGTGTGTTTTTGTAAAAAGTTTTGAGCTGATGAGCTTTTAATAAATTTGCAAACCTTCCTGAAAATATATTTTCAGTTTGTCATTATGGTTTATTGAGAGTTGATTGATGGGCATAGATTTCAGATTTACCAATTTAAAATGAAATCTACATCACAATAAAGTAAGCACTTTATGAATCCACTGTGCACTCTGCTGTATTACAGCCATCATCTGCCACGAACAGAAATGAACTGCTGAAAACTCTATTTAACATAACAGCAACAATGACAATTTACTTCTTGTGTAACCCATAATCTCACAAGGCGATGCCTCAGTAGGCTTTAACAGGCCATATTTACTGACAGCTCCCTGACTGTCTAAGAAGGCAAGAACAAAAAAAACTTGTAGGGAAACAAAAATGGAAGAAACCTCAGGAAAGGCAATTCAGAGAGAGACCCTCTTCCAGGTAGGCTGGGCATGCAATGGGAATCAAGAAAGGGAGTAAATACAATACACAAAACAGAACACAAGTAATGCTCTTCACAAAGCTAGATAGCCAAACTATCATGGCCACCTCGGAAATACAACACAAAAGTACAAATGACTTTCTTCTTGCACAGCCCTCCTCACCATCATGATAACTCTTAAGGCAAAATGTAACAATAGATGATACCACTCACTAAATACAGTACTATCACTTATGAGGATACAGATTTGTTCAAATACATCAAAAACAAAGTAGAAAAGAACTAACATGTCTGTTGAAAAATGTCTGTCCATCAGTAAATGGTACAATCGTGGACAGATTCCAGAAAAGGAGTCAGACAAGCCAAACACAATCAGAGTTTTGGAGATGCTACCAACAAGCTGCCTCGCCTCTACTGGCATTTCTACAATTAAGTCAGTGTTGGGCCAGCCAATCAGATGAAAGGACCCTTCTACCTGATGATTCCAGTTCTTTATCTGAGATGACTTTCCTATCGGCAGGTAAACAACTTGGCAGTAGAGCAGCAGCATCGAGTGGTACCATATGAGGATACCAAGGAAAAACCGAATAGGGGAAAGTTAGTAACAGTTTATAAATATCATTATATCTTATATTTTAGTACTGATGACTAACAACAAGGATTCAGTACAGCTAATCAGCAGCTCTAGGCAGGGTATACTAAACTGAACTAGTGAGTCTTCAACCTAATTTAAAAGCTGTGACTGAAGGGTCACCTCTTACAGTAGCAGGCAGACCATTCTATAACTTCAGGGGCCTATAGCTAAAATTTTGACCCCAGACTTTTATTTTATTAATCCTTGGAATCATAAGCAGGCCAGCATCTTGAGATCTTAATGTGCGCTCTGGTTTTTAAGTAATGATAAGATAAGTAAACAGGGCTTCAGCCACTGAAGGCTTTACATGTTAAAAGGTCAACAGTCACAAGATTCAGGGAAAGCCTATTCCAACAACATCACCTAGTTTTGATTTGGATAGCTAACATACCTAGTACCAGTGGTGTTAGGAGTGGTGGTCCACCATAGTATTTAGCACCTTATCTATTGTGCCCAGCCTTTTATCTTTTTCATCGGGAGTATACAGGAATAACATCATAAGACCCTGACCTTTTTATCTATCCAAATTGTTTCAGCCTCTAATTATTGTACAAAATCTCAAGAGAAACCCATTCTACGCTTTTATAAACTGAATAGCCTATTGCAAAACTTCAGGGTGGCCATTCAATTTTTATTTGTGAGTAATGTGGGCTGCTGGCAGCAGCTTGAAGCGGGGTGCCACCATCGAGAGAGACGTGGAGAGAGCAAACCAGATGAACAACTTCTTAAACAGTGTCACACACGTGTGAATAGGAGGCAGCTGAAGGGCTTGGAGATTAATGGTAATACATCTGCCCAGGGGGTGGCGGGGTGCACTGACGCTCTTTCTAAGTTCCCTGCAGACCTTTCCTGGGGAAATCCCACCAGGAGCCACCGCCTCGACTTGGGACACCCCATTTCCGGTCCTGGCTCCGAGAATGACATCAGTTCCCCCAGACTTCATATAAAGCCTCACAACTTTTCACTGGAATTCAGTTCTGTTTTGGACTCGGTCTTGTAAACTTGACTAAAATTAAAAAGCATTTACTTTTGCAGCCAGGATACTAAATTATACGGGTGGCTGCCCCAAATCTTGCCATGTCTCTTGTCCCTTCTTATTACAACAAGTTTGACCACCCTAACCCACTCTCACCTCAGAGTACTGCACCCTCCACCCATCCTTCTGCTGATACCAGCATAGGTGAGAGTTTCACCCCACCCACAATTACAGCAGCCCAGGTAAGCAAAGAGCTGAGGAGACTTTGTGCCATCAAAGCAGCAGGTCCAGATGGAGTATCGCCACGACTGCTGAAGGCCTGTGTGTTGGAGCTGGAAAGTCCTCAACAGCACATCTTCAACCTGAGCCTGGAACAGGGGAGAGTCCCGAGTCTTTGGAAAACGTCTTGCATCACTCCAGTCCCAAAGGTATCATGTCCTAGTGAGCTGAATGACTTCTGGCCTGTCGCTCGGACGTCACATGTGATGAAGACCATGGAGCAGCTGCTGCTTCACCACCTGTGGCCACAGGTACACCACACCCTCGACCCTCTGCGGTTCACATACCAGGAGAAGGTGGGAGTGGAGGATGCCATCATCTATATGCTACATCGATCCCTCTCCCACTTGGACAGAGGCAGTGGTGCTGTAAGAATTATGTTTCTGGACTTCTCTAGCACCTTCAACACCATCCAACCTCTGCTCCTTAGGGACAAGCCAACAGAGATGGGAGTAGATTCATACCTGGTGGCATGGATCATGGACTATCTTACAGACAGACCTCAGTATGTGCGTCTCAGGAACTGCAGGTCTGACATTGTGGGCAGCAACACAGGAGTGCCGCAGGGGACTGGACTTTCTCCGGTCCTTTTCAGCTAATACAACTCGGAGTCCTGCCACGTGCAAATGTTCACTGACGACACTGCTATCGTGGGCTGCATCAGGAGTGGGCAGGAGGAAGAGTATAGGAAGCTAATCAAGGACTTTGTTAAATGGTGTGACTCAAACCACCTACACCTGAAGACCAGCAAAACCAAGGAGCTGGTGGTGGATGTTAGGAGGACCAGGCCCCTCATGGACCCCGTGATCATCAGAGGAGACTGTGTGCAGAGGGTGCAGACCTATAAATACCTGGGAGTGCAGCTGGATGATAAATTGAACTGGACTGCCAATACTGATGCTCTGTGCAAGAGAGGACAGAGCCGACTATACTTCCTTAGAAGGCTGGTGTCCTTCAACATCTGCAATAAGATGCTGCAGATGTTCTATCAGACGGTTGTGGCGAGTGCCCTCTTCTACGCAGTGGTGTGCTGGGGAGGCAGCATAATGTTAACATTATACAAAGTTACTGTCTGTTATACCTGTATTTTTCTCACTCTTTAATTTAATATTGTTCTTTATGTATGCTGCTGCTGGAGTATGTGAATTTCCCCTTGGGGATTAATCAAGTATCTATCTATCTATCTATCTAAAACTGAATGTTAAAATTACGGGCGGCACGGTGGCGCAGTGGGAGAGGCCAGGACAGCAGTAATACCTGTAAACAGCCTGGCATAAACATTTTGAACCAGCTGAAGATGACCAGTTGTAGACAACAGTATGAAAAACAGTTTCCATGTCTTTGGCACATAAGAAGGGCATGATTTTATCTAATGGGTGGTACGGATGCGCAGTGGTAGCACTGCTGCCATACAGTAAGGAGACCTGGGTTTGTGTGGAGTTTGCATGTTCTCTCCATGTCTGCGTGGCTTTCCTCCGGGTGCTCCCGTTTTCTCCCACAGTCCAAAGACATGCAGATTAGGTGCATTGGTAATCTAAATTGTCCCTAGTGTGTGCTTGGTGTGTGTGTGTGTGTGTGTGTGTGTGCGTGCGCACCCTGCGGTGGGCTGGCGCCTTGCCTGGGGTTAGTTTACTGCCTTGTGTCCCCGTGTTGGTTGGGATTGGCTCCAGCAGACCCCCGTGACCCTGTAGTTAGGATATAGTGGGTTGAATAATGGATGGATGGATGGATGTTAAAATTACAGTGGGAACTAAGACCCTGATAACTGTATATAACAGTTACACGCGTACCTAGTACATGTACAATTGCCAGTTAGCATAAAATGAAAATATTTGACAGAACAAGCAGATGATTGTGTCAAAATTCCATGCAGGCAAACCGTGTGCATAGACAGACCAGGTTAGGATTCAAGCCCAGAACTTTTCAGCTGTGATTGCAGTATTGATACCCACTGTGACACTGTGCTGCTGAATCAGGAAACTGTATTGATTAGACATTTAATAATACTAATAAACCTTTACATTTGTATTACGCTTTTCTCACTACTCAAAGTGCTTTACATAGTGAATGGGAATTAACTTCAGCCCTTATAAATGTGCAGCATCCACCTGGCTGCCATTTTTGTGTCAGTACGCGCACCACACAATAGCTGTTACGTGGTGAAGGGGTGAGAGAGAGATAGCCAGTTAGAGACAGGAAATGACTAGGCCGTGGTGGGCAATTTAGCCTGGACTTTGGGAAACAGCCTTCTATTTAAGAAGGATGTCCAGAGATCTTTAATTACCACAGAGAGTCAGGAACTCAGTATAACATCTCATCTGAAGGACGGTGCCATTTTTACAGCACAATGTCCCCATCTCTTCACTGGGACATTGGGATCCACACTAAGACCTTAGGTAAGTGCCCCCTGCTGGCCTCACCAACACCTCTTCCAGCAGCAACCCATGCTTTACATGGTTGCTTGACCATCCGAGTACTGGCCGGGCCCTGACCGTGCTTAGTTTCAGGTAGGTGACCTGTGCTGAAGTTCATGTGGTGTGGCTGCTCACAAAAAGTGAGACCATAGAATGAATACGAAACACCCCATGATATGAATATTGTTTTTTTGAATTTATAAAGAAACACATTTAAAACGTATTGGCAGATGTGTTTGGCTTGGTGTCAGTTACCCCTGCCTAAAGTGTCCATAGTGTATGGGGGGGGGTCACAACATTTGCTAATCCAGTGTTGCCTTATCTTGATTGGCAGAAGCTCTGTTTTGCAGAAGAATGACAATTTATGATTGAGCAATTTTGCTGGAGTTAAAGATAAAATAAAGGAAAGAGTGATGCACAGAAGTACATGGCATGAAAGATGTGTTTTTATCAGCTCTGTAACTGAGTCTCTTCCATATTTGAACCAGAGATATATGCCGAAGTCATAATTCCCATGCCTTACAAAAAAGGCATCCTTCACTGATTTTACATTGTCTGGAGGTTTTGCTATTGCTTGCTTTCTTATTCCAGCAACAGGATTCCATGAAACACAAACATAACAAAGGTTTTTAATCTAAGAATGCCTAACTTAAAAAAATGTGCTTGGAATTTTAATGTGCTATTTTCTGTTTTACTACGTTGTGGCTTATTTCATGAACAACACCTATGAAAGGCATTCGCCCTTTGGATGTTTTCACATTTTAGTGTTATACAACATTGAATTAAAATTATATATACATATATATATATATATATATATATATGTGTATGTCTGTCCACTTTTTCACAAGAAAACTACATAACGGATTTAGATTGGGTTTTTTTCTAAATTTGCTTGAACATTCTGGTTGATTTTGTGACTTCTCTTATTTGCTTGTGGTACCGATTTATTTGCATGAATCCACGAAAGATGCTGCAAGCTAAGGGAAGGGGGGCGGTGCCCTCCTCACTCATCTCATTCGCCAGCCTCCGTTCGAGTCGGCCTAACTCTCGCCACCTGTTGGAGTGTACCTGGCCTCTGCTTAGCTAGCAATACCTGTTTGTTCAGCAGACATTATCATCTAGAGACTGTTAAAGAGTAACATCTGACATTTTTAAGAGAGAGATCACAGCTTGGCATGTTTTAGAGGGTATCTGCTGATTGCCAGAGATGTCATTGCCATGCACGTTTCTCTCCCATCAGACCTGAACATGATCAGATACACTGCCACCATCTATTGATTTTTAAAGTTTGTGCTGTTTATATATATAGTAATAACAAATAATATACTCAAAACTGCAAATAAGAGTTGGGGAATTGCCCCGTATAATATCTGTGAATTTGGGTCAATTTGTGTTGAAAAAACCAAAACAGTTGACAGTATACAGTAGTGGAATGATCGTTTATATACAAAATGGCTGCAGGAAATGAGTTGGCAGGAAATGACGGAAAACCCGGAAGTGATGTTAATGAAGATCGGAAGTAACGTCATCATTAAGAGCCGGAAGTGATGTCATCAGCGAGGGACCGGAAGTGACGGCATCACATTGAGCTGGAAATGACATTGTCAAGAATGGGCCGGAAGTTACATCATCCTGATGTGCCGGAAGTGACGTCATTACAGAAGGAGTGGTCTGTATGGAGCCGTTTTCTGATACCAGAAGCGTTGTTGGTAAGTGGGTGTTATTATTGTTTTTCTTCTTTTGTTCTGTAGAGACAGAGAAAGAGACATCAGTACCCCAATTCAACCCCTTGTCTGGTATTATATCGCTCACCTTAGGGCTTGTTGACTGCCTCCTAAGCGCACGTGTGTGACAATATATATCTATCAATATAAATATATATATATATAGAAATATATATATATATATATATATATATATAGTAAGTTGGAGGAGGAAAGTAAATTCAAGAAAAAACAAAAAAATGAAGAAAGTTTGGGATGTCAACCAGGCTACCCCATTTGCTGCAATCGTCCAAAAGAAAAGAACAAAATATGAGCGCACGGTAGCGCAGCTGGAAACAGGCATAATAACAGCCATTTAAGCCTCAATGGCTTTTCTACATAATCAGCTCTTTCGAGCAGGTCTACTTCGGAAAGCTTGTGCAAAAGTGCCATTAATTGACATGCCATCCACCATTTGTTAAGGGGCGTGGCTTACTTGAGTGGGGAGTATGGCTGAGTTGCTCTCCTTTGGGGGGGGGGTTCCTCTGAGTTAAGGAAGAGCAAAGAGAACAAACAGCTTTGGTGAGGGGGAGTTGTTGAATACCTTGTCTAATCCTCTGCCTCCCTTGCATAACAGTATATACTGTATATATATATTGTCATGCTTGAGTCACAGATTTGCACAGAAACAGAGGAGGTTGTAGAGACGAGAACTTTATTCAAACACTGCAAACAAACATTTGTCTCTTTTAAAAGTTTAAACGTGCTCCTTGACAGGAGCAGAGAATGTCTCTGAGAAGAGGGGGAGAGAGAGAAAAGCAAACAATCAGTTCCAAAATTGACAGGTGCTGTACAGGCTTTTAAGTATACGGAGTACCGCGCGGGAAGGTTATCGCGCGACACAGCCCCAAGTAGCCTAGCAAGTAAGGTAAGGAGCAATGTGAACGTAGTCTGTCAACATTTTCAGGGGTTTTCCCAGGTGCATCTGCATCCTATAGGGGTGCGACCAGCCCCCCAGCTCACAATATATATATATATATATATATATATATATATAGAGAGAGAGAGAGAGAGAGAGAGAGTCAGGCATGTGCGATTTGGAGATATCTTCAAAGCTCTGTACAGGTAATCATTACCACATTGGGCTGAGAGGGAACGTCCTTGTTAGCAGAATCTTTCAATCTGCAATTCAGGAGAACTCCAAACAGAAGGCAAGTGATTTAATTTCTGGGTCCAGGTCATTAGGATCAGCACTGCAAATTAACCTGGATTGGAAGGAGGCAGACAGTTTGCTGACTACCAGTGAGTGAGACAGATTTTTTGGTACTTGTGTACTAAACGGATGGCAGTCACCAAATTGAAGAGGGGAGGTTGCATAAGGTTTCCCCCTACCCATTCTAGTGTTGGGCTCCATGGAGGAGGTTTCACTGCCGTCCATTTAGTACACAAGTACCAATTTTTATTTCCTGTTTTAAGCATAATCATATGCTATTTATTTTGGCCAATTTTCTGACCTTTCCTTCCAGGCTCCCTGGTTCTCCAACACTCCTTTTGGGCCCATTAAATAACTATTATACTCCAAGCCAGAGGGTGGCTCTGTTGTCTAATGCTTTCTCTCTTCTTCCCTCTGCAGAATGGACGACTGACAGCTCCTCCATCTCCAATGTCACTTCCAGTTTCTTTTCCCTCTGAACCTGCACCTTCTGGTTTGCAGAAATTATAACTGCCTGAAAAAGGGTCACATCTGGACTACACAAACTCACTGTTTTTTCAAACTGATCTTTCTGTTCTATTTTGGCTATAAAATACAGTGCCTCACCTGATTATGATGTTTCTTGTGTCTTATTACAACATATACTGTATAAAGGAGGGTTCAAAAAGTAATGTTACAACCAAAAAGTGTTGTGATGCTGTCGGAAGAACCCCATATATTTAATGGAAAATAATGAACAAAACTCTGTGGTGGGCTGGCACCCTGCCCCTGGGATTTGTTCCTGCCTTGCACCCTGTGTTGGCTGAGATTGGCTCCAGCAGACCCCCATGACCCTGTAGTTAAGATATAGTGGGTTGGATAATGGATGGATGGATAATGAGCAAGAATTAACAAGCACACAAGGGTGTGAAACAATGGCTCTGTCAAGTCTTCTTGAATAGTCTGACTTGCTTCAGGGCTGGTTCTAAACTGAACGAAGACTTCCAGCTTTATAGTTTTCATGAAGCAGGAGTCCCAAAGCATGTAAGCTCCAAAAAAATTAGCTACAATAAGGGCAAATTCAGGATCTTTACAAAATAATTCTTCTTCTTCTTCTCCCCATTTCCACAAGGTTTAATTTTCTAATTAGTGAAAAAGGGTGGGCTGTGTATGCAAGAGAACTGACAACCAAATGAACCAATGAATTCTTCTCCAGAAGTATAATGCACAGAATGAGACGAGGAATAAGGAATATGCATGTTTTGAACCTCACAAGCAGAAGAGAAGCTGGCCTGTCTCATACCTCTTATTTTACATATCATAATACAGGGTGGGCCATTTATATGGATACACCTTAATAAAATGAGAATGGTTGGTGATATTAACTTCCTGTTTGTGGCACATTAGTATATGTGAGGGAGGAAACTTTTCAAGATGGGTGGTGACCATGGTGGCCATTTTGAAGTTGGCCATTTTGGATCCAACTTTTGTTTTTTCAATAGGAAGAGGGTCATGTGACACATCAAACGTATTGGGAATTTCACAAGAAAAACAATGGTGTGCTTGGTTTTAACGTAACTTTATTCTTTCATGAGTTATTTACAAGTTTTTGACCACTTATAAAATGTGTTCAATGTGCTGCCCATTGTGTTTGTGTTAACAAACAAAACCACCGCTATTGGTCTGACACTAACCCACATTGGATAGATCCCTCCAAGACTGTTGGAACAAAAAAATTGATGGTATGGTGTGGTATATGGGGTACAAAGACAGTGGGGTCATTCTTCATCAATGGAAACCTCAAGGCCACTTGATATGCGAAATTGCTACATGATGATGTGTTTCCCTCTTTATGCACTGAAGCTGGCACGTTCCCTGAGTTTTTCCAGCAAGATGGTGCACCACCACATTATGGGTGTCAGGTCCAAGCATTCCTAGATAAACAGTTTCCTGGAAAGTGGATTGGTCGTCGTGGGCCAGTTGAATGGCCCCCAAGGTCTCCCGATCTGACCCCCTTAGACTTTTATCTTTGAGGTCATCTGAAGGCAATTGTCTATGCTGTGATGATACGAGATGTGCAGCACCTGAAACTACGGATACTGGAAGCCTGTGCTAGCATTTCTCCTGCGGTGTTGCTATCAGTGTGTGAAGAGTTGGAGAAGAGGGTTGCATTGACAATCCAACACAATGGGCAGCACATTGAACACATTTTATAAGTGGTCAGAAACTTGTAAATAACTCATGAAAGAATAAAGTTACGTTAAAACCAAGCACACCATTGTTTTTCTTGTGAAATTCCCAATAAGTTTGATGTGTCACATGACCCTCTTCCTATTGAAAAAACAAAAGTTGGATCCAAAATGGCCGACTTCAAAATGGCCACCATGGTCACCACCCATCTTGAAAAGTTTCCCCCCTCACATATACTAATGTGCCACAAACAGGAAGTTAATATCACCAACCATTCCCATTTTATTAAGGTGTATCCATATAAATGGCCCACCCTGTAGAATAGAGAAAAGTGCTGATAAATTTGCTTTCAGCTGTTAGCTCTTCATAAAGCACTGCTCCATCAGGCAACACGCTATTGTCTGTCAGTAAAAAAAGCGAGCGTGACTGCGGTGGAAGATCGGCACTCGGTTGGTAAATGTGAGATGGGCTATGATTTTCAGTCATTTCATTTAACAAGGTGCAGCGATGAGTTCACAGACTTCTTTCTTTTGATCACTTCCCACTTCTATCGTATGTTGGATCGATGTATTTGATGAACCTTCTCCAAACAGCTCGGGTCTGCACCTCCACCTCCACCTGCACCTTTCAGAACGTCTTTGATTTTATCCATCCACCTCTGCTTTGGCCTCCCTCTCTTTCTCTTCTCCTGTACTTCCATTCCCATCACTCTTTTGCCCACATCTTCATTGTCTCTTCTCATTATATTTCTATACCACTTCTGCCTACTTTCCTGTACTTTCTCTGCCACTTTTGTTGTACTTCTGTTTGTCTCATTTCTTATTCTGTCCTTTTTTGTCACTCCACACCTCCACCTCATCATTCTCATTTTTGCCACATTTAACTTCTTCTCCTGTGCTCCATTGACTGCCCATGTCTCACCACCATATATCATTTAGCGCACTTTACAGAGTTCTGTTTTTACTTTGACATTATAGTCTTTTTCTCTTGATTAGTGTTGAGAAAGGTAAATTAAATTCATTGTGATCCAATGTTTCATAATAATAAATGTGAAATCATCCACTACTTTTTATAGGCACTGTATAGATAGATAGATAGATACTTTATTAATCCCAAGGGGAAATTCACATAATCCAACAGCAGTATACTGATACAAAAAAACAATATTAAAATAGTAATAAAAATGAAAAAATGAGAAAAAAAAATGTTAGCATTTACTCCCCCGGGTGGAATTGAAGAGTCGCATAGTGTGGGGGAGGAACGATCTCCTCAGTCTGTCAGTGGAGCAGGACAGTGACAAAAGTCTGTCACTGAAGCTACTCATCTGCCTGGAGATGACACTGTTCAGTGGATGCAGTGGATTCTTCATGATTGACAGGAGTTTGCTTAATGCCCGTCGCTCTGCCACAGATGTTAAACTGTCCAACTTTACTCCTACAATAGAGCCTGCCTTCTTAACAAGTATTATCTTTGTGAAAAATACTTCCCAAGATTGGTGTGAAATTTACCCCTCAGCAGCTTACAAGTTTGCCCCTATGTATTTGTTGAGCCTATTTTACAATAAAAGCCAATAACCACCCTACTCATTTTCTCCTTAATTTAAACCCATTCTATAAATTCTCCTTTTAGTCTTTTTTTTAACGTGAAACTTCTTCAATGTTTCGTTATCACTCAGTAGTTCATCTCATGTTTATGTCTGGTGCCCATCATAACTTTTTTGTAATACTGATTCACTGGACAAAGCAAAGCATTTGAGTTTTTTAACTGCTTAGCCTGTACCTTAAAAAATCGTGAGACTGTTCTAGCAGCTTGGATATCGTTGTGGAGGAGAAAACTGGGCAGTGGGTATGTAAGATGTCTCTCTTCAAAGGGTGCAAGAATAAAGACCATATTTACATTTAAGTGCTTAGGAGACGCTTTTATCCAAAGCGACTTACAAACGGTCAACATACTGTAATCAAGCAACATCAGCCTGGGGTCTGTTCAGGATCAAGTGTTACAGGACAAAGGAACAAAATTGATTTCCACAAGTGAAAAGTTCAAGGCAAAACATAAGTGAATTACAATTCCCAGATTTACGAAACGTAACAGCGATCACCTAGTTAGAAATTCACTAAACAAGAGGGTCTTCTAACATTTCTTCAAACACATTTAGGGAGTCAGGGTTGTTTTTTATTTTATTTTATTAACTCTTTTAGGGTGGATGTCGACTTTTGTCAACAGGAGAGGTTGAGGGTGATAATTAATGGTAAATGGTGACCAGACCCGCCGCTACATGTTAGTTCGACTCTCTGTGCTAGAAGGAAAGTTAGCTTTGTTGAGCTGTCCAACATTCCCTGCGCTTGCATGAGTAACAAAGAGCAAACAACGGCCAAAATAAATGGCATCTGCATCTAGCGAGAGATCGAAGAGAATGCGCAAAGCAAAATACTCCATGGACGACGTTTTGCATATTATCCCTGAATTGGAATCCAACTTGTCAGACTCCGATTTTGATGCGAGTGATCTGGAGATCAAGAAAACAAATCGCGTGTAGCTGGCACACCAAAGTCAACGTTCACCTGGGTGGACCGCCACTTATGATGACACGATGTACAAACCAGATTGCATTGCACTGCAACCATGACCTGCACTGCTGCCCCTGCCTCGTGAAGACAGCCTGGGAGCCAGCCTGCCATGCATTTCTGCCAACCTTCGTGCTGCCTGCCACAAGAGACGGCGAACTACCAGCCACAGCTCAAAGCAGCAGAGTTTTTTGGAAAAAATATTCAATCCTCAAAGAGTTAATATCAAAAAACATTCCATACATGCAAGTCAAGTTTAACAAAACTGGTTTGAATCAAATCTACCTCCCCCCCATGAGAAAGAGAGCTAGATCAGCAGAGTATAACTTTAGTTATAGTAAAAACATGTACATAAATAAATAAAAATAGATAGAATAGAAAATAAGGAGGGAGAATCCACTTCCTCAATTTAAATGCTTATTCTAAAATGTTATTTATCAGATCCTGCCAGTTTTAAAAATGTTTTGTACAGATCCTCTAAGTGAGAATTTGATTTTTTCCAATTTTAGATAATATATAACATCAGTTACCCGCCGACTTAACAGAGGTGAGTTAGGATTATTGCAATTGAGCAAGATAAGTCTACGTGCCAATAGTGAAGTAAAGGCAATTACAGTTTGTTTGTCCTTCTCCACTTTAAGCACATCTGTGAGCCCACCAAACACAGCTGTTAGTGGATTAGGAGGGATTGTGACACTAAGGCTGTCTGAGAGTCATTTAAAAATTTTTGTCCAAAATGATGGTAATATGGTGCAGGCCCAAAACATGTGGCCAGTGAGGCTAGAGCTCGATTGCAACTTTTGCAGATCGGATCTTGCCCAGAAAACGTTTTGGACAATTTTTAACAAGATTTTATAAAAAAAAAAAGTTAAGTTCAAGGGAGTCAGAGTTTTAAGTAGAGGTGGGCACCTTGTTTCATCAGCCAGGACCTGCACATGAAACAGGTCTGGCCTGAGATTTGATTCCTCATGGAGGTGGCATCACAAGGTGGAGTTCATCAACAGACCTGAGTGGTTCAGAAGGAGAATAGGACCTCACAGGTGTCTCCATATATCTCTGTGTACGCACAGACGCACTGACCACTCTTTAGGTAAGCATCAAGGTTTTGATCTTAATAAGTGTCAGTTCAGGAAGCGAGTGTATTGATCTGAAGAGAGGACTGACATGTCCCCGATGAACCAGGTTGGCAGGTTTTAGTGACAATGAACCAAGCTGAACAAAGATGGGGTGCTGAATAGACAGATCAGCTGGGATAGTAAGAAGGTCTGTCTTTGCCAGGTTGAGTCAGATATAGTGTTCCATCACCCAGGTCATTATATCAGTGATACATGCTGTAGATGCTGTAGCCAATGGACAGCCATCCTGACTGGGAAGGAGTGCATTCCAGTGATTCCCAGTTTGAATCCCAGTCAGGGAGAGGCCATAATGAAAGTAACTGCAGGAACCTGGAATTCAGGAACAATTTCTCTCCCAACATGAGAGGTAGCAGTGTTCCTCTTGCATGGTCCTAGTTTGGACACCCACAGAGTTGCCTGGGATTTGTAGTTTGGAAGGACAGCCCTGTCAGGATCCTAGGGTTCTGCTGGGGAAAGGTCTCCTTGTTTTATGGGACATCTGCTGGACCAGGATGTGCTTCTATCATCCAACACTAGGACACCAGAAGTACTCAGGATCCTATAAGAACAAAGCCCTCTCCACCTAGGAAAAGCAGTCTGAGTTGTGACGTACTGGATGAGGCCTGCTGGGAGGAGAGTGGAGGAAGAGGATTGTAACAGTACTTCTGATTGTAAAGTTCAAGACGAGGCCTGTACAAGATATTCTGCTTAATAAACAGAGGAGTTGTGCCTGTGTTCTTGTGTTGCATCTGGGGTTTTAGGTGCTGTTACGGCCACTAATGGTTACAATGTGGAGATTCCAGCTGATAAACTAGCTGACACTAACATTCTCTACATGATATCTACTTCAAAGAGCTGAGGTGGTATTTGTAAACAGCCTAAGGGGGGGGCCCCCCCCTGCATGTGTGGCATAATAAACACAGATTTTTAAAAAGACAAATACACCCCACTGTATTTATTTGAGGGTTCTTTAAAGGTTTTGGACATGAAGCAGAAGGAGTTGTAGACTGAAAGTTCATATTAGACAAACTGAAACATTAGGACTGAAGACAAAATAAAAAATATAAATAATAATGGGTTAGAAAGACAGAAGTAAAAAAATCAATCTGATATCACATTAAAATATGGGACAAACTCCAAAGAGGCGGAAATATGAAGAATGCATAAGACAGTCGGCAGACATCCAGCAGCGACAGCAGCCAAATTATCAACCATATCTAATCTTGTACTCCATCCCTTTTGCTGCTTACAACAGGATTTTTTATTTGAAGTTTCAGTTAAAAAAATGAGCTCTGACGATTGATATTTGTAATGAAATGTCATAGAGAAAGTTACATACAGTATATATAGTTGTGCTGAAAGGCATCCCCAGTACAATATATTTACTGTATTTACTTTATTGCTGTATGTAATAATTTATCGCTTCAGACATTTCAACTTAGATTTGGACTTGTTTAATAATTTGATTTCATATTTTGGTATTTTTCTTCACAACATTTCTTGATCCTCCTGTATTTCCGTTTTCATCTTTACTCACATTGTAGTGAGTTTTCTCTCCAACATTATTTATTAGTCCTCTGTGTTGCTTTTTTGATTTTTTATTTTGTTTCTCACCTTATGAAAATGAAATATATTGTGTGGTTAAAAAATAATCAGCAGACAGAAAAAGGTTTGGGGGATGGCCACCCCGTATACTGAAATTCAGCAAAAATAAAGGAAACACCATTTACAGAAGCGGAGTTCACAACTGAACTGACTAACAGAGTTGCTTACTGGACTTAAATATGGTGGAAAAAAGGAAGAGGTGGAGTCAGGCCGGCCAGAACAGGAACTGATGTGGCGGCATGGTGGATTCTGGGGTATGGGAAAGGATGTCATCTGGTTTTGCCGGAAGTGACGTCAACAGTGAGTGGACTGGTGGTGATGTCATCGGGAGGCAGGATCTTTGGATAAACTGCAGAGGAACAAGATGAGACAGGATTAGATGAGAGCGCCAACCCCCAGAATGGCTGACAGAACCTGTAAACTGTCCCCCATGCGCATGTGTGTGACAATTGATATATACTCCAAAAATATGTGGATATGGTGACCTCCATAATGTCAGAGATAAAGACTTTCTTTCATCTTCCTTGTGATTCCCCCTCTGCTCATCAGTTTAAAATTACAAATCAAACAATTCATATTAGAATTAAGTTGACATTTGAAACATTGATTTAAAGGGATTTGCATAAGTTTTGGTCACACCATGTAGAAATGACAACACGTTTTCTACATGGTCCCCCCCTTTTTCGGCCCTACCACACTGCAAACATTGTTCAAGAATGGTTTGAGGAATATACCAAAAAAGTTCAAGGTGTTGACTTGGCATCCAAATTCCCCAGATCTCCATCCGATAGAGCAAATGTGGGATGTGCTGGAAAAACAAGTCCAATCCTTGAGGGTCCCATCTCTCAACTTACAGGACTTAAAGGATCCACTGCTAAAGTCTTGGTGCCAGATACCACAGGCCACCTTCAGAGGTCTTGTGAAGTCCATGCCTTGACACTTCAGAGCTGCTTAGCTGGCATGAGAGGGACCTACGCAATATTAGGCAGGTGGTTTTCCAAAATGTATCCTACAGTGTTTTATTTCTAGAATTTTAACCCTAATCCATGAATGAGGGGGTCTTCAAGACCCCCAGTCGCAGATTTTCAAATTCTTTCCCTTTCAAAGTAATACGACAGCCATGAAATTTTCTGACTTTACATTTTGTGTTGTCTTGAAAAACGTGCCGAAATCCGCTTCTCAATAGCTTAGTGCAAATAAGTGCTACAGTAGCACAAAGTAGTTGGGGGTCTCCGAGAACCCCCCATTCACGGAAACTTTACCATTTTTGTACGAGCGTTTTTGCTTTGTTTTATATTTTATATTTGAATTTTCTATTTAAATTTGTATATTCTTTGGTTTAGATTTTCTTAGTCCTGCGTGAGACATTTCTGGTGTATAGTTTGTTGAGGAGCAAGTCCAGTTGATGTGTTTATGAACAATGAGTCAACGACCAACAAAGAAATTCAATGCAAGTGAAGCCCTGGCTGAAATAATGAAGGAGTTGTCGGGTTTCGATACATCAGACAACTCAAATGAAAGGGACAATGATGATGGAAGTGACACTGTGTCAAGTGATGAGGAAACAAAAATTGATAATGAAACAGCCTCGTGGAGATGCAGCAAATGTAGCTAAGAAGTGACGCTGTCACATGTGCCCAAGGGCAAAGGAGAGAAAGATAAAGGCCACTTGCTCTCAGTGAAGACTTCTGGTTTGCCAGGATCATTCAGAGCGTTCCCTTGTGTGTCTGGCCTGCAGTTGAAGTTGAGGCAGATTCTGAGTGACTGTTCTGTAAGCGAATCAGACGTGTAAGTGACGTCATGTTCTAGTGCTACTATGACTGTATTTTATATGATTTGGCAAACACTGAGCACGCATTACTATTACAAAGGTAACATGTAAACCATTGAAAATTTACATCACAGTTACTTCATTTCAGAGGTAATAAAAATTTCTGAAGTTATTGTATTGGTTTTTAGGCAGATTTAACCAGTTTAAAATGGTCTGCAAGATCTCCCATTCATGGAAACGTTATAAAAATGGCATTCATGGATAAGGGCTAAAATATATAAAATAAACACATTCTTATATTTTGGAAAAATATGGCAATAATTTACATATTTTTCAATACATTTCAGTATACTACAGTGAGAAGTGAAGCAAAAAGGACACCTTTTATTGGCTAACTGAACAGATTACAATATTTGAGGCAGCTCAGGCCCCTTCCTCAGGCAAGTTGTAGTACAGAAAGTGGAGTTCCTGGTGTTTGGCTATACATTAGGAAAGAAACATCATTGGAAAACCTTTAAGTGAGACATCTTAGATGTAAAAAATGATCAGGCCTCTCCAGCCTAAGAGTCATTTAGCAGGAGAGGAGAACAATGTGTAGTCAACATCTTCTGACAAGATAACTGATAAGATAACTCTCCAACTGTCCTAAGTCTTTTCAATTTTTTAATGAGTTTTCCTTAACTGTGGATCTATAATCAAATCGACTGCTTTAGCCAAATAGATATAAATATTCCTCATATCTGGTCATAAAACTCTTTTAACTCTATTTAAGCCATGTTATAATATGTTACATTTTAGCATCAGATTAACTTCCCTTCCTTTCTCTCCTGCTATATTCTTGCCCTCTGTTATGTTCTAGTCAGGGTTTTACCCCTGGCTCAAGCATTTTGTCTTGTTTATTTAACATTTTTCTGGTGTTCTGAACATTGTTTAGTATATTTTGTTACATAATTCTGTTTTTGTTTTTGTCTTTGTTGTATCTGTCATGTTATATTTTTTGTCCATACTGTGTTTAATACAGTAGAGTCCCGCTAATCTAAACCCCGCTAATCCAAAAATCTGCCTAATCCGAACAGGACTAGGGGAAAAAAAATAATTTTTATAAAATTTCTGAACTGGGAAAAGTAAAGAAAACAAGTTTTTTCAAGTTATGTCGTACGTTTAATGTACATTTAAGAAACTTGTAATTTTTCAATTTCGCTGTCTAACTAAAAATCCAAAATATAGCCTTACTTAAAATTAAAAACAAGATCGAATTTACTCACATATGTAGAATCCATGTTCTGTACAGCATTTACACAAAACGTAAAAAGCAAACCATTATCTAAGAGATAAAGTCAGTGATCTTCTTCTGACGCAACGAACTAAAACGGCTTTAAGAAGCAATGTTTCGCCAACGCCGCATAAACACAACATCTGTTGGGGTTGCATCGGCGTGTTGCTCAACGTAGCGCAAAGCGAGATCAAGGGCACTGGCTGCGGCAGTGTGTGGAACAACATCAGTCGGCGCATCCCCTTCCTCCTCACTGTCATCTGCGTCGAGATCAGCTGACGTTCCCTGCACAGCTGCCACAATGTCCTCATCTGTGTATTCTTCATGGCCACAGTCATCAACGGCCGTCCACTCTTCCATGCACTCTTCTTCTGCATTTTCACAACCTGGCATTCTTTTCACCAATTGAAGAAGTTCGCAATTTTCTTTTGTCGGGGGGAAAACTGTTTGGACAAATTCTAGCTCAGGCCAGAGATTTTTCCAAGACTTCTGTAAGGATTCCTTGCGTGTGTTTTCCCAAGCTTCAGCAACCCCGTAAATAACATCTTTGATGTTCATTTTCTTGAGTTTATCCAAAATTGTTAGCTCTTCATTATCTTCAAGTAGGCTACGAAGAAGCATTTTTCTATAATTCTGTTTCAAAGCCTGCAAAACCCCTTGGTCCATTGCCTGCAAAATTGATGTGACATTTGGTGGGAGAAAAATAGTCTTGATATCATCGCAAACAAGTTGCATTTCTTCTGGATGTGACGGAGCATTGTCTATAAGTAACAAAGCACGAGGAGGAAATCCATTTTGTTTGTTAAACGCCTTTACTTTTGGCACAAATTGCTTGTCAAACCATTCTTGGAACAAGGCACGATCCATCCAAGCTTTCTTTTGATTTCTGTAAAAAACAGGGAGAGAGTTCATGTTCATGTTCTTAAAACAGCGTGGTTTTGCCGATTTGCCGATAACCATCAGTGGAAGCTTATTTGTGGCAGAAGCATTGCTGCAGGCCAACACAGTTAGGCGCTGTTTATCCATTTTAAACCCTGGTGCAGATCGTTTCTCTTGTGATGCAAGACTTTTGGTAGGCAATGCTTTAAAGTTAAGTCCTGTCTCATCTGCGTTGTAAACTTGCTGGGGCGAGTAGGAGGAAATGATGCATTTGAACTCCTCAAGGTATTCAACAGCTGCTTCGTTGTCCGCTGACAATTTCTCCCCAGTTATTGTAAGCTGCCTGATTCCGTGTCTTTTCTTCCATCGGTCTAAGAAACCACAACTAGCCGTAAATGATACGTCACCGTCCATAAGCTTGTTCAATTGAAGCGCCTATTCTTGAATTAGAGGGACAGTGATAGGGATTCCTTTCTGTCTTTCTTGTGTAAACCATAAGAAAAGTTCTTCGTCCAATTTTTCGTAAGAAGACACTGTCGTCTTGCTACGTTTTTCAATCGTTTTTTCACTTGTGGTAGTGCAAAACTGCTCAATTTTACCTCTGTTCTTTTTCCAATCGGAAATTGTTGCTTTCCCGACACCAAATTCCTTCGATAACTGAGTGGCACTTTCACCTTTGTCAAGTCTTTTCAACACTTCCAGTTTTTCTTTTAATGTACACGAGTTATGTTTACGTTTGCTTGCCATGATGATTAACAGCAGGGACAAGCACAGAATGTAAAGAAACCACACGTACACACCACTCACAAGGACTCACAAAACACAGGGCAAGTGCGCGCACACGAACAATAACATTGCACAAAACACATCACTCAGCAGTAGCAGGTGGCACACTGACTCAGTGACTCATAGTTTGGGAACGGAAATCAAGAGGAATGCGTAGGTCTAGGCGGGGGGTCTAGGTCACTGCCCTTCCGCTACTATTCACGTACCATCCGTCATATCGATTTTACCTCCGATCACAGTCACACTACAGTGCAGTTTAAATTGCAGTGTACTAGAATACGTAATTTCTTACCTTTAATTCTTGACACATCAGACGCTTAATACGCCTCATAAAGTCAATATATGGCATTATATGACAAAACTCCGCCTAATTCGAATTTTCGCTAATCCGAAAAGGGTTCGGTCGCAATTAGTTCGGATTAGCGGGACTCTACTGTATTTACTTTGCTATTTTGTGTTTTGTTCTGTTATCCGCCCTGTCTCCTTAATGCGGAGGCCAAGGAGGCGTCATCCTCGGTTGATGCCCCTGAGGGATTACTCCAGCTGTATAAAAGGACAAGCTTCAGGAATGTCCCTGGAGTTTGATTACTGACTTTGTGTTTCTTGTTTTGCTTTTTAGATTTCTTGGATTTTTTTCCCTCTCTTTTGTTATATTGAATTTGTTTGCCGAGTAGGCAACATGGTGCTGCTTTGTAGGTGGTCAAGTGTGTGATGGACAAGGTGCGAGGTATTGGCCATGATGGCCAGTAGATTTGCCAATGTTCTCCTCAGTGCTGTTACCTTCAGAGACTCCAGGCTTGTTGTCAGAAAAGAGTTAGTCTTCTTCAAAGTTCACCCTCTAAATCTAAATGTCTTCCTACTGACTAGCACTGCTACCTCGCAGTAAGGAGATCATGGGTTTGCTTTCTGGGTCCTTCCTGTGTGAAGAGCACTTTGAGTAGTGAGAAAAACACTATATAAATATAAGGAATTATTATTATTATTATTGACAGCAATACCAAGCCAACCACAAACAAACAATACAGTAATATTAAAATCATATGATAGACACAAGAAACAACTGGAGACACAAACATAGAAAATAAGGAGTGTGTGGCCTCCAACATGACCATAAAGCATCCCAGGATCTTACCCTGACAACTCGGAAGATGGTCATTTCAGATCTACTTGTCCCTGACAATTTTTGTCAGAAAGCTGACACTTTTAAAAGGGCAAGGGAGAATTGACAAAAGGTAGAAAAGGGTGCACAATCAGGAGACTGAGAAAATCAAAGCAGCAAAACCAATTCAAGAAGCAAAAAATTACAGTCTATGAATGTAGCTAAAGTCAAAAAATAACAGAAACCAAAAAATAAATATTTTTTAGAAAGGCAAAAACAAGGTTTATTATCTGCAGCTGGGATGAAAAACTAGTGAATTCAGTCGCTTTTTAATCCTATCTATGAAATCACCTGTGGCTCACAAACCCTGGGGAACCGACCCTAGTGATGGGAAAGCTGCAAGGAGATGACCAGAAATGAAACAAAATCCAAATTATATAACAAGAACTACAAAATGGCTTCTGACATAGCACACCCTAAAATAGGAAGTTGGATTTGAAAGTTCAAAAAAGGACTACAAAAATCACAAAATATACAAAAATGAATTACAAGTGGGGCGGCACGGTGGCGCAGAGGGTAGCGCTGCTGCCTCACAGTTAGGAGACCCGGGTTCGCTTCCTGGATCCTCCCTGTGTGGAGTTTGCATGTTCTCCCCGTGTTCTCCCCGTGTCTGTGTGGGTTTCTTCCCACAGTCCAAAGACATGCAGGTTCGGTGCATTGGCAATTCTAAATTGTCCCTAGTGTGTGCTTGGTGTGTGTGTGCCCTGCGGTGGGCTGGCACCCTGCCTGGGATTTGTTCCTGTCTTGTTCCCTGTGTTGGCTGGGATTGGCGCCAGCAGATCCCCGTGACCCTGTAATTAGGATATAGCAGGTTGGATGATGACTGACTTACAGACTGAATTACAAGGGCTTGCAAAGTCTGACTGGTAGAAATAATCTCAAACTGTAATCTTGTTTTGACAGCATTTCCATAAATTATTATGTAATGCAAGAAGCCCAGGAAATGTCACTTCACAAAGGATCATAATCATAAGCAAAATCAGAATCCCTTTTATTCACCAGTACTTAATGTAAAGGAATTTAACTTGGTAGCTTTGGAGGTACTTTTAACCCAGCCACAGGGGATGCACAAACCCATGTGCTCCTTCGTGTCGGTCCCAAGCCCAGATAAATGGGGAGGGTTAACACAGGAAGGGCATCCGGTGTAAAATTTTGCCAGATCAATATGCGGACAACAATACAGAATTCCATACCGGATCGTCCGAGGCCCAGCTTAACAACAACCACCACCAGTACTGCTAGCCAACAGGGTGCTGGCGGAAATTGGGCAACTGTTGGCAGAAGAAGGAGAAGAAGAGGGGGGAGATGTGTCTGGAGGCAGGCGGAGAGGAGGAAGGTAAAGAGAGTGGCACTGAGGGTAGGAACTTTGAATGTTGGCAGTGGTGAGGGGAGAGAGTTAGCCGATGCATTATCAGCAAGAGTGAAAGGGAAGGTCTGCAGGACGGCAGTGAGACCAGCTATGTTATATGCGCTGGAGACGGTGGCACTGACCAAAAACAGGAGACAGAGCTGGAGGTGGCAGAGTTAAAGATGCTAAGATTTGCATTGGGTGTGATGAGGATGGACAGGATTAGAAATGAGGACATTAGAGGGTCATCTCAGGTTGGACGGTTGGGAGACAAAGTCAGAGAGGTGAGATTGCATTGGTTTGGACGTGTGCAGAGGAGAGATGATGAGTATATTGGGAGAAGGATGTTAAATATTCCAGGGAAGAGGAAAAGAGTAAGGCCAGTAAGGAGAGAGAAGACAAGCAGGTGATGGGTGTAACTGAGCAAGATGCAGAAGACAGGAAGACATGGAAAAAGGTGATCCGCCGTGGCATCCGGTAACGGGAGCAGCCGAAAGAAGAAGAATAGGAAGAAGATCGTAGAGACCACCTTGAGGCCAAACATTGTCTTCTTTTCAGAAATATCAATTATGCTGGAATTTACAGTTCCTTGGGAGGAGAGGATGGAGGAAGCCCTAAGCATAAAAAAGAAAAGTATATTGAGGAGGAGGAAGAATGCTGAAGACGGGGGAGGCGTACATGGTGTTTGCCCATAAAAGTCTCTGTGTAAGGCTTAAAGTCTTCTGGGCAACACAGCAGAGCGCAAAATAAAAACCATCAAAGTTACAACTGACGCAGCAGAAAATTCTTCTAGATAACTGTAGATGATGAGGAGTGAACCATGGTCACTTGCTACTTGGGCACAACCTGGGAACTGGTCAATCCTGGGTGAGGGTGTCTGATGTTGAAAGACCCGAAACACCCAATGACCCCAGGTTACATCACTGATGAAGTGTCCAAGTGCATCAATAGATGTATGTTATAACCAGGTTGTCTACTACAAGAGGACTCATATAGTACAGGACCAGCCTCTCAAAGATCTTCATGATGTGAGTTTCAAGTGCCACTGGTCTGTAGTCATTAGGTGAAGAGGCACCAGCCTTCTTTGGAACAGAATGTTTTCCACAGCAGCAGCAGCATTTTCTGAAGCCTTTAGGACAGACTGAACAGGTGACAGAGGACACCAGAAAGCAGAAAGCACAGGCCTTAAGAACACGAGGACTGACTCCATCTGGCTCCACAGCTTCCTCAGTTGTCTCCTTATTTGGTCTTCAGTTATGGAAAGTCCACACTGATGGTCAGAGGTGGACCTGTCACTGGCCATTCCAGTTGATGTGGTAGGAGATGTTGATGTAGTAGGGATGGTGTATCTCTGTGTGGATAGCATCAATGTCACTAGGAATGAAACATCATTTATTTTGTGATTTTATTTTATTTTTTTTTTTGTAAAGTAAAACAATGAGTTTGAATGCGATTTTGCAATGCAGAATCATGTCACTATATGTCACCATGATGTTACTGAAATGATGAAAAGCAATAAATTATGGAAATAAAAATTTTACACTTAGTGAACAAGAAAAACAACAAATTATTCAACTATGCATTCCTGTTTTTGCAGGATGAGATAAAGAGTTGGAAAAGTTCATTTCAGTAGTTGCAAATTAAAAAAAAAAAAGCCATTCGGTTACAGATAAACGGTAACATTTCATGGTGATCCTATCATTTGTAAAATCAGCAAATACTGTATTTTCAACTTGTCTAACAGACCTTCTAGGATACGGAAGATCTTCCAAGACAGAATAAATGGATGGCGAGAGGAGTCAACAGTGTGAAATTGCTATAATACAGATCATCATCAGCAATATTATTTTGCTTTCTGGAGTCATCTTAGCGTAAGGAGCCCGTCTGCCTTGCTGCTCATTTTTCTATCACAGAACACAATCATTAGTGCTGCCTCTAGCATTTGCTTTTTTTTTTCCTGATCTGAGTAGAATTAAATGAGAAGAGACACGCCTGTCACTGCCTTCCACTTATTCTGGAAATAATTAATGTTTCAAAGAAATGAAGGTGAGCTGTTTAGAAACAGAAAAAAAAAAAAAAGTAGTACAGCAGTTCATTCATGACCATCTCAGAAACAAGTCTATTAACGACATGGCGTTTAAATGCATGGTCACTAACAAGCACATTCATTAGACAGCAGCTTGCAGGTTCCAGAAAGGAAAGCACATCCCTTTTTTCTGGCTCATTTATTTCAATATAGTGCACCTTACATTCACAGCGTTGATAACATTTTGCAGTAAAGCAGACTTGGTTCCTGGAGGGTTGCAGTAGCAGCAGGTTTTCATCCCAGACAGTGCTGCTAATAGAGCAGGCTAACTTTGCATTATTTGTGATTGACTTCCTCTTTAAGATTCAGAGCCTCCTAACTATTTTCTAATTTGAGATGCAAAATGGACCAACAGGTGACCCTGGGGGTGTCAAACTCTGACCCTGGAGGGTTGTGGTGGCTGCAGGTTTTCCTTCCAGACTCTTTCTTGATTAGCCAAGTGAAGTCAATTTTATGTATAGAGCACATTTTAAACAACAGATGTCAACCAAAGTGATGTACAGCTTCCACAAATACACTAATACATATATTGTGAACAGTGGGGCTGAATGCACACCTAAAAGACACGGACGCTTCTCCAAAACCTCCTCTTAAACTCTGATACAATGGGAATAAATAAAGTTTACCTCCACTTTGCTCCCTTACTTGCTAGACTGGTGCTGTTGCTCTGTCGCGTGATATGCGCCTTGCACGGCGCTTCGCATACTTAAAAGCATGAACAGCACCTGTCCTTTTTTGCTGTTTACTTTGTCTCTCTCTCTCTGTCCTCCCCCAGATGTCCTCTGCTCCTGTTGGGGGTCCCGCTCCTGATGCACACCCCTATGAAGAGAAAGATGTTTGTGTTTAAGATGTTTGTTTTTACTTTTAATTGAGAGACGGAGCTGTCCCCTCTGTCTTCACACGGAGCTCGTTTTACTTTTGAAATGGACATGTGTTCATTTGAGGTGTTTGAATAAATGTTCCAAACTCAGCAATCTCCTGTGTTTCTGTGCAATTCTGTGACCCAAGCGTGACTATATATATATATATATATATATATATATATATATATATATATATATACAGTGGTGTGAAAAACTATTTGCCCCCTTCCTGATTTCTTATTTTTTTGCATGTTTGTCACACAAAATGTTTCTGATCATCAAACACATGTAACCATTAGTCAAATATAACAAGTAAACACAAAATGCAGTTTTTAAATGATGGTTTTTATTATTTAGGGAGAAAAAAAATCCAAACCTACATGGCCCCGTGTGAAAAAGTAATTGCCCCCTTGTTAAAAAATAACCTAACTGTGGTGTATCACACCAGAGTTCAATTTCCGTAGCCACCCCCAGGCCTGATTACTGCCACACCTGTTTCAATCAAGAAATCACTTAAATAGGAGCTGCCTGACACAGAGAAGTAGACCAAAAGCACCTCAAAAGCTAGACATCATGCCAAGATCCAAAGAAATTCAGGAACAAATGAGAACAGAAGTAATTGAGATCTATCAGTCTGGTAAAGGTTATAAGGCCATTTCTAAAGCTTTGGGACTCCAGCGAACCACAGTGAGAGCCATTATCCACAAATGGCAAAAACATGGAACAGTGGTGAACCTTCCCAGGAGTGGCCGGCTGACCAAAATTACCCCAAGAGCGCAGAGACGACTCATCCGAGAGGTCACAAAAGACCCGAGGACAACGTCTAAAGAACTGCAGGCCTCACTTGCCTCAATTAAGGTCAGTGTTCACGACTCCACCATAAGAAAGAGACTGGGCAAAAACGGCCTGCATGGCAGATTTCCAAGACGCAAACCACTGTTAAGCAAAAAGAACATTAGGGCTCGTCTCAATTTTGCTAAGAAACATCTCAATGATTGCCAAGACTTTTGGGAAAATACCTTGTGGGCTGATGAGACAAAAGTTGAACTTTTTGGAAGGCAAATGTCCCGTTACATCTGGCGTAAAAGGAACACAGCATTTCAGAAAAAGAACATCATACCAACAGTAAAATATGGTGGTGGTAGTGTGATGGTCTGGGGTTGTTTTGCTGCTTCAGGACCTGGAAGGCTTGTTGTGATAGATGGAACCATGAATTCTACTGTCTACCAAAAAATCCTGAAGGAGAATGTCCGGCCATCTGTTCGTCAACTCAAGCTGAAGCGATCTTGGGTGCTGCAACAGGACAATGACCCAAAACACACCAGCAAATCCACCTCTGAATGGCTGAAGAAAAACAAAATGAAGACTTTGGAGTGGCCTAGTCAAAGTCCTGACCTGAATCCAATTGAGATGCTATGGCATGACCTTAAAAAGGCGGTTCATGCTAGAAAACCCTCAAATAAAGCTGAATTACAACAATTCTGCAAAGATGAGTGGGCCAAAATTCCTCCAGAGCGTTGTAAAAGACTCATTGCAAGTTATCGCAAACGCTTGATTGCAGTTATTGCTGCTAAGGGTGGCCCAACCAGTTATTAGGTTCAGGGGGCAATTACTTTTTCACACAGAGCCATGTAGGTTTGGATTTTTTTTTCTCCCTAAATAATAAAAACCATCATTTAAAAACTGCATTTTGTGTTTACTTGTGTTATATTTGACTAATGGTTAAATGTGTTTGATGATCAGAAACATTTTGTGTGACAAACGTGCAAAAGAATAAGAAATCAGGAAGGGGGCAAATAGTTTTTCACACCACTGTATATATAAATATATATATATATATATATATATAGTAAAAGATAGCCCAGCCACAGACAGACACAACAGCAGAATGTCCAAGCACATACATTTTTTTTTACACTATATACAGATCAGTCCTTGTTCCTTCAGCCGCCTACACTCCTCTCTCGCAAGCTCCGTCCTCTTCCATCTGACTCCAGCTCCCCGAATAGAATGAGGTGGCCCCTTTAATCTTGCCCCGGATGTGCTCCAGGTGCATGATGAAGAACTTCCAGCAGCACTCCCCAGTGTGGCGGAAGTGCTGGCCTTGCACCCGGAAGCACTCCGGGCATACACCATCCCTGGTCGAGCAGCACTTCCTGGTGTAGTTGAAGCACTGTCCTGAATTGCAGAATGATGTACAGATACACAATCTGCAGCAAGATGTTCTTGCAGGTCTTTGGAGGTGATCTGTGGGTTGTCTGTAACTATTCTCACAATCCTGCGCATATGCCGCTCCTGTATTTTTCTTGACCTGCCAGACCTGCTGGGTTTAACAGCAACTGTGCCTGTGGCCTTCCATTTCCTGATTCCATTCCTTACAGTTGAAACTGACAGTTTAAACCTCTAAGATGGCTTTTTGTAGCCTTTCCCTAAACCAGGAGACTGAACAATCTTTGTTTTCAGATCTTTTGAGAGTTGCTTTGAGGATCCCATGCTGTCTGTCACTCTTCAGAGGAGAGTCAAAGGGAAGAAAGCACAACTTGCAATTGACCACCTTAAATACCTTTTACCACTCATGACTGGACACTCCTGTCTATGAAGTTCAAGGCTTAACGAGCTCATCCAAGTAATCAGCATTGAGCAGTGATATGCATTCAAATCAGCACAATTACATTACAATTTAAATTAAATTTAAATTACAATTTTATATATATATATATATATATATATATATATAAAATAAAAACATTTTGGGTCGAGATGTGATTTTCTTGGAGACACTTTAACGTCCCACGAGACAAAAGGACAGCTATGGTACAGGCTTTTAAATGATCGACATGCAGATCACGCAGCACGGCACAAGCAACAGCAGCAAGCCAGCTGATCGCGCATAGAGGAGATAAAAAAAATATTTGCTTCCCATTGTATCACTGTGTAAGAGGGAATTTCCGAGGAGCGACTGCATCTCCTTAGCGTGCATTCACAACGTGAGAGGCAGGGATGTGAAGTGGCTGGCGCATAGCACACCCTCGGGGGTGAGTGGGAATAACTCATTCAGTCAGTCAGGCAGGCATTGTCCAAACTGCTATATCCTAAGACAGGGTCACAGGGGTCTGCTGGAGCCAATCCTGCTATTTCCCAACACAGGGCACAAGGCAGGAACAAACCCCAGGCAGGGCGCCAGCCCACCACAGATAACTCATTCACTAAAGCTTTATAACTGGCAAATATCAAGAAATTAAAAAAATGAAAGAAAATGAATAAAATGAAAATAACAATCTCTTTAAATTATATATCTGGTTAACCAAACCCGGGAGTGGGCGAGTGAAGCGAGCAGGGGGCAGAGCCCCCTAGTGTATATACAGTATATATATATATATATATATATATATATATACATACAGTGATCCCTCTCTATATCGCGCTTCGACTTTCGCGGCTTCACTCCATCGCGGATTTTAAATGTAAGCATATCTAAATATATATCACAGATTTTTTGCTGGTTCGCGGATTTCTGCGGACAATGGGTCTTTTTAAATTTATGGTACATGCATCCTCAGTTTGTTTGCCCAGTTGATTTCATACAAGGGACGCTATTGGTGGATGGCTTAGAAGCTACCCAATCAGAGCATGTATTACGTATTAACTAAAACTCCTCAATAATATATGATATGCTTCCCGCGTGGTGCTTGATTGTTTACTTTTCTATGTCTCTCTCACTCTCTCTGCCTGACAGAGGGGGTGTGAGCAGAGGGGCTGTTTGCACAGAGACTGTTTGCCTAGAGGATACGGACACTCATCTAAAAAAATGCCGCTTTATCGCGGTGCTTCGGCATACTTAAAAGCACAAAAGCACGTATTGATTTTTTGATTGTTTGCTTTTCTTAGTGAGCGCTCTCTCTCTAAATTCTCTGCTCCTGATGCGCGCACTCCTTTGAAGAGAAGATATATTTGCATTCTTTTAATTGTGAGAAAGAACTGTCATCTCTGTCTTGTCATGGAGCACAGTTTAAACTTTTGACTAAAGGGTGTTATTTCATGTCTAGAGGGCTCTAATAATGTTAACAGTGTGGGAGAGTTTATAAGGGCTTAAAATATATAAAAATAACCATACAAACATATGGTTTCTACTTCGCGGATTTTCATCTATCGCGGGGGGTTCTGGAACACAACCCCCGCGATCGAGGAGGGATTACTGTATATATATTGTCGAGGGTGCCAGGGGCCACGACCCGGCCGGGATGCCTTGGAGGACCGGAAGTGGGCGTGTGCCCATCTGGGATCACGTGGGGGCCGCCTTCCTGGCTGCTTTGGGGGCCACGGGTTCAGGGCGTGGAAGCCCCAACCTGTAGGGGCCCGTGGTCACCTCCAGGAGGCGCCCCAATGCCTTGGGGACCCTGGACCCCTGGGGGAAGAGAAGCAGGGACACCCGGAGAGCTGCTGGGAGAATAGCCGGCACTTCCGCCACACTGGGGCGTGTCAGCGGGAGATTGCCGGGGAGCACCTGGAGCTCATCCGGGTGCGGATAAAAGGGGCCTGAAGAGGACTTTGGGGGTTTTTGTGGTGCACTTATTGTAAATATTAGTGTAAATAAACGTGTGTTTGGGTGACAATGAACGTGTCTGCCTGTCTGTGTCCGGGACAACCTCCACAATATATTATTGCAGTAAATAAATACACCAAAATAAATACTCCCGTACAAGTTTAAAAAGTTAGGCTTTCAGGAGGGATTTAAAAATGATCAACAATGGAGCTGACCTAATATAAAAGGGTAGACTATTCCAAAGCTTAGGGGCAGCTACTGAAATTGCATGGTCCCCTGTAAGGTTAAGTCTAGAATTCGCCATGCCAGTGACTTCTGGTCAGAGGGCTTCAGTGGTCATGAAGGAGAGTAAGTGTGTAAGAGGTCAGCAAGATAAAAGGGGTCTATACCATTCAGGGAATTAAAAACAAGCAGTAAAATTTTAAACTCAATCCTGTAACAAACAGGAAGCGAGTGAGGAGTTTAAGGTAAGGTTTAATTTAAGTTTTGGTTAAGTTTGCAGATGATACCAAGATAGGTGGATTAGCAGATAATTTGGAATCCGTTATATCATTATAGAAGGACTTGGACAGTGGACAGGCTTGGGCAGATTTGTGGCAGATAAAATTTAATATCAATAAATGTAAAGAATTACACATAGGAAGTAAAAATGTTAGGTTTGAATACACAATGGACGGTCAGAAAATCGAGAGTACACTTTATGAGAAGCATTTAGGAGTCATAGTGGACTCTAAGCTATTTACTTCCAGACAGTGTTCAGAAACCATTAAGAAGGCTAACAGAATGTCAGGTTATATAGCGTCTTGATATGTGGAGTACAAGACCAAGGAGGGTCTGCTCAAGCTTTATAACACACTGGTGAGGCCTCATCTGGAGTACTAGGCACAGCTTTGGTCTCCTGGCTACAAAAAGGACATAACAGCACAAATGCAGGATGTGAACCTAATGATGGGTACTCAAACATGGCGGTGATCAGGGGCCGTTAGTTGGCATAAAAGATGTCACACAATTTAAATACAAAACCTAACTTTATATCCAAATTACCCCCCCCCCCCCCCCAAAGAAAAAACTACAACAAAACCAGATCATTACAGTGACATTGCAGGCTTGGCATTTTTATAGGCGCTCCTGCTGCTGATGATGGTAGTTCACACTAAGGGAGGCTCATCCCTGCCCAGATTCTCAGTGCCATTACAATAATGTAAAGGTGCCTGGTTCTTTTATTTATAAGTAAACTTTTATTATTAAAACGTAACACAAGTCAATGAAACAAGTGGAAAATAACAAGCGCAACAATATGCTTCAAGAAGCAGTCCATGAAACTCAGCATTCAGCTCCCATCAAAATAAGAAAAACTTTTATGACTAGACAGGTTCATCTTAAATGGTTCTTTGTAAAGAATAAAGGATAAGGAGCCTGGCCATGTTTACTAACACATGTGTTTCAAACTTTTCAAAAACTTTCATACACAAAAAAGTTTGCACCTTCTCCCTGACAGGTACACCATCGTTTTTGATCTTTCTGATTAATGATGCCTCTTTTTCTCTAACGTTCTGTAATACAGGGACAGCAAAACATTTACTTGCTAAATCAGCAAAGCCAAATAGTCGACCTCTAGAAAGTATAAGTAAATCCTGGGCTGTTCTATTGCACATCAAATTAACCTTCAGGAGCAGAACATCACTTCATTATTTTCAGCCATACTGAAATGCAAAGGGCATATTTCACGACAGAGAATGCGAGCCAATCAATCTTTATCTTGTGTCACGTATTTCATGGTGAATAGCAGCCCAAAGCGCTCGACATGAGAAGAACACATAAATTAAAGCGACAGATATTTATCCAACTGGATCACAGCAAGATTAGGAGACTGGCTCAGGGTCACCTCGTAAGCCACTGGGGGGATTTCATCTTGGACTTTGATGTGCACACTCTTAAACAGTCGACTTTGCTAATTTCATTCAAAAATATTTTCAAATATTTTTAAATGAGTTGCAGCTATGGTATCATAGAGAGTGAGAGAGAGAGAGAGAGAGACAGTCATCTGTAAATGATATGGGTATAAAAGACAAAAAAAAATCAAAAAATATATATGAATGGGTTTAAAGAGAACCATTCATCAGAGCACAGATCATCAAGTCTAGTTTTGAAATTAATATTAGATAAAGTTTTGAAGGCCCCCAAAGTGCTGTTTGACAACACACTTCAAGGTAACTCACTCCATGTTTGTGTAATTTTCCTTCTATTTAGCCTGGCGGATGGCTGGGTGACTGATGTTGGCATGTCCTTGTGCTGGATCATTGAGTAGAACATCTAAATTATTTTCACTGGGACTGTACTGCTTTGGTTAGCGCTGTCTCTTCTCAGTTGCAGTGTCCAAAGTTGAAATCTAATTTCTATAATAACAACAACAATAACAACATTTATTTCTGTAGCACATTTTCATACAGCAATGTAGCCCAAAGTGCTTTACAAGACGACAAAAAGAAAGTTAGGGTTAGGGTTAGGGACAAAGAGAAAACAGTTAAAAATCTTCTTATATAATACACTGCCGTGGCTGTCCGTTTATCTGTCCAGGATTTTAAATCACCTGTAGCTTGCAAACTGAACTATTGACCTGAAATTTGGTACACATATACTACGTGACGTCTACTGTTCGCTTTTGGGTGAAAATTGACACCCAAGGTTATTCCTCTTTTTATTTTTATTTTATTTTATTGTAGAATCAAATCTCGGCAGTGGTCAAGCACCGTTCTCATCCCTAACACCTTCGCCATCACTTCCCCTGCCTCTCCATATCTCAAATCATTCTTGAGGCAGATAGCTAGACAGCATCATCCCAACCACCTTCGTCGTTACTTCCTCTATCTCTTTATATCTTAAATCATTATGGAGGCAGATGGAAGACTTAAGTGTCAGCTTAAGTGAAAATTTAAAGAAAACGTACTAAGTACACTTGTGCTTGAAAGTTTGTGAACCCTTTTCAGAATTATTTCTGCATAAATATGACCTAAAACATCATCAGATTTTCACTCAAGTCCTAAAAGTAGATAAAGAGAAACCAGTTAAACAAATGAGACAAAAATATTATACTTGGTCATTTATTTTTCGAGGAAAATGATTGATTATTACATATTTGTGAGTGGCAAAAGTATGTGAACCTCTAGGCTGATCAGTTAGTTTGAAAGTGAAATTCGAGTCGGGTGTTTTCAATCAATGGGATGCCAATTAGGTGTGAGTGGGCACCCTGTGTTATTTAAAGAACAGGGGATCTATCAAAGTTTGCTCTTCACAACACAGTGTATCATGGCACAAACAAAGGAGATTTCTGAGGAGCTCAGAAAAAGAGTTGTTGATGCTCATCAGGCTGGAAAAGGTTACAAAACCATCTCTAAAGAGTTTGGACTCCACTAATCCACAGTCAGACACATTGTGTACAAATGGTGGAAATTCAAGACCATTGTTACCCTCCATAGGAGTGGTCGACCAACAAAGATCACTCCAAGAGCAAGGCGTGTAATAGTCGGCGAGGTCACAAAGGACCCCAAGGGTAACTTCTAAGCCACTGAAGGCCTCTCTCACATTGGCTAATGTTCATGTTAATGAGTCCACCATCAGGAGAACACTGAACAACAATGGTGTGCATGGCAGGGTTGCAAGGAGAAAGCCACTGCTCTCCAAAAAAACATTGCTGCTCATCTGCAGTTTGCTAAAGATCATGTGGACAAACCAGAAGGCTATTGGAAGAATGTTTTGTGGACGGACGAGACCAAAATAGAACTTTTTGGTTTAAATGAAAAGCGTTATGTTTGGAGAAAGGAAAACACTGCATTCCAGCATAAGAACCTTATCCCATCTGTGAAACATGGTGGTGGTAGTATCACGGTTTGGGCCTGTTTTGCTGCATCTGGGCCAGGACGGCTTGCCTTCATTGATGGAACAATGAATTCTGAATTATATCAGAGAATTCTAAAGGAAAATGTCAGGACATCTGTCCATGAACTGAATCTCAAGAGAAGGTGGGTCATGCAGCAAGACAACCACCGTAAGCACACAAGTCGTTCTACCAAAGGATGGTTAAAGAAGAATAAAGTGAATGTTTTGGTATGACAGAGTCAAAGTCCTGACCTTAATCCAATCAAAATGTTGTGGAAGGACCTGAAGCGAGCAGTTAATGTGAGGAAACCCACCAACATCCCAGAGTTGAAGCTGTTCTGTACAGAGGAATGGGATAAAATTCCTCCAAACCGGTGTGCAGGAATGAGCAAAAGTTCAAAAAGGGGGTCACACCAGATACTGAAAGCAAAGGTTCACATACTTTTGCCACTCACAAATATGTAATATTCGATCATTTTCCTTAATAAATAAATGACAAAGTATAATATTTTTGTCTCATTTGTTTAACTGGTTTCTCTTTATCTACTTTTAGGATTTGAGTGAAAATCTGATGATGTTTTAGGTCATATTTATGCAGAAATATAGAAAATTCTAAAGGATTCACAAACTTTCAAGCACAACTGTAACTGCAACACAAACACTGACTAATCAGTTTTAATACGAAAAGATGCCAACGAAAGAAGAGAAGAAGCGGGCCACTAGGGTGGAGAAAAGAAGAGTTGCTCAGGAAGCAGCAAGCACATCAACCTCTGAGCAAACGAATGCTAAATGTACAGAGAAAGAGGATTAAAACTAGGAATGCTCATGTCAAGTGTATTCACTGTACGTTATTGTGCAGTGCGCTACTGGTAAGCAATTATATGGAAAAAGATGATCCTCTGTGGCAACACCTAATGTGAACAGCTGAAAGAAGAAGAAGATGTAAAGATAAAATAACAACAAAACAATGTAAAGTCAGATGGCTGGGAGGACAGAAAAAAAAGACTCCACTTAGGATGGAGATAAAAAATAAAATCTGCAGGGGTTCTCATGCCAATAGTTCGCCAAGTCCCCACTGGGCATTCTGCCTAACATAATTGTTCCTAAATCAAACCTCATGGATTTCATGATTCACATGATGGGATCTGATGGAGTTTGTCTTGTGGACAGCTAAGACACCCACCTTTATTACATCATCTCAGGGGGCTGCATGGTGCCTAGATCAGGTAGTGGTAGCACAGACCACCAGCACAGAAGAACCAGAGAAAACAATAGAGAATAGTGGATATTAGTACAGACTGCAGATCCCTGAAGAATATGATAATTCTATGCTCATCTCACTATATATAAAATCCAATGTCTGTCTGTCTGTCTATACACTTTTCACGGGAGAACTACTTAAAAGATTGTGGAAGGACCCCTGGAACACAAACAGACGGACTCAGAATGTCCACAACAGACGGTTATTTTTCCCTTCTGCACAGCACACAATGCATTAATCAGTCACAACAACTGAGTCCTTTTTATTTTACTTTCTTTTCTTCTCTCTTTCTTATTCTTCTGCTGCCTACACTCCCCTCTCGCAAGCTCCGTCCTCTTCCGCCCGGCTCCAGCTCCCTAAATGGAACGAGATGACCCCTTTTATAGTGCACCAGGAAGTGCTCCAGGTGCTTCCCGATTATCCTCTGGCAGCACTTCCGGGTGTGGCGGAAGTGCTGCAGATCTTGTTTCTGGAGCTGTCCAGGCACCCTCTGGCGGTGGCCACGGACCCCAACAGGTTTGTACTTCAGAGCCTCAAGCCTGTGGCCCCGATGCAACTCAGGGGGCTGCCCTCTTGTGTCCCAGGGTATAAATTGCCCTTCTCCTGGTCCCCTGCTCCTCCAGCTCTCCCTGTAGGGCACAATCCCTGGCCATCCATCACAGGATTTAGATTTTCTATAATTCTATATTTTTCTATCATTTGCTTGAACATTCCGGTTGATTTTGCGACTTCTCTCATCTCATCTCATCTCATAGTTTGCTTGCAGGAACGATATATTGGCGCTAATCTGAGACAGAGGCTGCATGCCAAGGGGAGAGGAAAGCATGACGTCAGGAGTAGGGACCGGGCAGGTCCCGCCACACTCACACACTAGCCTCGGTTCGAGTCAGTGTATCTATGTGTTTTGGGGTGTACCTTACCTCTGCTTAGCTAGCGATACCTCTTTGTTTATTGATTTTTAAAGTTTGTCCTGTTTCACTACTACACAGGCAGAGCCGCGGTGGATGACTAGTATATTCTATTGGGAATACAACTAAAATGTAGCTACAAAAAAGCCATATTAAAATAATGAGTTTTTAGCAGTCTTTTAAAATGTTCCACAGAGTTAGCTTGCCAAAATTCTATAGAGAGCACATTCTAGATTTTAGGTGCATAACAGCAAAAGGTTACCTCACCACTTCTTTTAAGCTGCTTTTAGGAGTAAAAAGTAAGCCACCATTCGATAATCTGAGGTTACGACTTGGAGTGTAGGGAGACAGGCATTCCAAAATATAGGACAGAGCAAGATTGTTTAAGGTTTTATAAACCATTAGTACTATTTTAAAGTCAATTCTGAATGACCCAGGTAACCAACGCAATGACACTAAAACTGGTGAGATGTGCTCACTTTATCTTTTTCTAATTAATATTCTGGCTGCTGCATTCTGTACTAATTGCAACCGATTGACGTCTTTCTTAGGTAATCCTGTTAAGAGAGCTTTGCAATAATCTAGTTGACTAAAAACAAAAGCATGAACTAATTTTGCAGCATCGTGTAAAGGTATTAGAGGTTTTGCTATGTCCTTAAGTGAAAGAAAGCAGTCTTAGTAACCTGGTTAATATGTGATTTAAAGTTTAGGTCATGAGTCGATGATTACCCCTAAATTCTTTACTAAGAACTTAATTTTTAAACCTAAGTGATCAAGTTTATTTCTAATACCAACAATGTATCCATGTTTGCCAAACAATAAGATTTCTGTTTTTACCTTATTTAGTTTGAAAAAGTTACTACTCATCCAATCAGAAATAATGCTAAGACATTGGATCAAAGAGCCAAGAGTGTCAGGGTCATCAGGTGCTATCGATAAATAAAGCTGTGTGTTAGCTGCATAGCCGTGGTAGTTCACCTTGTGTTTTGTGATGATCTGACCAAATGGAAATATATAGTGTCACACACGTGCGCATGGGAGGCAGCTAAAGGGCTTGAGTGAAGGCAGTTCTGAGGCATGCCGGGATGTGGCAGAGTGCACTGACTCTTTTTCTCCCTTTTCTGTAGACCCTTCACAGGAGATTCCACCAGGCTCTCTTGACGTCACTTCCGCGACCGAGCCAATGATAGATAGATAGATAGATAGATAGATAGATAGATAGATAGATAGATAGATAGATACTTTATTAATCCCAAGGGGAAATTCACATAATCCAGCAGCAGTATACTGATACAAAGAAACAATATTAAATTAAATAGTAATAAAAATGAAAAAAAAAAAAAATGTTTACTCCCCCGGGTGTAATTGAAGAGTCGCATAGTGTGGGGGAGGAACGATCTCCTCAGTCTGTCAGTGGAGCAGGACGGTGACAAAAGTCTGTCACTGAAGCTACTCCTCTGCCTGGAGATGACACTGTTCAGTGGATGCCAATGGAAGGAGACCTTGCCGGCTCCGGCCCCTGTGGTGTCACGTCCGGGCTCGAAGCAATGATTGAAGAACATGAGCCCGATCCTCATGACCTCACTTCCTGTCTTCCCCTTTAAAAGCCTGCCCTTTTTCCCTTTTCCCTCAGTCTCATTCTGGACTCAGTTGTATGCACATCAGTGCTGTGTATTTGATAAAAAAACGACTTTGCAGCCAGGATACCATATTATATGGGTGGCTGCCCCAAACCTTTATCTGTTTATGTCTTGTTCTTGTGACAATAGATAGAAAAAAGCAACTGGCCCAGTGTAGATCTTAGTGGTACGCCATATACAATATCAAGTACAGTATCTCCAAGGTATAATCATCACAACTAACAAAGTATTTTCTACTCATTAACTAAGATTGAAACCAATTTAAGAGACTGCCAGATAGGCCCACCCATTGCCTAAGGTGATTTATACGAATGCTGTGGTCTGTGCTGCACTCAAGTCTAAGAGAATAAGAACAGATATATGGCCTCTGTCATAATTATAAGAATGTAACACTGTCTCAGAGTAGCAGAATGGATTCAGTGTTCTTTACATTACCCACTATCCTTAAAAGGACTTCTCACCGTTGCCATCCTTGATGGACTTCTGTTTGGGATATTGCATGTTGGCCATTTCTATAGGTGCACCTGCCTCTGGCTTTGAAGCTGCTCATTTGCCCTGTGGAATGTAGTAACTCGATCTGCCATACTTTCTCCAAGCTGCATGAGCCCAAAGCTCCGCCGAAGTCCACACACCCAAGTGAAGCTGTAGAAGCAGCAGTCGCTCTGATCTCTTCCCTCATGTACTAAAGCTGCAAATGGCATTCTAGATCCTGGATGTCAGTCTTGAGACTTTTCAGAAATTCCTCAAAAGAGTTAAGCAAGTTAATTTTATGGCTTTACAGTATTTGCCACTTCTCTAGGTTTTCTCATCCCACTGTTAACACCAATGTAACACCGATAAAAAGTGTCAGAATGGATTCTCTGCTCTTTACAATGCTCTTTTAGGTGAATCACTATGCTTAAAAGGACTTGTCGCTTTTGACACACTAGATGGAATGTTTGCAGGCTTACAGTTTTTATAGGTGCACCTGCCGCTGGTTTAGAAGCTGCTCATTTTCCCAATGGAATTCCAGCTAATACTATGGGTGACTCATCCCTGGCAGATGCAACTTGGCAGCACCATTACAAAGCCCCCCCTTCAAAGTCACTATCCCCTGAGACCACTTCCAACATCTTGAAACAGTGTACAACACTTCGAAATGGCAAGGTGGACTTCGTTTATGCTGCAGTCATGTGGCCGGTGACAAAGGCTCATCACCAAGGGTTTTGTGCATTGAACTGTTAGGTGGCACAGCAGGGGTGTTGAGTGTTTTGCATTGTCATGCAATGAGCAGAGGTGTTCAACCTGCAATTTTGTGCAGTGATCTGGCGATTACAAGTAAGCAGGAGAGCCTCCTCTTGTGGAGCTGCAGATGGACGTATCTCTTGGATGTTTTTCTTCACTGAACTGACATTGCAAGCAACATTCCAGGTGAGGATCTCAGCCCTCATTTTCATCTGCCTCATCCTTTCCCTGCACAGTTTTATCATCAGGCCAGCTTCACACAGCTCACCTGGGGCCAGTGGCAACTAGATCTGACATATTTTCTCCAAGCATCATGAAACCAAACCTCCACCAGAGTCCAGGCGCCAAGGACATTTGACCTTAGCAGATAGAGAACAGTTGGTGGAAGTGCAGAGATGGCAGTTTCTCAGATAACTTCCTCCCTGTACTGATGCTGCAAATGGCATTCTAGATTCTGGATCTCAGCCTTGAGACTCACCAGAAACTCCTCTTAAGAGTCAAGCAAATCTGTTTCTGTCTTTGTGGCACTTATCGCTTGCTGAGTCGGACACTAAGTCTTCTCATCCCATTGTTCACGCCAATTAAATGCTGTCGCCAGGTACCAGAACAAGTTCCCTGCTCTTTACATGGCTTTTTTAGGTGACTCGCTATGATTAAAAGGACTGCCCACCATTGCCACACTACATACTGTAGAAGTCCTTTTATGACAGAATTTTGAAGGATGAAATGTCATCTCATACTATGGGTGACTCATCCCTTACTCATGCAATTTTGTCAGTTAAGTTACAATAATAACAGTAATAATAATACACTTTATTTATTTTGCACTTATCCTGCATCAAAGTGCTTCAAATATTCAGAGGAATTCAAATACAAAATATTCAGCAAAAGCAAAGTTGACATTAATAACACAAAAGTAATGTCAAACATTAAACAACAAATAAAATAAGATAAATACAAGAAAATCAAAGGTCTGAATTAGATTAGGAGACAAAAAACATGAGAAAAGAAAAAAGTCAGGAACAAATAATTTGTGAACACTCAGCCCTGCCCACACTACTAGGTTTTCATTTAAAAATGCATACATGTGTCTACATTTTCACCTTTGTCCACACTACCCCATTATTTTTAACCCCTGAAAATTAAGACTTTTAAAAACGCACTCCAGATACTATCTATCTATCTATCTATCTATCTATCTATCTATCTATCTATCTATCTATCTATCTATCATTCATATAGTACCTTTCCTGTCTGTCTATCTATTATTTAATGCCTTTTACTCAATCTATCTATTATATAGTGCCTTTCACATCTGTCTATCTATGGAAGCATATAGATAGAAAAAAGCAGCAGACCCAGTATAGATCCTTGTGGTACACCATATACAATTTCATGTATCTCTGAAGTACAATCACCACAGCTAACAAAGAGTTTTCTACCTGTTAAGTAAGACTGAAACCAATTTACGACCCTGTCAGATATGCTCACCTACTGACTAAGGTGATTTATAAGAAAGCTGTGGTCTATGGTGTCAAATGCTTCACTCAAGTCTAAGAGAACAAGAACAGATATATGGCCCCTGATGTAATCATAATAATATAGCACTGGTGCAGAGTAGCAGAATGGATTCTCTGTTATTTACCTTACTGTATTAGGAGACTCGCTATCCTTAAAAGGACTTCTCACCATTGCCATTCTTGATGGAAATTTGTTTGTGAAATTGCAGGCTTGCTGCTGGCTTTTAAGCTGCTCTTTTGTCCAGTGTAATGTAACAACTTGATCTGATATACTTTCTCCAAGCTTCATTAAACCAAACCTTCATCAGAGCCCAGGCACCAAGGACATTGGACCTTAGCAGATAGAGAACAGTTGGTAGAAGTGTAGAGATGGCAGTTTCTCAGATAACTTCCTCCCTGTACTGATGCTGCAAATGGCATTCTAGATTCTGGATCTCAGCCTTGAGACTCACCAGAAACTCCTCGGAAGAGCCAAGCAAATCTGTTTCTGTCTTTGTGGCACTTATCGCTTGCTGAGTCGGACACTAAGTCTTCTCATCCCATTGTTCACGCCAATTAAATGCTGTCGCCAGGTACCAGAATGAGTTCCCTGCTCTTTACATGGCTTTTTTAGGTGACTCGCTATGATTAAAAGGGCTGCCCACCATTGCCACACTACATAGAAGTCCTTTTGTGACAGAATTTTGAAGGATGAAATGTCAGCTCATACTTTGGCTGACTCATCCCTTACTCATGCAATTTTGTCAGTTACATTACAATAATAACAGTAATAATAATAATACACTTTATTTATTTTGCACTTATCCTGCATCAAAGTGCTTCACAAATTCAGAGGAACTCAAATACAAAATATTCAGCAAAAGCAAAGTTGAGATTAATAGCACTGGATACAAAAGTAATGTCAAACATCCATCCATCCATTATCCAACCCACTATATCCTAACTACAGGGTCAACGGGGTCTGCTGGAGCCAATCTCAGCCAACACATGGCGCACGGCAGGAAACAAACCCCAGGCAGGGCACCAGCCCACCGCAGGGCGCGCACACACACACACTAGGGACAATTTAGAATCGCCAATGCACTGTGAACCCGGCCCGGACACAGACAGGTGGACATGTTGATTTTCACCACCACACGTTTATTTTTACAACTATTTACAAGATTACTGTCACTCAGACTCAGTCCGTGCACACCACAAACCCCAACACACAGTCCTGGCCACTCAATGCCTTCTTCTCCGGGCCGCCTCCACACTCCTCTCGTGCCTCGTCCTTCTTCCACCTGACTCCAGCCTTGAATGAAGGGAGACGGCCCCTTTTATACATGTCCCAGATGAGCTCCAGGTGCTTCCGACACTCCCCCGTTGGCCACGCCCCAGCGTGGCGGAAGTGCTGGCTGTTCTCCCGGCAGCTCACCAGGTGTCCTCTTTAATCTTCCCCCCAGCACTTCCGGGTGTGGCAGAAGTGTTGAGGTAACAGGTCCCCAAGGCATTGGGGCGCCTCCTGGCGGTGACCACGGGCCCCTGCAGGGTGGGGCTTCCATGCCCTCAACCCGTGGCCCCCAAAGCAACCAGGGCGGCGGCCCCCACGTGATCCAGTATGGGCGCAGACCCACATCCGGTCCCTCACGGCGTCCCGGCCGGGTCGTTGCCCCTGGCATCCCTGACAGCACCTAACCTGCATGTCTTTGGACTGTGGGAGGAAACCGGAGTACCCGGAGGAAACCCACACAGAATCGGGGAGAACATGCAAACTCCATGCAGGGAGGACCCAAGAAGCAAACCTGTGTCTTCTAACTGCGAGGCAGCAGCGCTTCCCACCGTGCCACCATGCCGCCCATGTCAAACATTAAATTAACAAATAAAATAAGATAAATACAAGAAAATCAAAGGTCTGAATTAGATTAGGAGAAAAAAAACATGAAAAAGAAAAAAGCCAGGAACAAATAACTTGTGCACAGTCAGCCCTGCCCACACTACTAGGTTTACATTTAAAAATGCATAAATTTGTCTACGTTTTCACCTTTCTTCCACACTACCCCAATATTTTTAACCCCTGAAAATTAAGACTTTTAAAAATGCACTCCAGATACTTACTATCTACCTATCTATTTATCTATCTATGGAAACATATAGATAGAAAAAAGCAGCAGACCCAGTATAGATCCTTGTGGTACACCATATACAATTTCATGTATCTCTGAAGTACAATCACCACAGCTAACAAAGAATTTTCTACCTGTTAAGTAAGACTGAAACCAATTTACGACACTCTCAGATATGACCACCTATTGACTAAGGTAATTTATAAGAATGCTGTGGTCTATGGTGTTAAATGCTTCACTCAAGTCTAAGAGAACAAGAACAGATAAACGGCTCCTAATGTAATCATAATAATATAACACTGGCGCAGAGTAGCAAAATGGATTCTCTGCCCTTTACATTACTGTATTAGGAGACTCACTGTCCTTAAAAGAACTTCTCACCGTTGCCATCCTTGATGGTATTCTGTTTGTTATATTGCAGGCTTGCCATTTTAATAGGTGCACTTGCCGCTGGCTTTGAAGCTGCACATTTGCCTAGTGTAATGTAACAACTTGATCTGCCATACTCTTTCCAAGCTGCATGAGCCCAAAGCTCCGCTGAAGTCCACACACCCACAACCTTAGCAGAGTGTTGGTGAAGGTGAAGAAGCAGCAGTCTTTCAGATGTCTTCCCTCGTGTACTAAAGCTGCAAATTGCATTCCAGATCCTGGATGTTAGCCTTGAGACTCTTCAGAAATTCCTCCGAATTCAGGGGTGGGGATCGATCTGTTCTTAACTTAATTTTTCTTTTTGTAAAAACTTGATTGCTTTGTATGGATTGTAATAAAATTAATAAAAATAAATTAAAAAAAAAAAAAAAAGAAATTCCTCTGAATAGTTCTGCAAGGCCATTTTATGTCTTTGCAGTATTCACCATTTCTGTAATTTTTCTCATCCCACTGTTAACACCAAGGTAACACCGACACAGAGTGCCAGAATGGATTCTCTGCTTTTACAATGCTCTTTTAGGTGAATCACTATGCTTAAAAGGACTTGTCGCCTTTGACATAATAGATGGAATTTTTGCAGGCTTACAGTTTTTATAGGTGCACCTGCCACTGGTTTTGAAGCTTCTCATTTTCCCAATGGAATGCCAGCTCATACTATGGGTGACTCATCCCATTCTGAAAATTAAGATTTTTAAATACGCACTCCAAATACTATCTATCTATCTACCCTACCCTATTACTTTTAACCCCTGAAAATTAAGACTTTCAAAAATGCACTCCAGTACCTTTACAGCGTCAGAATTGTGGTGTGAGCAAGCAAAAATGAAGTTTTTTTTTTAAACATGGCTTTCTCATAGCTTCGTTTTAGTTTAATCCTAATACTCTGTATATGCATTCCTGGTGGCTCCACAATCTGTACTAACCCCTACTTTCTCTTCTGTTCTTTTTTCTGGTTTTCTGTGGTGGTGATCTGTGCCACCACCACCACCCGATCAAAGCACTGTGATGTCCCTATATTGATGGTTTAAAGGCCAGAAGTACACATGACCGTCATCATGAAGTTCTTCCATGAGAACCCTGAATACAATGAGGACTGATCATTTATGTTAAGTAGAATGCCTAGAGGAGGCTGGGTGGTCTCATGGCCTCAGAACCCCTGCAGATTTTATTTTTTTCTCCAGCCGCCTGGAGTTTTTTTTTTGTTTGTTTTTCTGTCCTCCCTGGCCATCGGACCTTACTTTTCTTCTATGTTAATTAGTGTTTCCTAATTCTATTTTCTTATTTATTTTGTCTTATTCTCTTTCTTTATTATGTAAAGCAATTTGAACTACATCATTAAGTATGAAAATGTGCTACAGAAATAAATGTTTTTGTTGTTACCTGGACAAAGCTGGTGGCAATGTGAGAATGATGTTTTTTGATTTCTCCCATGCCTTGAATACTAGGCTTCTCTGTTAAGGGGTGAACTCAGAGATATGCAGGTGGATGAGCCTATGGTGTCTTGAATAATGGACTGTTTGTCAGACAGTTTGCGAGACTCAAGGACTGTGTGAGCAAGAATGGATCACCACAAGGAACAGCCCAGTCTCCATTTTCTCTTCACTCTGTACACCCCCAACTATAAATATAGATTCTGCACTTATAGTGTGAGTTGATAATGAGTATTAAGTCCGAGGAGAGGAGTCAGGGGGAGAACCTTGTTTCTTGGTGCAGAAAGAATTGTCTGCAAGTTAGCATCAGTTAAACAAAGCAACTGGTTATTGACTTTCACCACTCCAAAGCGCTTCTATATCCGGTCGAGGTGTGGATGTGGAGGTGGTCCACTCCTACAAGTACTTGGGGGTTCCACATTAATAGCACTTTGGACTGATCTCATAACACAGAGGAACTATAGGAGAAAAGGCAGAGCTGTGGGATGTCACATCCCACAATATGCGATTTTCTACACTGTAGTGCACTGGGCTCCAACGAATCAACAAGCTAATTAAAAGGGCAGGCTTAGTTACGGGATGCACTCTGGATCCCCTGGAAGTCCTCTCAAAGAACAGGATTAAAACAAAACTGAGCGTCATTATGAACAATGCTGCACATCCTTTCTAGGACACACCAACACTGAGAACTTTCAGCCAATGAATTATTAAGTGATGATGTGTCAAGGAATGCTAAGGGGTCTCCTTACCAACAGCAACACCCCTGTATAGCACCTCACTGGGACTAGGACTGCCAAGTCAGAGGTTTCCTTTCTTTTTAATTTTCATCCAATTTTAGTCATTCTGGTGTGTGTTCAGATAGTAGTGTGTGTGTGTGTATTTATCTATTTTTGTGGATTTGTTGAGCTAAGATCTTATTAGCTTCTTCTCCATGTTCATAATAATGATGTCTTGATTTCAATATGAGTTGTTCAGTTTCTTTAACTGTTAAGAGGTTGAGCTCTGAATGCAGAGCCTGCCTTTTCCTATGAAGCATCTCACTTGGACATCTGGCATGTTCTTTATCTGTTCTAGTAATTCTGTTGATTATTTCTGATACCTTCTTGGTTTCCAATTTATTTTTGTGGAAAAGATATGAGATAATCTGTCTTCTTAAGAAGACTTTCAGGGTTTCCCAGAGATTTCAATCAATTTGCTTGGATATAAATTCTGTACAGTTCTCGTCTGCTAATAAAAGTGGATTAAGACACCATCTGCGAGGTGAGTGTGTGGGGCATAGTGATTTTAGCTCCAGAATCAAGGGGGCATGGTGAGAAATAACAATAGCGTCATACTTACAAGATTTAATCGTAGGAAAGAAGTTGTTATCTACTAAGAAATAATCAATTCTTCAGTAGCAATGATGCACTGGTGAGTAGAAGGAATATGCTCTTGAGTTTCGGTTTAGAAATCTCCAGGGGTCTGATAAGTGGTGGTCAAATACAAACTGTGTAATTGTCTTTGCAGTGTTAGATGTCATCGCCCCTGTGGCAGGAGACGTATCTAGGTCTGGATTAAAAACACAATTATAGTCCCTAGCCATTAATAATTTATAATTTATGAGTGTTCACATTGGGAATGGATGCAAATACATTGACATTGGGTGCATAGATATTTATTAAAAACACAATCTGATACTACAAATGAGACTGTTCTATGTATAAGAATTCCAACACCTCTAGTTTTCTTTGTAAAGTTGGAATGGAATATTTGGCCAGTCCAGTCTCTGTGCAGCCGAAACTGATCCTTGCATAATAAGTGGGTCTCCTGTAAAAATACTATTTTAGCGTTTAGACCTGTTAGGTGAGAGAAAACGTTCTTTTTCTTTAATTCATGATTCAGGCCTTTAACATTCCAGCTCACAAAGTTAACTGTCCAGTCTATGAGACATTGCTTCTGAACTTTTACTGTCATTTTTTTTAGTTTTAACTAAAAACAGGACAGCTTTGACCTTAATTTCCAATTTCTGCAGGAGTTATTGCCCTGAAGGCTATTATTACATTGGTATTTATAATTACAAGGAATAAAAAGATACATTAGAGATAGCTTGATCTCTTTCTTTAGTCCCCCTTTCCCCCCCATTTTGCCTTCCCATGTGAGGCTGGACCCCACCTCCCAAAGCCCCAGTCCTCTGACATATCTAGAGACAGAGCACGTCCAAAACAAAACAAGCCCCCAGCAGCGGTGTATGAGGAATAACATTCAGATATCTGTATTTATCTATTTAAAAAAAAATTAAATCTCCCCTTTCAAATAATGATCTATCTATCTATCTATCTATCTATCTATCTATCTATCTATCTATCTATCTATCTATCT
>JANRMT010062796.1:105770478-105821232 GCA_026402145.1 Polypterus bichir lapradei | reverse complement strand
ATAGATAGATAGATAGATAGATAGATAGATAGATAGATAGATAGATACTTTATTAATCCCAAGGGGAAATTCACATAATCCAGCAGCAGTATACTGATACAAAGAAACAATATTAAATTAAATAGTAATAAAATAAATAAATAAATAAATAAAAATAAAAAGTTAGCATTTACTCCCCCGGGTGGAATTGAAGAGTCGCATAGTGTGGGGGAGGAACGATCTCCTCAGTCTGTCAGTGGAGCAGGACAGTGACAAAAGTCTGTCACTGAAGCTACTCCTCTGCCTGGAGATGACACTGTTCAGTGGATGCAGTGGATTCTTCATGATTGACAGGAGTTTGCTTAATGCCCGTCGCTCTGCCACAGACGTTAAACTATCCAACTTTACTCCTACAATAGAGCCTGCCTTCTTAACAAGTTTGTCCAGGCGTGAGGCATCTTTCATCTTTATGCTGCCTCCGCAGCACACCACCGCGTAGAAGAGGGTACTCGCCACAACTGTCTGGTAGAACATCTGCAGCATCTTACTGCAGATGTTGAAGGATGCCAACCTTCTCAGAAAGTATAGTCTGCTCTGACCTTTCTTACATAGAGCATCAGTATTGGCAGTCCACTCCAATTTGTCATCCAGCTGCACTCCCAGATATTTATAGGTCTGCACCCTCTGCACACAGTCACCTCTGATGATCACAGGGTCCATGAGGGGCCTGGGCCTCCTAAAATCCACCACCAGCTCCTTGGTTTTGCTGGTGTTAAGATGTAAGTGGTTTGAGTCGCACCATTTAACAAAGTCTTTGATTAGCTTCCTGTACTCCTCCTCCTGCCCACTCCTGATGCAGCCCACAATAGCAGTGTCATCTGCGAACTTTTGCATGTGACAGGACTCTGAGTCATATTGGAAGTCTGATGTATATAGATTGAACAGGACCGGAGAAAGTACAGTCCCCTGCGGCGCCCCTGTATTGCTGAACACAATGTCAGACCTGCAGTTCCCAAGACGCACATATTGAGGTCTGTCTGTAAGATAGTCCACAATCCATGCCACCAGGTGTGAGTCTACTCCCATCTCAGTCAGCTTGTCTCTAAGGAGCAGAGGTTGGATGGTGTTGAAGGCGCTAGAAAAGTCCAAAAACATAATTCTTACAGCACCACTGCCTCTGTCCAGGTGGGAGAGGGATCGGTGTAGCATATAGATGATGGCATCCTCCGCTCCCACCTTCTCCTGGTATGCGAACTGCAGAGGGTCGAGGGCGTGGCGGACCTGTGGCCTCAGGTGGTGAAGCAGCAGCCGCTCCATGGTCTTCATCAGATGTGACGTCAGAGCAACAGGCCGGAAGTGATTCAGCTCACTAGGACGTGATACCTTTGGGACTGGGGTGATACAAGATGTTTTCCAAAGCCTTGGGACTCTCCCCTGTTCCAGGCTCAGGTTGAAGATGCGCTGTAGAGGACTCCCCAGTTCCAATGCACAGGCCTTCAGCAGTCGTGGCGATACACCATCTGGACCCGCTGCTTTGCTGGCACGAAGTCTTTTCAGCTCTCTGCTCACATGGGCTGCTGTAATTGTGGGTGGGGATGTCTTACCTATGCTGGTATCAGCAGAAGGATGGTTGGAGGATGCAGTACTCCGAGGTGAGAGTGGGTTAGGGTGATCAAACCTATTAAAGAAGTTGTTCATTTGGTTTGCTCTCTCCATGTCTGTCTCGATGGCGGCACCCCCCTTCGAGCTGCAGCCAGTGATAATCTTCATCCCATCCCACACTTCCTTCATGCTGTTGTTCTGCAACTTCTGCTCTGTCTCCTTTCATTTGTTAATTGCCATTTTCTTACCATTATCACTGGAGTTTACAACTGTCTACAATGTATTATTGTCCAAGTAGCACCTCAGAGGGCGCGCTAACATCACCTGTTCCAACTCTGCCTTAAGACAAAAGGAGGGTATTTAAGTAATCAACAGAAGTTGAAACACCTGAGGAAATTGTTTGCTTCGACTCATTTACTTGAATTGCTGAAGAACATCTGTAGTTTGTAACCCGTTAGCTGTTCCCTGAAGAAGGCCCATTTGAAATACAGTAAGTCCCCTGCATACGAATGAGTTCCATCCCAAGGGCGTGTCTGCAAGTCCACTTTGTTCATAAGTCCAGTAGATCTAGGCCCCCAATGAACTCAATGCAATCCCAAACCCTCAACTCCTATAGAAAACATGTACATGTACAGTTAGTGGTACATAATAAAATGCTTTTTAAAGTTAGCATGTGTGCTTTGTTACAGATTTCTTGTGTATTTTAACAATAAACAAAAGAAAGTTAGTTTTTGTTTCCTTTGTTTTCCATCAGCTAATTACACTATAAGGTAACCTACATATACAGACCTAACCTACCTCTTCTCAACTCCTATCGATAACATATCTGTACTGTACAGTACACAATAAAGTGCTTTTAAAAGTTAATATTTGTATTTTTTGCTATAGATTTCTAGTGCATTTTGACAACAAACAACTGAAAGTTATTTTGTTCCCACTGTTTTCTATCAGCTGCTCTCGGTACAGTAGATTCACTTACTGCTAGCTAATGAGACTACACGATTGTCTTTTAATCCATGAAGTAAACAATCGGATCGCATCATCACTCAACACCTACTGCCTGTCACTTAATATTGATGCCCAGTAAGTGTTTGCAGTGAAGAGTCATGGAAGGTTTTGAAGCGAGGACAAAAACAAAAAAAAAGACATCACAAAAAAGTACTTCCGGAGCTAACTCCAGTTTGAGTGTATATAAATAAAAGCCAGAGGTACTCCTGATGGGATGATCATATCTGAAGAATATACATTAGTGTCGATTAGGACAAGATGACGAGAACAAGCTGTTAACAAGATCTGACCGAAGGTTCCTATTGCACCTGTACTGCACCACACCACTTGGTTTTGTATGTGGTTCTCTGTGTGAAGAAGAACTTACCCTTAATGAGTTTCCAACTGTGTCCTTCTTGTTCTTGTTGAACATGCTTAATTCCGAACATCTTGGGCTTGAAATAAAGTGTGTTAACTCAACATAAACAGAGATATAGTTGAAACTGCAACCACTTGTAGAGGAGGCACGCATGTGACTGAGAATGTAAGCAATAATAGCATGGGTTGTGCATTCCGCTTAGCGCCAGACACATGAACTAACGTGCTGCCGTGAAATTTGAAGTTATGCTGCAATTTTTCATTTTTCATTTATTTAAATAATGTTTCATTTATTGGATATGCACGTTCGTAACTTTGAAAGTTCATAACTTGAAGGTTCATATGTAGGGGATTTATTGTAGTCTGATATTTCATTTTTTTCAATTTTTGCTAACCTAAAGTTTAAATTTAAACCTTTGTCAGTTTACTGCTTACCTTTTCAATATTTTAGGTCATTCATTGTATTTCAACTGATTAAATTGGAAGAAAAACTGGAAAAACTGAGGTGTTCTAAAACCTTTGACTGGTGGTATACATTATTTAAAACCATATATACAGTATAGTGGACGAGTGAAAGATACAAAGTTAGGTCACCCCTTTCAATGGCTTGGTAGAGCAAATCCTTGTTTGAGAGCTCCTTCTTTAGCAACTCATGGTCCAAATTAGATGCCTCCCAGGTCTTATAGGATTCTGACCAGAAAAGGCAGAGTCAGTTGCCCTCACAGGACGTCTTCTCGGCATTGAAGAAGAGTGTGATATTGCATTGTGTGCCTTCAATATTTTGAACATATACTGTATATGTGGTGGCATGTGGGTCATGCAGGTCCCACAACACACAAAATGACATCTTAAAATAAATAGCATCTAAATCTAAAAATATAAGAGAAGGAAGTTGCTGTTATAACTGAATAAAGAAGGTTACAGGACTTTGGAGGCAAAACACAACAAATGAGGTAGTAAATCTAAAATGAAAAGACCCTTCATGCTTCCCCATGCCTACACCGTCTAACTTTCTTCCTTTTAGCACTTCTTGTCTTTTCCTTCCTCCTACCAAGTGAACTCTTTTACTCACTCCATTGGAGTCCAAGGTAAATAAGCAGTGGGCAAAGACCTCTTTTGTACCCAATACCCAGACCACTTCAAAGGTCGCAGTGGCACCCCCTCTCTTTTTAGAGAAGACACATCTATTAGGAAAGATCCATAAGGCCCAGACCATTACAGAATAGAAGTGGTTGTGTGACAATCAAAATATCAAGCATACATGAACGAGAGGTGACACACTCTGTGGATTGCTACACAGCATTCAGAACAATAGGCCAACAATGGTGGGACTTCAGTTCAGCTTTCAACACCATCATCTCTCAGAAGCTCATAGGGAAGTTGAATCTGCTAGGCTACAACACTTCCCTATGCAGCTTGGTCCTGAACTTCCTGACAGAGACAGTCTGAGTTGGAAACATCATCTCTAGTACCATCACGCTGATCACAAGTGCCCCTTAGGGCTGTGTACTCAGTCCACTTCTGTTCATTCTGCTGACTCATGATGGTATGGCTGTGTACAGCTCTAACACTATCAAGTTTGCAAATATGGTGGTGGGTCTCATTAGCAATGGAGACAAGTCAGCTTACAGAATGGAGATAAAATGATTGGACGACTGGTGCAAGTGCAACAATCTGTCTCTCAACGTGGATAAGATGAAAAAGATGATTGTTAACTTTCAGGAAGGCCTAGTCTGTCCATATCATATGACACATCGAGGACTCTGTGGTGAAATTGGTAAGGAACACAATATTCCTTGGTGGACAACTGGCAGCTGAGCTTACTTGATCAATTAACACCTCCTCCATAGCCAAGAAGGTGCTGCAGTGTCCACTTCATTTGACAGCTAAGAAAGGCAAACCTACCTGCTCTCATTCTCAAAAAAGGCAAACCTACCTCTTCTCATTCTCACCACATTCTACATAGGTACCATTGATAACGTTCTGACCAGCTACATCACTGTTTGGTTAGGGGATTGCAGTGTCTCTGACTGTAACATCCTACAACGTATAGTGCACACTACAGAAAAGATCATTGGATTTTCTCTGCGATCCACTGAGGACATCTTTATAAAGCTTACAGCATTATGTACAGTAGGACAGCTATCACCTCTACCACAGTCTCTTTGTTCCATTTCCATATGGTAGAAGGTACTGTAGCATCCAAACCAGTTCTACCAGGTTCTGTTACAGCTTCAACCCTTTGGCTGTCCAGACTTTGAACTCTGTGCTGCTCCTCAGCCCTCACATCTGCCCCTAGTAGTTTATATGTGTTCAGTACATTCAGTACATTTGTTATACTTGTCACTACTTTTATTGTTTATTATTAGTTTTACTGTTATTATTTATTAATTTTTATTTATTACTATTGTGGACCACCAGGGCACGTACAGGCACTGTAACCCAACACAGACAGGCAGAGACACAAGTGCAGCACAAAACACACTTTATTTCCGTGAGGATGCACTTTTTCTCTTTTATAAATATTTTCCTGGGCCTATTAGTTTCTAGTCAGTGTGGACGGTAGTTCCTCCCTTACAGGGCAACTTTGAAAATATTTTAGAAAACCGTGTGCTGTAGGAATTCCCAGGCCACAGCAGGTAAGTGCCCGCTTGTGGTACCGCCAACACATCTTCCAGCAGCAACTCGAGCTTTTCCTGTTTTTTTCTCTCACCTCTCAAGTATTAGCTGGGTGTGAACATGTTATTTATTAGGATGGAGAAGGAGTCTAGGCCAATTTCTAGACGAACAAATGCCAATTAGCTAAGGGATATGTGATCAGACACTACAAAGTCCCAGAGAAATTCAAGGGGCTATGAGAGGGATTTTGGAAGGTTTAACATGCTAAGGCTCAACTGAGTGTCTGGTGGATTAATTGCAGGCTGTTTATCCTATTAAATATTGTTTATAATCTCCTCCTAATTGCTATGACATCCACACAACATTCTTCTTTTGTTGCCTTTCCTTTCTCTCTCAATCCTCAGTTCTTTATTCCATCTGCAAACAATTCACAACGTGTCCAAAATTGCCATCGCACATCTTGTGTTTTGCCTTTTTATAACTAACTTTAGCTGGGGGAATCACAGCTCTGCTAATTGATTGTCAATTTGATTTACAGTTTAAAATGTTTGCTTTTTCAGCTATTCATTTCATCTTTTCTGGACTTCTCATTTATGACATCAAAAAAAAAAAAAAATAAGAAAAACTTCCTGACCTCTGAATCTGTCAATGGAAGTGACTTTCATGGGAGATGGTGTTTGTCCAGCTGTGGGGATGTGGGGAGGTAATTCCTCCGATAATCTTATTTGTAATTTCTGTCTCCACTGCTTATGATACAACATTCATAAATCACAAGGAGACAAAGATTTAAGAGCATAAGAACAGGCTGTGTGTAAAAATTATTTTGCAAGTCATCTCCTCTAAAAGGTAATGGTAAGACCCACTCTAATGTATAGGGGAAGAAAACAGGGGCTGTGAAAGAGCAACCGATAAGACAACTGGAGATTAAGGAAACAAACAACCAATATGAGGTTTAACCTTGAAGAGGGAAAGTGTAATGAATAAATCAGATAGGAGATGAAATCAAGCAACACGCAGTACCCCATAATATCAGACTAAAAAACATGATTTTAGAAATTTTTGCAAAAAATGAAAAACTGAAATCTCACATTGACAAAAGGATTCAAACCTTTTGTTATGACTGTGACAAGGCCCATCACTCTATTAAATGTTTTCACGTGGTTTAGCAGCACTTAACTGTTTATAAAGGTTGATGTTGAATGAGGCTGGCATTCAATACTGTGTCAAGCATACAAAACAACATTGGAAACACCACGGCAGGGGTCCTGACCATGGAAAGGGTGCTGGGGGAGGTCTACCCCAAAGCAATACATGACTGTCATCCCGATGAGTCAGCCAGAATAGAGCTAAGGTGGGTCTAAAAGGGTATCGGGATACAAGTACAGGTAGAAGAGCCCACTGGAAAGACAGAGAGCCGTGGCAGATGCAGAACTGTGGTGGCAGCGCAATACTGGGGTCCTTGCATGTGCATGTGCACACGGTGCCATGGAAATTAACTTTCCACCATCTTCAGAGTAGGCACTTACAGAGTGCAGATGAGAATGCAGAACATTTCTTTATTTGTACAGAGTCATGCGCAAATATCAATCCATGGAGTGAGAAAACAAACAATTCATCTGCTTTTCTACTGTTTCTTATTACTTCATCTGACTCTTAATGTGCAGAACTTCATATCCTCCTCCAATCAATTAACACCACCAGTAACTTCTGACTGATGTTGATTCTCCCATCACTCTGAATGCAATTTCATTAAGAGGGGTGTTCTTTTGGATTCTCCTACTGATGGTAGCACTGCTTCATAGGAGGGGTGTATGGACTTTCCCATCAGTTTATCCTCACTTCCTGCAGGAGTGTTTATTACTCATTTACCTCATTATAACCATGGAAAATGATCCTGGTAGCTTCTTTATGAAGAGTGAGAGACCTCTTGTGCTTTGAGCTTTACGTTAGACTTAACCTTAACATTTCTTTCAATCCATTTCATTGTGTATAATAATTCATTCTGTTATAGCTTCATATATACACTGCTCAAAAAAGTAAAAGGCCCACAATCATCACAGCCTAGTCAATGAAGCTTCAAAGATGTCAATCTGTCTGGTAAGGAAGCACAAGTGATTGTGAATAATCTTCACCTGCTTTGGTGCAAATGAAAGTGACTGATTCTTCTCTAGTTTAGTGTTTTGCTAGTGTCCTTGTCACTACTGGTAGCATGAGGCGGTACCTGCAGCCAATTCAGGTTGTGCAGGTTGTCCAGCTCCTCCAGAATGGCACATCCATATGTGCCATCGCAAGAAGGTTTGCTGTGTCTCTCTGCATAGTCTCAAGAGCATGGAAGAGTTACCAGGAGACAGACCATTACACAAGAAGAGCTGGACAGGGCCATAGAATGGTATCAACGCAACCCGGACTGGTTTCTGCTCCTTTTAGCAAGGCAGAACATGAGGAGCACTGGCAGAGTCCTACAAAATGATTTGTGTATTTCTTCCTCTACAGTGCATAATTTCATTAAGCGATTCAAAGAATCTGGAGGAATATCAATGTGTAAAGGGCAAGGGTGCAAGCCTAAGTTGAACACCTGTGATGTCCGATCTCTCAGATGGCAGGCACTGCATCAAGAACTGTCACTCATCAATAGCTGACATAACCACATGGGCGAGGGATGATTTTGGCAAACATTTGTCAAGCATTACAATACAATGGTGTTACATTCACAAATTCCACTTAAAACTTTACTCTGCAAAGAAAGAACCCTTATGTTAGCCACATCCATCTCTGGGGTTTGGAGGCATCTGGGATGGACCTTCACACAGTGGAAATGTGTATTGTAATCAGACAAATCAGTTTTCCAGATTTTATTTTGAAAGAAATGGACACCGTGGTCTGCAGACCAGAGATGAAAAGGACCATCCAGACTACTATCAGCAACAAGTCCAAAAGACTTCAGGATCTTTCATGGTAAGGGGTTGTGTCAATACCCTTGGCAAAGGTCATTTATACTTTTGTGATGGCAGCATTAATGCAGAAAAGTACATTGAGATTTTAGAGCAACATTTGCTGCCTTCAAGATATCTTTTCCAGGGACATCCATACATTTTTCAACAAGACAATGCAAAACCACATTCTGCACACATGACAATGGCATGGCTGCGGAATAGGAGGACTGGTCTGCCTGCAGTTCTGACCTGCCCCTAATAGAGAATGTGTGGGGAATTTTGAAATGAGAAATGCAACAATAGGCGGTATGGTGGTGCAGTGGTAGTGCTGCTGTCTCGCAGCTTCCCGGGTCCTCCCTGCGTGGAGTTTGCATGTTCTCCTCGTGTCTGCGTAAGTTTCCTCCGGGTGCTCCCGTTTCCTCCCAAAGTCCAATGACATTCTGATTAGGTGCATTGGTGATCCTAAATTGTCCCTAGTGTGTGGGTGTGTGCCCTGCAGTGGGCTGCCTGGGGATTTGTTCCTGCCTTGCGCCCTGTGTTGGCTGGGATTGGCTCCAGCAGACCCCCGTGACCCTGTGTTAGGATATAGCGGGTTGGATAATCTGATGGATGGAAATGCAACAATGACAACCCCATACTGTTGCACTGCTTAAGACGTGTTTGCAGGAAGAATGGGACAAAATAACACCAGAAATGCTTCACCTCTTGGCATCCTCAGTGCCAAAACATCTTTGAAGTGTTGTGAGAAGGAATGGTGACGTTACAAAGTGGTGACTGCTTTACCATTCCAACTTTTTTGGAATGTGTTGCAGGCCTGAATTGCAGGAATGGATGTTGTCACACATGTGCGCATGGGAGGCAACTAAAGGGCTCAACTGACTAACCCTAACCCTAACCCTAATTTCCATGCTAGACCAGGGGGTGGCAGGGTGCACTAACCCTTAATCTTTTCATCGGCAGACTGACCACAGGAAATATCACCTGGATTTGATGATGTCACTTACAATCCCAGGCCCCAGGGATGTCACTTCTGGCTCTGGCCCTGAGGATGTCATTTCCAGTTTCCAGTCCCAATAACATGACTTCCCCTTCCTGACTATAAAGCTGCCATGTTTCCCTGTCTGTTTGTTTGCTTTGTGGACTGAGATCTGTTAAAACCAGTTATTGAACCAAACCTTCATCTTTGGCAGCCATACTTCAAGTATACAGGTGGCTGCCCCCAAACCGTCTCCTGTGTTGTCTGAATCTTTTCACAATGTATATTAATGAATGAATTGAAGTTGACCAGATAAAACATGAAGTATCTTAGGTTCATACTGTCTGCAATGAAATAAAAGTCAAAGTAAACTTAAGAATAGCTTAATTTTTTTTTAAGTTGCATTTTCAATACTGTCCAAACTTTTTCTGGTTTGGGGTTGAACATATTTAGTATAAGACCTGTGAATCCTTCACATTAACAAGTCATTCTCCCAGCATGCCGATACGCTACACAGCACTGACATGAATAACTGAGCTATTGATGCTTTCTAAGTGTTATGAAGACCAAAAGAAGCCTTTGTTAAGGTCTCATTACATCAGAGTAATTGAGTAATAGAGGCATTTGCGCAGAACCTAAAGAAAAGTATTACCGATTTAATTTGAGAAAAAGGCTGCAATGTAGGACAGTGCAAAAAAAGTGAAGGGGTCTGCAGACTTTCCGAATGCACGCTATCTTAAGCAGCAATTTGCAGTTGTCTGTCTTGCTTGACCTCCTACCTGCTTTTAATCACCCTTTATGGATTACGGATATAGGCACCTCTCCATTTCTCTTTGTCTGGATCAAAATTCCCATTTAGACTCTAAATTCCCATTTTATTAGAGCAAGAAATCACTTCAGAAACAAAACAAAATCAAAATCAATAGATTAGATAAAACTTTGTCCGCTCAAATTTCTTTTCATTATAAAGGTTACATAGAATGTAAGTGAAATTTTGAAGGTTAAGGGAAATGAAGGAAATATGATGATCCATGCTGGGCAGTGATAATTTTATCTTTTACCCCAGGATAAGCCTGAGGGGAAAACAGGCCAATGAAACTATAGAAGCAAAGACAACCATGAATCGAATACCAAAACATGTTGAAAAACCAGAAGAACTCTTATCTTCACAAGGTGACATACTGTGCTGGCATATTACACCTGAAAAACACGTTGATTACTAAATATTGAACTGATTAGTCAAATGTTATCCATTGATGCATCCTAGTTTTTATAGAAAGCCTTCAACTACTTAGCAATTTTCGATGTCATTTCTCACAACAACCTCATAAAATGCTTCCTTGTGTAAAAGATGAGACAGACAGTGATAAAGGGTGTCACATACGTACACCTTGGGGACAGTTTAAAGGTTCTGGTGGTGGTAATTCCTCACCAATTCAAACGGTGTAGCTGTTTTCTAATATCTCTTCTCTTCTTCCCTCTACAGACCGGATGATTGACAACCTCACCAACTCTGATGTCATTTCCGGTTGTCCCTCCACCTGGATCCACCTCTTCCTGCCGTGTCGCCATCTTGGATAGTATGATCTGAGACTCACAAATTTAAGGACATTCTTTTGCTGAAAGCTATATTAATTACTTTGCCTTTGCAATAAACAGGATTTTAGTGTCTCCTCAAATCTTTATCTTTGTCTTGTACTCTTTTACAGGAGTTAGAGCATCACCTTGGTGACCCCATACAATTAGATGAACAAAAATAAAGAAAACAATGCAAGAAATGTTGAGTAGTCTTTTCAGACTGGAGTTCCTTATCTGCACTGAAACAAGATGGCTGATTTCGAATTTTTCCTCAGTGCTTAAAGATGTTAGCGAGGCCATAAAGTATTTAAACTTTTAGCACATACATTCATAAAAACTGTAGGCTAGCCAATATTATCCCATTGTATAAAAATGGTGATTAAGCGTATCCAAGTAACTGTAGGATAGTTTGCTTAACACTAGAATCCCTGAAGACTATGAAAACAGTAGTAATCCTAGGGCACCTTAAATTTCTTTGCACCTCTCCATCATTGTCTTTTGTTTTGCAAATCAGCACAAGCAGCAAGCAGCCTGCTATCCCACCCCACTGACGCAGCTCAACTTGGACAAAAAGTTCTCCCAACTCAAGTCTGTTTATCGTGCTGTGAGGTGCCTGGAGTTGTAACAGTAAATAATATATCATTATTTGGAACAACAACATTTATTTATATAGCACATTTTCATACAAACAGTAGCTCAAAGTGCTTTACATAATAAAGAATAGAAAAATAAAAGACACAATAAGAAAATAAAATAAATCAACATTAATTAACATCGAATAAGAGTAAGGTCCAATGGCCAGGGGGGACAGAAAAAACAAAAAAAAAACTCCAGACGGCTGGAGAAAAAAATAAAATCTGTAGGGATTCCAGACCATGAAACCGCCCAGTCCCCTCTGGGCATTCTACCTAACATAAATGAAACAGTCCTCTTTGGATTTAGGGTTCTCACGGAAGGGCTTGATGATGATGGTCACGTAGAATTCTGTCTTTTAATCAATCCATCATTGTTGGAGCATCATAAGGCTTTGAGTAGGTGGAGGTGGTCCAGGCCACCACCACAAAGAAAACCGGAAAAAGAAACAGAAAAGAGAGTAGGGGTCAGTACGGATTTTAGAGCCACCCTGAATAGTTATTATGAGGAAATTGAACATATAGAGTATCAGGATTAAGTTAAATTAAGTTAAATTGAAGTTATAGAAAGGCCATGTTAAAGTAATGAGTTTTCAGCAGTGTTTTAAAGTGCTCCACTGTATTAGCCTGGCGAATTCCTATTGGCAGGCTATTCCAGATTTTAGGTGCATAGCTGCAGAAGGCCGCCCGCCTCACCACTTCTTTTAAGTTTTGTTCTTGGAATTCTAAGGAGACACTCATTTGAGGATCTGAGGTTACGATTTGGAATATAAGGTGTCAGACATTCCGATATATAAGATGGGGCGAGATTATTTAAGGCTTTATAAACCATAAGCAGAATTTTAAAGTCAATCCTGAATGACACAGGTAACCAGTGTAGTGACATCAGAACTGGAGAAATGTGTTCGGATTTTCTTTGCCTAGTTAGGATTCTAGCAGCTGCATTCTGCACTAGTTGCAAACGATATATGTCTTTCTTGGGTAGTCCTGAGAGGAGTGCGTTACAGTAATCTAGTCGACTGAAAACAAACGTGTGAACTAATTTCTCAGCATCTTTCAGTGATATAAGAGGTCTAACTTTACTTATGTTTCTTAAGTGAAAAAATGCTGTCCTAGTGATCTAATTAATATGCGATTTAAAATTCAGATTACAGTCAACAATTACCCCTAAGCTTTTTACCTCCGTTTTGACTTTTAATCCTAATGTATCCAGTTTATTTCTAATAGCCTCATTGTATCCATTATTGCTAACCACTAAGATTTCAGTTTTCTCTTTATTTAACTTGAGAAAGTTACTATGCATTTCATCTACAACGATCTGTGTAAATATAGGATGACAGGAAATTCTAGTGTTAATGTGCATCACAGGTAAATTATTGGAAGCAATTAATAACAAAAAAGATTAAGCTGCACAAGTCTAGAACTCATTTATCTAATTTAAAATAGCCTAAAATATACCCAGGACAAGATTCAGCCCGCGGATGTTGCCATCTAGCTCCTGTATTACTAGACCATATGTTTTGGAAATTTACTTGTTCTGCCTGAAAATGAGAAAGGACCGGGGGATGGAACTTTTTGTCAAACCAGAAATTAGTTAAAACTGTGAGGATCAAACCCTACACACCAAACCCTCATTGTAAACCAGAAATCAAAGTCACAGAGAGAGAAACGGTGGAATTGGAAACCAGAGAGACGAGAACAAATTTGCTTTGTGTTTGACAGAGTTTTAATCCCAGTTACAGATACAGAATAAATCTTTGCATCGGATTTAAAGGGTCACGGTGATGATACAAGACACAAGGTGTCATGCTTCATAACTTCCATGGCAACCAGAAGCCATGAAATAATAACCTCGCCACATCAGATTGTAAAACAAAATAATGCTGCGGCATCATAAATAAATAATCATTACATTCAGTTTTGAAGTTGCACATAAACACACAGGGGTGGGAGTGAAATGTTCCATATGGGATTTTCCCTTCACAGGAACCTTTCACAAATCAAGGGTGACGTACATCTAAATTTAATAGGTATATTAATTAAAAAAAGATTGTAACTTATTGCAGGAAGAAAAATTTGAGCATGGGAAACACGTGGGTGGAAGCTAGTTGTGCTGTATGTTATCACAAAAAGTTGTAAAAGGACTGACATTAAAAAGCGAGTTGGTGGGTTGGAAAATGAGAGTCAGCACATATAACGGTATGACAGCGGAATTTTTAAAAATTAAACACCTCCGCATAGACTGTGCAAAGTGTTTCCCTTCCCATAAGAGGTGACTTGTGTCCCCATTGTCACATTGATTCCTAAACACTTGGAAGAAGTGTGTGTTGTGCATGACTTTTACATTCAGATGCTGACTATGAAAATTCAAAAGCCAACTTGACAAGAAACTCTACAAATTGTAAAACCTTAAAGGGAAAGAACAAATTCTTTTAAGCCCCATGTAAATGGGACTAGTTTTACAGCAGCAGTTGATAAAGAAAAGGAAAGGAAGTTTTACTGGACGACCACAGTCATTTTTGACCCATCCGAATTGCTCTTGTCAGTAAATTTTCACAAACTGTGTGTTCATGTCTCAGCAAAAATTATGGATGTTATATTTCAACCAGGGTTCCTCCCCTGGCTGTGGTCCAAATTGATGCACTCTGTCCTTTTTGTTCATAGATAGATAGATAGAAAGATAGATTCTTTCACATCTATCTATCTAATAGATAGATAAACGTTATTTGTCCCCATGTTGTAAATTTGGCTTTTTACAAAAGATTTGCAAGAAAATAAATACATAAATAGATAAATAAATATATATACACACACACTATGGTCTGAACACACACTTCTTTAGCTGGTCTGCAGAGGGACAAAAGGAGAAAGGATCAGATGACAACCCCTGGTCCGACACAACTCTAAAACAACACTATTTGAGCCCATAAACTCAAACGTGTGTGTGACAGTTGTCACAAGAATGATTTGTAGACATCAAAAAAGGTTTGCGGCAGCCACCCATATATTATGCCTGGCTGGAAATGTGTAAAATTGGTTGTGTAGTTCACAGATCAGAGTCCTAAACAGAACTGATTTAGGTTTGTCAAAATGGCAGCTTTAAAGGCCGACACCGGAAATGACGCTGTCGGGACTAGAAGTGACGTCATCAAGGGCGCCGTAACCAGATGAGATTTCCCATGAATGGTCTGCAGAGGATCGAGAGAGAAAGTCATTGCACCTCGTCACCCATTGGTCTGGCATGAAACTATCATTATTTAGGTCCTTTAGCTGCCTCCCATGTGCAAGTGTGTGACACAGTATATAATATAACTGCAAAGAACACACATGGAAAGTACTGAGGGAAAAGCATCCCAAATTTTCATGTCATGTATTATTTTTAAAATAATTTGTGAGAAAAAAATTCATAACAGTCTAAATTGAAATCATTTTGAATAAAACTCTTTATATACAAGGGGCGTTCAAATATAAAGAGGAATTTATGAGCTATGCTTTATTTATTGAACACAATGAAATGACTCACACACTATTTTTCTGTGTAGTCTCCTGCCACTGCAATGCACTTCTTCCAGCGCTCAGGAAGCTTCTTAATCCCAGGAGAGCAGAAGTCTTTTGACTGCATGTTGACCCATTCTTGCTCAGCGTCAATAACCTACTCATTCGACTTGAATTTCTTCTCTCCTAAAAATTCCTTAAGTGGACTAAAGAGATGATCATCCCTCTCTGAATGACTTGCACCAATCATACACTCTTGACTGAGTGTATGATCAATCAATCCCATGCTCATTTTTAAGTCTCGAATAAATCTGAGATGGAATGACTCCTTCATTTGTGAAATATTTAATAGTAATGCGCTGTGCACCATTACTGTGTATCTCCTTATATTATTCCAAATTGTAACCTCAGATCCTCAAATGAGTGTCTCCTTAGAATTCGAAGAACAAAACATAAAAGAAGTGGTGAGGCGGCCTTCTGCTGTTATGCACCTAAAATCTGGAATAGCCTGCCAATAGGAATTCGCCAGGCTAATACAGTGGAGCACTTTAAAACACTGCTGAAAACATATTACTTTAACATGGCCTTTCTATAACTTCAATTTAACTTAATTTAACTTAATCCTGATACTCTGTATGTTCAATTTCCTCATATTAACTATTCAGGGTAGCTCTAAAATCCGTACTGACCCCTACTCTCTTTTCTGTTTCTTTTTCTGGTTTCTTTGTGGTGGTGGCCTGCGCCACCTCCACCTACTCAAAGCTTCATGATGCTCCAACAATGATGGATGGACTAAAAGGCAGAATTCTACTTGACCATCATCATCAAGCCTTTCCGTGAGAACCCTAAATCCAAAGAGGACTGTTTCATTTATGTTAGGTAGCATGCCCAGAGGGGACTGGGCGGTCTCATGGTCTGGAATCCCTACAGATTTTATTTTTTTTTCTCCAGCCGTCTGGAGTTTTTATTTTGTTTTTTCTGTCCCCCCTGGCCATTGGACCTTACTCTTATTCGATGTTAATTAATGTTGATCTATTTTGTTTTCTTATTGTGTCTTTTATTTTTCTATTCTTTATTATGTAAAGCACTTTGAGCTACTGTTTGTATGAAAATGTGCTATATAAATAAATGTTGTTGTTGTTGTTCCTGCTCCGACATGTTGATTACAACTGACAGGAAAGGGGAAAAGAGCAGCTAGCACTACTAACGACAATTTCATATATGCGTGTGTTAGTCCAATGAGTCAGGTCTACCTTGCACTATTTATAAGAACAGAGCATGAAAATTCCTGTTTATAACTGAACACCCCTTGTACTTTTTGGATGGCCTTGATATCACAATCACATTAATGGTGGTATTTGGTGCATTCCTGGGTCAGGTTAAAGAGCATAGGTATAAGTCAACTGGAATACCTTATACCACACTACCAGCATGCAGACTTGCCTTGTCTTGCTGGAAGAATCCCAACCCAATTTCAAGGCAATGTTCTGTTTAATCTCAAAAAATTAAATTCCTTTTAAGCCCTATTCACAGGAATTATGTTTTCAGAACATGTGTCTGTAAAGTTAGTTTTAAAACACAACAGTCATTTTTACCATGGGTTGACATATGTCTGTTACGCAATGTTGTCGCCTCAGAACAATGTCACAACTGTAGATCCTCCTCATACCAAGAAAAGAATCATGGTAGCACATCAAGGCAAGAAAGGGATACAACTGGAGCAAAGCTGAAACTCTGCTTCTTTGATGTGATTGGCGTTGGGAAACAAAGTTTGATCTAAAGGTACATAAACGTTCAGTTTGGGAGAATATATTTAAAGAGTTGTGCGAGAAATGTCCTTCTGTCAAGGAAAAAATGTGGAAAACACGTTGAATGTCCAAAATGAAAGCACAGGGACTGCAATAAGCAAAACAAATGAAGTGGCGTGGAGCCTTGACTAAATTGGGTGAGTAATGTTGCATTTCAGCTTTAAATCAAAGATTATGAAATTAAAATGTTAGCAGGTAGCAAACTATCTAGTTAATGGTGGCTCGCCACTTACCAGCTGCCTTTCGAACCCTTTCTTTTCTTTGAATTTCAACCTCTGTTCTCTCTTTTTGTTCTCATTTCTTTCCTTTCTCTTCCTTTTTCTCTTTTTTGTTCATTTTTTGAATTGCACACTCCCCCACTATAACCCATCGTTCATGGGGGAAGAGCGAAAGCTTTAAATTCATTAAAAATTTTGATCTATGATTTTCGATGGATCTCAACATTTTAGGGTCCCCTGATATCGATATCTCAATGATGGGTGTGTGTGACAGCTTCTCGAGGAAGGTCTAGAGCTAAAACAGATGGACAGAAAAATACCAAATTTGAAACTGAAGCCTGTTATGAGAGGACAATGTGCTGATTAGTTTTTGAGCCAAATCGTGCGAGAGAAAGAGGCACTCTAGAGGAACCCTCAAATACGGTAATTCTGCAATTAATTATAAATTATTCTCATCAATTGCTATCGTAATGACCTATTTTATGATCGGAAAGATCAGCTTCAGAGCGGTAAATGTTGAACTGAAATGTTATAAATTAGTTCAGGTAACCTGATTCCTAGGGCGCAAAGCCTACTGACTCTCGCATCTGAATATTTTCCTTTTCTTTTCCTTTTTTATTTTCTACATGAGTGCAGTTTCATTGCACAGGTAGTTGTTCAGTTATCTTCCCCATTTAAATCATTATTTCATTATTCGTTCAGTTTACTTCACATGTGATATTCTAAAAGGGGAAATATGTATTGTGGTGTATGGCCGGCCGTTCATCCCGGCCAATACCCACAAGCTGCCAGGTGGAGCCCTCCCTGCAGTATGGAGGTGTCCCAAAGACCAGCAGGGCATCATGGACATTGGAGTCTTTATGCACAGCCCTGCTGGATACCATGGGGGCCACTAGGAGACGCTGCAGGGAGGAACGATGTTTATTTACCCCACGTCCCGGAAGTACGTCTGAGTCACATGGACAAGGGGAATGACGTGCTTCAGGGGTGAAGAAAAGGACTTTTTATCTGACCCGGAAGTGATAAGAGATCACATGGACTGGGGATTGGAACACTTCCAGGTCAGGGAATATAAAAGGATTGTGGGAGCTCCCAGACGGCGAGCTGAGCTGGGTGGAAGGGTGGCAACGCGTCTGGGAGTGGTGTATTGTGATTATTGATTTATTATTGTGGTTATTGATGAGTATAGTGGAGAGGAGGGTGCTTTGTGCACTGTTGCATATGAATAAAGTCATCTTTTGGACTTTTACCTGGTGTCTGGCATCTTGGACACGGGTTCAAGGGAGCGATAGCACCCCCTATCTGTCACAGTATAAAATTTTGTTTGGGTTTTTCTAATACATGAACTATTTGTTAATTGTTCTGGGTGGTTATTTTCTCTGTTTATAAGGGACACCGCCTAAAAAGGGGATCAAATTCTGAACCTATTAGAATTAGACTCATGCTAAGGGTAGGAGATTTATGTCAGTGCTGTGGACCTCTCATCGCTACACTCTTGGGTGCTTCTTCCTGGCTGTGGAGGACGAAGGAGGAGAAAATAAGTTTAACGTCAGCCCCGACCCACTCCAGGGTGGTATTGCTTACCATGTTAGAGCCAAGAAGATGGTTACCAGACGTGTGTGTGATGAGTATGAGCTACAGTTCATTCCTAGGTAGTAGGTGTCCACTCTCATATGCATTAACATCAACCATGTGTTTTTTGTAATCAATTATTTATTGAATATTTCCAAAATAGTAAATTAAACATTTCTTCTGAAGGGGGCAACACCAGCATCTGAGGCTAAGGGTGGGCTTAATTTTTCCTCAGTAGACAATTACATTTATTGATGTTTTTGTCAAATTTTCCTTGTGTCCATCACCTTTATCTGTAGAGTGATTTGCATGAAGAGCTACTGGTTTTCTGCTCAGATATGTTAAATAAGTCAACAGTGTCCATGGGGTGTACTAACTTTTTCACATGACTGTAAATCCTCCCTTGAGTTTTATTGTATTTTATTTTCTTAATAAAACATCCTTTGTTTATACTTCAGAACCCCTCTTGGTTATTCTGTGCACGAGGTGATCTGCTGTGCCCCCCAAGAGTTAAAAATATAAACTTTTTTTTATATTGCTCCAGATTCTTAAGAAGTAACCGCTAAATAGTACATTTTGCACATTATTATTTATTATTTAAAATGAAACATCAGTTGATTTCATTTAATTAAAGATGTTCATTCATGCTTACACTTGGGATGAATAGCAATTCAGTGTGGGTAACTCTAAGCCATCACAGCTCTTGCTGTTAAAATGCATGAATATTGTTATCACTAATAAAATTTTTGATAATAAACCCACTGAACCACCCAAGAACCTTTGAGCACTTTTCTCTTGGCAATCTGATGGCAATAATGTACTTTGTATGATTAATATGAAATCACTTTCTGGATTATATTAATACAGTATGCCTGAAGAGTAGAAACACAAGATGTTTCATAGTAAGAGGAGGCTATTCAGTCCATCCCACTCATCTAGGTAGTGTTGCCTATCAGGGGACATTCTGGTCACCAGGAAGAGACTTCACACACCAGCTCTTCATCTTCTTCTTTCCCCACTTCAATATGCTGGATCAACCCTCTCCTCGCAACTCAAGCACCTTTACCTTCAGATCTTCTTTTACTTTATCTGTACACATCTGCCTTGGCCTCCCTCACTTTCTCTTCCCCTGTACTTCCATTCCGTCCACTTATTTGGCCACATCTTCATTGTCTCGCCTCATCACATGTTTTTACCACTTTGACCTTCTTTCTTAGACATCTCTCCCACTTTTGTCTCATTTCTTACTCTGTCCTTTTTTGTAACTCCACACATCCATCTCCACATTCCACATTCTCATTTCTGCCACATCCAACTTCGTCTCCTGCTGTGCTTCCTTTACTGGCCATGTGTCAGCTACATCCATCTTTGCTGGTCATATCACTGGCTGGCTTAACACTAGAATTACCAAAGTCTATGACAAAACTCATAATCCCAGCCCACCTTAAATCCCTTTGCACCTCTCCATCAGCGTCTTTTGTGTTGTAAATGTGTCGATCAGCAAAAGCAGCAAGCAGCCTGCTATCCCATCCCCCTGACCAACGCAGAAAGGGCAGAAAGTTCTGTAGCTGCGTTTTTCCAAAATTAGATAGATAGATAGATACTTTATTAATTCCAAGGGGAAATTCACATAATCCAGCAGCAGCATACTGATACAAAAAACAATATTAAATTAAAGAGTAATAAAAATGCAGGTAAAAACAGACAATAACTTTGAATAATGTTAATGTTTACCTCCCTGGGTGGAATTGAAGAGTCGCATAGTGTGGGGGAGGAACGATCTCCTCAGTCTGTCAGTGGAGCAGGACGGTGACAGCAGTCTGTCGCTGAAGCTGCTTCTCTGCCTGGAGATGACACTGTTCAGGGGATGCAGTGGATTCTCCATGATTGAAAGGAGCCTGCTCAGCGCCCGTTGCTCTGCCACGGATGTCAACCTCTCCAGCTCCATGCCTACAATATAGCCTCCTTTCCTTACCAGTTTGTCCAGGCGTGAGACGTCCTTTTTTTTATGCTGCCTCCCCAGCACACCACCGCGTAGAAGAAGGCACTCGCCACAACCGTCTGATAGAACATCTGCAGCATCTTATTGCAGATGTTGAAGGACGCCAACCTTCTAATGAAGTATAGTCTGCTCTGACCTTTCTTACACAGAGCATCAGTATTTGCAGTCTAGTCCAATTTATCATCCAGCTGCACTCCCAGGTATTTATAGGTCTGTACCCTCTGCACAGTCACTTCTGATGATCACGGGGTCCATGAGGGGCCTGGGCCTCCTAAAATCCACCACCAGTTCCTTGGTCTTGCTGGTGTTCAGGTGTAAGTGGTTACCAAATTACCAAAGTTCAGCAGCTTCAACTCAAAAAAATGGGATTCAACAAATGCCTGATGCACAGAAATGATTCCACAGACAAAATATCTTTGTTTTTTAAAAGTTTAGTTAAGTTTCAAAGTAAAACAATTGACACAAAAAAGAATATTAAAATAGCAAAAAAAAGAAAAGATTAATGTTAAGAAAAGTTCAGTTCAAAGCTTAAATCTTGTTACATCTCAAATCGTTACTATTTACTTAACATTTCTGAACCATTTCAAAATGGTCAGAAAACTGTATGCTTATCCCATCTCTGAGTAGAACATGGGTCTTTCAAGTCCCTCTTCACTGGGACCTGTTCTTACCACAACTAAACTTATTATCACACTGTTTCTCAGTTATAGCAAGAAGGTTCTATCTCTTACTAACTTATAGGGGGAAAAGACTATACCATAAGTTATGACTATGAAAGAAATTTATATTCTATTCAAATTAAGCAAACATTAATATGAGTTTAACTCAAAACTTTAACTTGCATGTGAGTTGCCTGGATTTGTATAGGGCAAATAATATATTGTTATATTGTTATTTGGAATCCATGCATTTCAAGTGTGACTTTAGCTGCAGGTGGAAGCTCCACGCAACTGTTGTTATGGTTCTACCTTTGTCCAGAAACGGTTTCATTAGCTTTATGACCTTTGTCTCGGAAAGTCTTTCTCGACTGGGATCTTTTCCTGAATGAGATCAAACACAGTTGCATAGGGTGTGACCTGTTGCTGCATCCAAACTGTGCCATCTTTTGCCTTTACGACTGGTAAAGCTGCATTGTTCTTATATGTGAATGGAAATTTCTTGCGGGGAGGGCTTCTGTTCTCTTTCTCCTATGTAGAACGCTCATCCTCATCTGAGTTCACCTCTGTTATAGCATGTCTTTATTTGAAAACTAACATTGTCAGAGCATGAACGCGACTGAGAAAATAAAACTGATTAAAAAATAAACGCTAACCTTTACAAGTGCCATACATTTACACCGGCTGTTACAGACTCAAATCAAATATATATTTTTATTCTATAATAGTAAGAATAAGAGCAGCTCACTACTCAAAATGGAGGAGTCCAAGATCAAACCCCGAATGTCTTGATTAAGAGTCAGCAGTTCTTACCGATGCACCACCAAAGCGGTCGTATTAAGGACGTGTCAATATCGCAACATAACGCAAGTAAAAAGGACTGGTGGAGACCCAGCAGGTGAGCCAGAGTTGGGAGGGAGTGTTATGGAGCTGCTGGAGGGGAGATTAGGAGACAATTATTTTATAGTCCTTGACTCGGAAGTGCTTCTGTCCTTCCATCCATGTGATTCATCAGCACTTCCGGGTCAGATGGAGAATTATATTTTCTTCAGCCTGGAAGTACTTTTGTCCTTCCGTCCTCATGAATTAGGAGTACTTCCGGGCTATATGGGAAACAGAAATCCACGTGTCTCTCTGCAGTGTCACCTGGCGGCACCCACAGTACCCAGCAGAGCTGTGAAGCCGAACTCCATCTCCCATATGCCCTGCGGGAATCTGGGGCACTGCTATGGTGCAGGGAAATTGCCATCTAGCGTCCTGGGTGTGTCGGCCAGGTTGAGCTGTAGGTGTGCTATTGATGTAGTACTAGGGTGTTGTACCGTGTTAGCCATTATGTATGTAGTGAGAAGTTAAGCAAAATAACACCTTTTATTGGCTAAATAGAAAGATTATAATATGCAAGCTTTTGAGGCAAATCAGGCCCCATCTTCAGGCAAGATGTAATACAGAAACCGGAGTTCCCTGTGCTTATAGAGACACCAGGACAGATACAGCATTGGAAAACCTTTAGGTGAGATATCTTAAATGTAAAAATTAATAGTCCTCTCCAGGCTAAGATTAATTTAGCAAGGGAGGAGAACAATGTATAGTGAAGATCTTTGGATAAGATAACTGTCCAACAAAGTCTTTTGAAGTTTCTGATGAGTTTTCCAATACAATGTGTGATCTGTAGTCAGGTTGTCTGTGTCAGTCCAAGAGTTGCAAACAATCCTCATATCTGTCCATAAAACTCTTGTCTCTATTTAAACCATGTTGTAATGTGTTAAATTTTAGCACACATTTAATTTCCCATTCTTTTCAATAAAAGGTGTCATTTTGCTTAACTTCTCACAATGTCCTTAATTAAGAAATTGTTTGGCTGCTGCTTTGGAAAATGTGCATTGAAAGATGCTGCTTGTTTATTCACAAGGAGTATTCTTATGGAGTGTTGTGGAGATCTCAAGTCAAAACAAATTATATATGTCACATACACATAATGCAGATTAGTTGCTTAGTTACAGAAGCTCAAGATAAATATAATAACACACATTGGATCTTTTGACTTTTGTGGGTGTCCTCCAGATCTGATTTCATATCTCTCACAATATCTATTATATTCGGCTTGTGCTCTTTTGTGAAGTTTGCATTGTGATGAGGCATTCTTTATGAACATTGCCCACCCTCTGACTAGGTATTTTATACGCTTCGGTGACTGTTAGATTGATTTAGCTAATAGGGGAACCTGGGTGCAGAAGGACTGACAATTATCAACTCTCCAGTTACTGTATTATCTACATAATTAGGAAATGAGTTTACAAAGAGACAAGCTTCTGTTACGATTCTATTGCCATGTACCTTTTGTAACCACTGAGCTCCAAACCACAGACACAGTAATACCCAACACAGTTCCAGGTGCATATAAATGATTTTATTTGTCATAAACACATTTTTTCTCCAGAACACCAGCAAATATGATAAAAGTAGGAATTCAGGGTGTTGTGTGTAGATGGGTGCAAAATTGGCTCAGGCACTGGAAGTAGAGGGTGATGATGTGAGGAACCTCATCAGAGTTCGTTAATGTTAAGAGTGGTGTCCAGAAGGGTTAAGTGCTAGGGCTGCTGCTGTTTTAATATATATAAATGATTTGGATAGGAATATAAGCAACAAGCTGGTTAAGTTTGCAGATGATACCATGCTAAGTGGACAGGCAGATAATCGAGAATCTTTCGAATCATCACAGAGGGACTTGGACAGCATAAAGGCTAGAAGAGATTTGTGGCAGATCAAATTTAATGTGCATAAATATAAAGTATTACTTGTAGGAAGTAAAAATGTTAGTTGTGAATACACCATGGGAGGTCTGAAAATCAAAAGTATGTCTTATGAGAAGGATTTAGGAGTCATAGTATCAGCTGTCAAACAGTGTTTAGTAGCCATTAAGAAGGCTAAAGGAATATTAGGTAATACTGCGTTGGTAGCGTCTTCATAGAAAACTCTGGAATACAAATTAGAAACTCTGATAAACAAAATCTGCCCAATTTTCTTCAACTCCCACCTATTTCTATTCCAGAAGAGATATTGATCATTCTTGAAGATTCAGACAGCATTTCTATAATATAGAAAACCATTTTATAGTCCCCTTCCTTTTAAAGATCCCAGAGTGTAATGGGAAAAGAACTCTTACTCAACATTTCAGAAATGGAGTGGAAGACAGCCTTGCACAGAATTCACTTGAGCTCCATATGCCCAACGCATTCAATTATTCAAATTATAATCTTTTATCGAGCACATCTGTCTCATTTAAAATTGTCCAAAATGTTTCCAGGTTAAGATATAACCTGTGAACATTGCAATCAAGTCCCAGCCTCACTAGCCTGCACCAAATTGACATCATTCTGGACCAAAACCTTTAAATGCTAATCAGACAGCTTTGGTGTCACAATCCCTCCTAACTCATTAACAGCTGTGTTTGGTGGACTCACAGATGGGCTTAAAGTCGAGAAGGACAAACAAACTGTGATTGCCTTTACTACATTATTGGCACGTAGACTTATCTTGCTCAACTGGAATAAACCTAGCCCACCTCTTTAAAGTCAGTGGGTAACTGATGTTATACTATTATGTTATATTATATTATGTTATTATGTTATACTATTGGAAATTGGAAAAAATCTAATTTTCACTTAGAGGATCTATTCAAAACTTTTTTAAAACCTGGCAGGATCTAATCAATAATATTTTAGAATAAGCATTTATATTGGGGAGAAAGACTTCTTTCTCTCTTTAATACTCTTGAATGTTTTACTCCAGCTGTTGGCCTTCCTTTCTTTCTCATGGGTGTTGGTTGTGTAAAAAGGCGCTATATATGTGCCCGACCCGACACAGATTGGACACGGAGTCACACATAGAAAATAAATAAACTTTTATTTTCTTCAGCTGGAGGGCACGTCTTCCCCATGTCCCCCAGCCACAACACAGTCCCCACTCTTCCTCTGTACCACCACTCCTCTCAGGCAACCTTGTCCTCCTCCTTCCGACTCTGGCCATCGAGTGGTGGGTGCTGGCCCCTTTTATAGTTCACCCAGAAGTGCTTGATTGCCGAGTTCCGGCTGTACTTCCAGGGGCCTCATGTATAATGCCGTGCGTAGAATTCGCACTATAACATGGCGTAAGCACAAAAGCCGAAATGTGCTTACGCACAGAAAAATCCAGATGCAGGAATCTGTGCATACTCCAACTTCCACGTTCTTCCGCTAAATAAATCCCAGTCAGCGTGAAAAGTAACGCTCGTGCATGCGCTTCATGTAACGCCCCAACTCCTCCCAGAATTATGGCTCTTTGAATATGCAAATCAATATAAATCGCCCTTAAGCTCAGCCTTCTGTGAAAAGACAATGGAAAAAGCACGGGGGAAAATATAAGAATTTCAGCGAATACCAAGTGGAGGCAAAGGAAAAACATACTATTTGTTTAATTAAACCGTGGTATAATCAACAAAAGGAAGTTGATCGAGTGACATAGCGTATTGGAGAAACGTTCACAAAATCTCACAGTGCCGGAAATAAAAAAGAAATCACATATCAAAGTCGCCGTGAAAAGGCGAGTTGTAGCCCACTGTCTGAGTGTCATATGAAAGCTTATTAAGGTACAGAGAAAAAAAGGCACACAGTGGGGAAAAAGCACGAAATGTCAACTTCAATCTTGAAATTTCCACTGGAATCACATAGTTTATTTTGTCATTAAAGAAGAACATCATAAACTTCATCTTAAAATCGTTTAATTAACCAGTTTCTCAAATCACATCGTAATTAAAGTATAGCACGTTAAATGCTTTGTTTTGTATTTGATCTTCTATGTGCTCTATGTGTGTGAATCACTCCTTGCTACTTAAACCGGCTCTCTTCCTACGACAGGACACAGAATCCATTACATTTGTGATATTACAGCTCTCTGAATAACTAAAATACTGAGATGTATATGTGATATCATTTTCATGATGATAGGAGTTAAAGCACGTTATTAAACATGGGTTTCACGGCGCAGTGATTGCGCGCGACCTTCGATGAAATTATTTATTGTAGCAGTACTCATGGGCGGCTCTAGGCTTGTGGCGGCCCTGGGCAGAGAAAGAATCATTGGCCCATTCGTCCGCCAATGTCAATATGGTATCTTATGTACGGTGGATGGTCATGTCCGTTGCAGACACTGCATAGCCGCCTCGTGCTCATGACACAAGCGTTTAACTTTTGTCTAAATTTGCCACTGCGTTTTTAGCTGTGTCGTTATTTTCTCTTTCTGTTTTATATTCAATATATATTGGCGTAGCCGCCCCTGTGGTGCCTACTTTTCTTTCTCCAAGTAACCGATCGCCACACAATCAGCTCTGTAATAGACGTTAAGCCATCTGTAAGCTTAGAGCGCTGATTCTTCAAAACGTTTAAGGAACATTGAACTCTCTTCATACTACATGTTTAATTATTCTATCCTTCATGCCAGTCCCAGTGAAGAATATGGATTATTTAAATGAAGTTTAAGTTTTATCTGTATAATATAATAAACATATTTTGCTGCATTTCATCTCACAAATGATATCGTCATCATATGTAAATACATGCTTTATAAAGTGGCGCAGGTTGTGTAATATTATAACTGTAGTGCAAGTTTACAGTGGGGTGATTGTACTTATAAGTAAAGAGCACTTGATTGAGTGCGTTTAAAGTTCTTGGGATGAAACTGTTTCTGAACCGCGAGGTCCGTACAGGAAAGGCTTTGAAACGTTTTGCTGTGGCTGAGGCAGCGTGTGCTTGATGCTGTATACCGATGATTCTCTTTCTGATCAGCTGCTGCTGTGATTCACACTCAGATACAGTGATATAAATACTCCGAGTGGTGCAGTGAGAGTAATATGGCAAAAGATGATCCGCTGTGGCAACTCCTAACGGGAGCAGCTGAAAGAAGAAGAAGGTGCAGTGAGAGTAACAACGCTAAAGCAGTTATGGTATTTGGAATACTATGACTATTCCCTGGACCATTATATTGTTACAAGTTAATTACAATCAGATGCGTTACACTAATAAACAATATGCGGTTAGTTTCAGTGCATTTATAAAGCTGCGTCAGGAAAATAAGGAGTAACCACACAGGAACAGTAGCACTGCTTTGACGCTGGGTGTTGCCAGTCTGCAAAACCGAGCAGAGAACTTGCGTACGACAAGGTATGAAGTACCGTGGAAAAGTGCGTGGCTTTACGCCAAGTGTAGGTTTTATACATTGCGATTTGAACGTGGAAAAGTTCCTACGCAACATTTCTGTGCGTACGCACCATTTATACATGAGGCCCCAGGTGTGGTGAAAACACTGCCCACAAGGGCTCAGGAGTTCCAGCTGCAGCCACCCCTGGCAGCGCCTGCGGGACCCAACAGGGCTGCCCCCAACTCCAATTCCCATGGAGACCTGCAGGAAACCGAGGCACCACTCCAACCCAGTGGGGCGGCCATCTAGCATCCAGGGGGAGGTATTGCACCATCCATGGTTGCTCCCCCTGAGCATATAACGAAGGGGCATCCTGGCCGGTCATGGACCCCGGTCGTACACCACAGTTGAATTCAATTTAGTTTTGTTAAGTTTGACTTGATTGTATGGAATGTTATATACTTTTAATAAATTCAATAAAAGATTAAAAAAAACAAACTTTGGAATACTTCCTTCTAAGATGCTCCTGCTTAGCTGTTGTGCTGCTATGATATGGCATTTCACATTTACAGAGTATACAGAACACAGTATTATCTGGCTTTTGTGCAGAGTATTGCCATATTTGAGAAGTCGGCGGTCTTTTACACGAAGGACCTGCAGCTGAACTAGATGCTTGCATGTTGATCTCTTGAAAGACGGTAAAAACGTGATGTGTTGACGTATGTCACGCTGTAGGGAGATAAGTAAATAAATCAAGGTAAACAACATTCGATGTGGCTTTTATATAAGTAGCTTATAAATGTTTTTTATATTAAGACCATCACAAAACATAATCACAAACAGGACTTTGCATGATACCTTGACGAGCTCTGTAAGCCCTGCTGTTTCATTGAAGGACAGGCGTGGGGCAGACTGACTGGCAGGATGACGCCTGACCTCTTGCTACATCAAAACGGTGCCACCTTTTGCCCCTACGCATGGTGCAGCTGCGTTGTTCTTATATGTGAGTGGACGTTTCTTCCGGGGAGGGCTTTTGTTTGTCTTTCTCCAATGTAGAACCCTCATCCTCATCTGAATTCACCTCTGTTATAACACATCTTTATTTGAAAAATAGCAGTGTCAGATCGGAGGGAGCGTGACTGGGAGAATAAAAGTGAATAATGAAACAAAATGCTAACTTTTACAAGTACCATAAATTTACACCGGCTGTTACAGACTAAAATGCATCAAATGTATGTTTTATTTTATAATAGTAATAATAATAGCTGCACACTTCTACAAACAGTTCAATGCATAAAAGACCCGGAATCGAACCCTCCACCTCTTGACTTGGAGATAGCAATTCTTACCTCTGCACCAGCCAAGCAGATGTATTTGTGTGTGTGTGTGTGTGTGTGTTATACCCTATCCCAATTTCTTTTACTTTGGTTAAATTCTTGAAAAAAAGTGCAGTTGTTTTGTTATATCTATGTTTTATTTGAAAGTGTTTATTCGATGTTTGCACTTCAGTCTTCACACATTATACACTTCACATCAGCAGTTTGCCAATTATTAGTAGAACATGAAAAAAGGTTCTGTTTTATGTATGTGTTCAGCATTTCTTGCCGCACATTTTGTGTCAACCTACACTTACACAGATATTTGTAGACACGGAACACACATGGAATGCATGTATTCCAAATAACGATATATTATTTACCCTCTACAACTCCAGGCACCTCACACCACGATAAACAGACTTTAGCTGGGAGAACTTTTTGCCCGAGTTGAGCTCCGTCAAGGCAGGTGATGAGATAGCAGGCTGCCTGCTGCTTGTGCTGATTGACACATTTACAAAACAAAAGATGCTGGTGGAGAGGTGCAAAGAACTTTAAGGTGGCCTGGGATTACAAATTTTTTTTTTATAGGCTTCAGGGATTCTAGTGTTAATAAGTCAGCATGCCGGAACAGCACTACACTAACTCAATCACTGTCATTATCATCAAGATATCTTGCAAGAAATCTAGTTGTTTTAAAACTTTTTTTGCAATGACATAACTACAGACTGTCTATTTATAAGTCGATTTTATGTAAAAAAAAACAAACCTATGGCTATCCACTAGATGTCAGCACTGTAGTATGTAATTAAAGTGTGGTAGCAAAGCTCACCATTAATCTGGCTGTGTCTACAATTGCAGGTACACCAGTGTACAAGTTCTCTCGTACATCGCGCCTTGACAGACTCAATAACATACTAATATGTTTCAGCCAAGATTTCTTACCTGCCTGGGGTTTTAAAGTCTGCTTTGTCAATTTTTGAGCCATTTATTTATGTTAATGTTTCTTTTCTTTATTATATGCATTATTCTTTGTGCTTGTTTGTAACTAGAAGATGCCTTGGTTATGCCACATGTGTTTTGTTAGTGGTTCCCTAAGAAGTGGGGCCACCTGCCAGTCACTGCCTTCACTCTATAAATTGGAGGGCCTTTCATCGTTCCTGGTGGTTCATTTCAATTGCGCTATGGTGTGGAGTGTTAACTTGTATTTTGTTGTGCCTTTCTTGGATTTTGTTTTAACCTGTGCTCTGTTTTTGAATTTTCCCTTGAGATTCTGTATTGGGACTGTGTTTGCTGTGGATTGCCTTCCCTTCTCAGAAAATTCCTTTTGTGCTCTTAGGAGCTTCTTGGACTGCAAAGCCTTTTGTTAAAATAATCTTTTATTTTATAAAGACTAGGGGGCACTGCCCCCTGCTCACTTTGCTCGCCAACCCCCGGGTGTGGTTAACCAGATATAGAATTTAAAGAGATTGTTATTTTCATTTCATTCATTTTCATTCATTTTTAATTTGTTGATATTTGCCAGTAATTAAGCTGTAGTGAATGAGTTTTTCCCCCCGAGTGACGTGCTGCATAATCTGCATGTTACACTGTGCGTCATTCATTTAAAAGCCTGTACAACAGCTGCTGCTGCTTGTGACGGTCTGCATTATCTGCTATCGTGCTGCATGACGATCATTTAAAAGCCTCTACAGCAGCTGTCCTTTAAGCCAGCTGTTACTTGTGACGTGCTGTATGATCTGCATATATGCGCTGGCGTCGATCATTTAAAAGCCTGTACAGCAGCTGTCCTTTTGTCTCACTTCTTTGTCTCGCGGGACGTTAAAGTGTCTCCGAGAAATTGTTTGAGAGTAGGGCGTGACATGCAAGTAGTCTCGCGGGACTTCAAAGTGTCTTCCGAGATGATCCAAGAAGACCTGCTGTGCATGTGTACCGTGCCAACAATTTTGAATTCTTTACGACGTTCTACTTTGTCACCAACTCTGTCTGTTATTTCCGGCCCCAGGCATGGTTAAATGTCTTTCTCATGGGACGTGGGACGTATAACGCTGCTTGTGTTTTGAAGGAGGGGTAAACACATGCTAAGGAGTTGCGGTCGGATCTGCTTCTGTCTTACTGCTGGCGAGCTGCGTATCGATCATTTAAAAGCCTGTACAGCAGCTGTTCTTTTGCCACTTCGCATCTCTGCCACTTGCATTGTGAAGGGGAGGAGGGGGATGAAAGCACACTAAGGAGATGCGGTCAGATCATCTGCTGGTGAGCTGCATGATCTGCATGTCGCGCAGCGCGTCGATCATTTAAAAGCCTGTACAGCAGCTGTCCTTTTGTCTCACTGCCTTGACTCGTGTGACGTTAAAGTGTCTTCTGAGAAGATTATGTCTTATCTCCCTAGTCTCCCTTCCAAGACTTTTTTTCTCTGTCCCTTTTGTATTCAGTTGGGGTTTGGACGATAATCCCCCCTAGAGGGCAATCTTTGGAAGTATGTTTGAGGTTTCTGTGCTTTTGGGACTCCATAGTCACAACACATATGAGTTAACTCATACCTCACATTCAAAGTGTTAGTTAAATTCTTCAAATATTTCATGATTTGAGAATTTAACATCACCTGTCTAAGGTCTCTTATTGCTAATGGGTGTCTAGTTTTTACAAATGGAATCACATTTATCTGTTTCCACAGACTGGGCACATAACATCCCAGATATAGAGTGGAATATTGGACAGAGTTGTTCTGCATATTTAAAATGAAACACTGATAGGTAATTTACCAAACTGAGATTGCTAGAATTGTTATCACTTAATTTAACTAGAGAGCTTGAATGCAATACTACATTAAGGCTTGACAAGTTTCAAGAAAATTATGGATAGAGCAAAAATGATAAAAAAAAAGGGAAAACATGCTGCCCGCTGTGAAAACAAATAGAGTTAATGTAGTGCTGGCACGGACCTTAAGCAGAAAGCACTTTACTATGTAAGGCAAACCGGCAAATGGGCTTAATTAATCAGCCTGATAATTAGAAACATTGAAATCCTTCAAAGACACGTCCAGCACACTGAACATCTTCCCTTTTACCCTCAACTTTTTAATTCATTCTTTATGCAGCTGAGATTTCTTGAAGATAAGTTAAAGTAAAAAAAAAATCCTTGAGATCAAAACGGCTGTAAGAATGTCTTGTTAATTATTCTCTGAAGGCCTCTTAAGTCATGCTATATTAATCGTGCCTGGAGTTTATTAATCACCTTATGTACATAAAAAAGAAGATAAAGCTCCATGTTCCAGAGTCTTTGCACCCCAAGAGGTTTGAAGATCATATTATTATAATAAAAAGAAATATATCTAAAAGTGACCAAAATTCAAGACACGTCTTCAGTTTACAAGATGGATTCCGCAGATATTTAAGTACTGCCCAGTGCTGGTTTCTGTTTTGAACCCAATGCTTCATGTCCCTTATGTTTTCATTATGGAAAAGTGATGGATAAAAGGAATGACGGATGTTACTCAACATTTGCTTTGAGCCATCTATCAGTTCACTAACTTCTTTACCAATCTGTTTTAATTTAGTGTTACGGATGAAATATCCTCCACGATCCTCATAGCTCATCACTCACAGTCCTGGAGTCAGCCCCAGTGTTCCTCTCTGGAGCAGCGGCATTTCTGCGTTACAGGCCAGTGGGGCACAACCTCGCTACATGTTGGGCAAAATAAGTCATAAGCTTCCTCAGTAACTTAACTTTTAGTATTAAAATGTAATAACAATCCTCAGCTTTATCTTCTTATTTTTCATATTTCAATGTCAATTCATTTGTAGAGCACATTTACTGTAAAACAATATCAGTAATGCTGTAGCCAAAGTGCTTTACAATAAAATATACAATAAAAATATACGTAAAATAAATAAAATAAAATGCAATTAAAACACAATACGAACCAGCAGTAAATTGAAACAAACAAATGACTATGAGGAAGGAACCATCAGTATCACTGAAGGTTACGGAAAGCTAGAGAGTAGAATTGCGTCTTTAGTCTCTTACTTGATATTTGGACTAAACTGTTCACACATTATACACTTCACGTCATTATTAGAATAACTTGGAAACACTTTCTGTTTTAGGTATGTGTTCTGCATTTCTTGCCTTCCTACACTTACACAGATCTTTGAAGGCATGGAACATGCATGAAATGTATGTATTCCAAATAACAATATATTATTTACCCTCTACAACTCCAGGCTCCTCTCACCACGATAATGAGACTTGAGCTGGGAGAAGTTTGCGACTGACATCAGCTCTGTTTGGTTTGGGATCAAATTGCTTGCTGCTTCTGCTGATCAACATCTTTGCAAAACAAAAGACACTGATGAGAAGGTGCAGAGGAATTTAAGGTGGCCCGTTTTTTTTGTAGGCTTCAAGGATTCTAGTGTTAAACAGTTCAATGGAGGGCGACTCCTTAATGTAATTAGGTAAAGCGTTCCACAGATGAGGGTCAGCAGCTACACAATCCCTGTCCCCCTTAGTTTTGAATTTAGTGCGTGGGACAACAGAGACAACTGACCAGTAGATCTAAGCTCTCTGAATGGCTGGTGTATAACACACAATTCAGATAAATAAGTGGGAGCAGACCCATGTAGTGATTTAAAAACCAGCAGCAAAATTTTAAAATCAATTCTGAAACTACCAGGTAGCAAGTGTAAAGAGGCTGTTGGAGAAACAGAATCAAACTTGGAATGACCACAAACTGGGCAGCAGTATTCTGGACCAACTGCAACTTGCATAATAGGGATTTGCTGATCCCAGAATACGAGTTGCAGTAATCAAGCTGAGAAAAGATAAAAGCAGGAGTAACTTTTTGAAGATCTCCTTGAGATTAAAAAGGCTCAACCTTGGCTAAAATACAAAGCTGGAAAAAGCAACTCTTGATCACATAGTCTATCTGTTTCTAATAAGAGAGGTTACTAGTAAAAAATAACCCCAAGATTATAAAAATGGGGTTTGTAAAAGTCTGCAAAAGGAGTTCAAAACCAGTTTGAACTTTGGCAGGAGGACCAGCTATCAGCATTTCTGTTTTATTTTGATTAAGAATGAGAAAATTGTCAGCCATCCAAGATCTTAGTTCTACAAGATAATTGTGCAGCCGATTAATTGCAGAGTTACACACAGGAATATAAATCTGTGTGTTATTAGCATAATGATGAAAAGAAACATTAAACTTCTTAAAAATAGCACCTATAGGATGAAGATAAATAGAAAATAAAATAGGAGCCAGAATGGACCCCTGATTAACACTAGAATTACCAGAGCCTATGAAAAAACTCATAGATCCGTCCCACCTTAAATCGCTTCTTAAATCCGTTCACACCTCTCCGCCAGCGTCTTTTGTCATCTAAATGTGCTGAGAAAGACAAGCAGCATGTAGCCGGCTGTTCCATCCCCCCACAGCTGCAGAATGTGCATGAACTTCTCCCAGCTCATGCCTTGATTGATTATCTGGGAGTGAAGTGGAGTTTTAGAGTGGAAATAATAGATCGTTATTTGGAACACACGCATTTGATGTCTGTTCTGTTTCTACAGTAATCTGTGTAAACGCATTGTTAAAACAGAAACATTTTTATATTCTAGTAGTAGATGACAAAATGTAGGCATAAACTATATGATGTATGAAGCCTGAAGTCCAAATATCAAAGAAACACTTTCACAAAAGGTACAAATATAACACAACAATTGCGCTTTTATTCAAAAATATAACTGCAGAAAAAAAAAACACCTTAACATGCAACATTGACACCTATTTATTATGACTGCCTCTGTGGTGCAATAGAATCAGCTCCTGACTGTGAATCAAAAGGTTGTGAGTTCGATCCTGCACCACTCTGTTTTGAGAAGTAAACTGCTCTTATTCTTACTATTTTAGAATAAAAACATTACATTTGATTTCAGTCTGTAACAGCCGGTGTAATTTATGATACTTGTAAAGGTTAGCTATTTTTTTTATTTTTTATTATTCAGTTTTATTATCTCAGCCGCGTTCACGAGCCCAAACACACCCCACCCCCGCATCTGACACTGCTTTTTTCACATAGACACGCTATAACAGAGGTAAACTGGAGCAGTAGATGAAGAAGCAGAATTGAAAGACACAGAAAGTGTCTATCAGTACGATATGACCTGAAGCAAGTAAGAGCAGCACCTTTAAGCCCCACCAGATGCTCAAGCGGCAATAGCAAAATCTCATGATCAATAGCGTCAAAAGCTGTAAAAAGTTCAAGGACTGCTGTCCCACCTGAGTCAGTAGAAGAGAGATGTCATTAAATACTTTCAAGAGGGCTGTCTCATCACCATGAAAATGCCTAAAGCTCAGACAAATTCTTGGAGTTAAGATGATCAACCGATTGATTATAAATAATTTTCCTATTTTCTACCCTATATTTAAAATTATTATTTATATAGAACTTTTTGTGTTTAGTAGCTCATAAAAATTGCTTTTGTGTTGATGAATGAAGGTCACCTGCCCTAAAAATGACTTGTTTTTTCTGTTTCATTGCCATGCATTATGAGTCAGGTCAGGTTGCGGAGCATGCACTGGTACAGTACGTTGCCACAGCCACCATACGACAAAACAGCTGAGTATCATGGTTGGCAACCCCCCAGGCAGACACACGGTCCAGTCCCACCCTCCATAAATGACCATCAATCTGCCACAGCCAGTTGTTATGAGGGCGTCCCCTTGACCTGGTCCAGCCACTCGGGTCCTCAACAATAAGGACCCTACAAGCCGGACCACCCTCAGAGAATCGCACAATATGGCCATTATTCCATAACTGACGCTCCCTCACAATGCAAATAATGTACTTTATTCGGGAGTGCAGCACACAAAATGGCCAAAGTGGTGCAAAGCTTCCAAACAGAATCAACAAATAGGCCAGACTCTTATCACAGGTATACATTGAAACAATTTTTTTTGCTGAATTCAAAAATAAAAAAAAATTTTTCTCCTTCATGTAACATTTTTTCAGAAAACACATGTTTAGCTGGTCATATAAATAATGACAATTCCAAAGAATACATTTTGGTTCCCCTTTTACTTTAAATATTCTTTAACACTTTGAAGGTGAGGTACGAGTTAAGTTGCATCTCTTTGAGCCTGTCAATACGTGACACATGAGAGAACTCGTATCACAGTTATAACACAAGACAAAACAACAAAGTTTTAGGGCACCTTGTGGCAAACCCTGCATAACTGAATGAACAGAAATTGAAAAGAAATGCTTCGTACTTGCAAAACACATTTTTCTCAGACTTGCGTCCTCTCAGGTTGACTGGCCAAGACGGCGGCGCTTCCAGTTACTAGTAATTCTCACAGGAAGAGGCAAGTCCAGGTGGGCAGACCCTGGAAGTGACGTCAGAGGTGGAGAGCCATCAATCTTCCTTTCCGCAGAGGGAGGAAAAAAGAGACCATTAGCACACAGCGCCGCCAAACCCTGGTTTGGTTGGGTATTACCCTCACCCAAGCTCTTAAGCTGTCTGCATGCACACGCATGTGACCCAACATACAGCCACTATAAACGCAGACAACTTGTTGGTGAGATTAGCTACCTTATTGAAGTTACCTACAATAATGCTGCCATCTAGTGGATAGCCACCCTAGATTTTTTTCTTTTTTGATGCAACAGGTTGCAAAAAATATAGCTATTAACAGACAGACCATAGTTATGACTCAAGACACCCCATGCTAGATGCAGCAAAGCAGCCCCCAAACATAAGTGAGCCTCCTCCATGTTCCACTGTAGGTCTGGGGTTCTTGTCTTTAAAAGCTTCATTTTTTTTCATCTGTGGACATAGAGCTGATGTGACTTGTCAAAAAGGCCCAGTTGTGTCTCCTCTGTGCAAAGGACATTCTCCCAGAAGCATTGTGGCTTGTCAATATGCATTTTAGCAAATTCCACTTTGGCTTTTTCATGTGGAGTCCTCCTAGGTCTTCTTCCATTGAGCCCACTGTCACTCAAAAAACAATGGATGGTGTGATCAGACACTAATGGACAGTGATCTTGGAGTTCAGCTTGTATCTCTTTGGAAGATGTCCTTGACCTTTTTGTCTACCATTCTCACTATCCATCTACCCATTCTGGGTTTGATATACACCTCTTGTGGCTGCGTTCAGGGAGGTTGGCTACAATCCCATGTGATATAGCTGGTCCACGGCTCAGAATAAAAGCCCAGTTTTTAAATAAATAATCTCCACACTCGTAGCTTAAAGAGGGGGCGTGGTAGTGTGGCGGTTCCTGAACGTTACGCGAGGTGCACGTTTCCTCCTTTATGTGCACAGGTGAAATCACCCGCATCCGTAATTGAAGTTGGGAACTGCTAATTACCACACCTGAGCCATGTCCCCATTATGTAGAGTAGGAGCACGGGGCGGAAAGGGGTAACGGTAAAAGAAAGAAAGACGGTAAAAGAAAGGAAGAGGCAGAGAGCGAGAGAGCAGCATTTGGGGAAAGAGAGTGGACGAGCCAGCCAGCTGAGACAAAAAAAGGTCAGCGCGGTCAAGGGTCCCAGATGGAGCAAGCGATCGGTGCTCTTGGGACAGGATTATGCCCTATGAGTTAATAGAAGAGTGGCTACGATCGGGGACAAGGGATCCGAGGGACGACTTCGAGTGCGAGAAGAAAGACGGGAGGACAACCAACACCGTGTGGTCAGGCAGATGCCAGCGGAGACAGCCAGGACGGGGGTCGGTAGTGTAGAAAACCGCGGTGGCTGAAGTCTCTCCCGCTGAGCATACCTTGGCTGGTGTGACCCCAATGTCGTTAGAAGGATTTTAATCTCATTTTAGCCCTGTTTTAAACGTCTTGGATTTTTACCTGTTTTAATTGGATTATTTAATAACATTTTGATTGCACTGCACTATTTATTTGGACACTGTGTTGATTTTGTTGGATTTTTTTAATAAAAGCACTTTGCACCTTTTTGCACCATCCCCTTGCTTTGTGATGTCTTCACTGTCCAGCTCATCCGGTCACATTACCGATGGTGTTGGGTTCAAGAGCTCCTAAAAAGAAGATGGGAGCATGAAGTGGAACCCACATCGTCACATCCCTTGGACCTTAAATTTCTTCATAATATTTGCAACTCTTGTCACAGGAACTTCGAGCTGTTTGGAGATGGTCTTCTACCCTTTGCCTTTAAAATGCTTGTCCATTGTTTTCATTCTGATCTCCTCAGACAACTCACTCTGCTTTCTTTCTTCCGGTCCATGTTCACTGTGGGACACAGAATGACACCAAACAGCAGAGTGATGACTGATTGCACGATTGGAGACATGCATGATATGAATTCAGGAAAACAGCTAGCTTGAAAAATCCCTTGAATCCAACAACTTTGGATCTTTTCCAGGGGTACCAACAAATGTTTCCAGGCATTTTTAGAATATCATTGTAGAGTAAGCCATACTTGATCTCTAGTCACATTTGCTTTGCTTTACTTGACATATCAAAGGCTTGCAGGTACACTGGGGACAATTGCTTTTCATGCCAGCACTTTTCAGGAGACAGACAGTTTTTTGATGAACTGTGGTGGTTCCAACAAATCTGTCCACATTTGTTAATATATCCCTGTTTTTCTTATTCTCCCTGTGTTCTTCTTCAGCACTTTGCTGAATCATTTTGCTTGTGTTTCATTTTGATTTTAACACTCACATTTTCTATCTCTGCCATGTATTCACTATTTATTTAGCCAATCAGTTAATTGATTTTTTCCTGTTTCCTATCCTTACCCTCCAGCAATAAGTCCAATTTACATGAATCCATCTTCTAATAACACCAATCCCCTGTCAAGGAAAGTAAACTGAGTCAGTGTCAAGGGCCCTTTCAATGTAATAGAAACCACAGCACAGAGGGAAGTGTACGTATTTCAACAGGTACACACGTCGTAAATGTAGGAAGGACGGTTCTTGCAGCATGGAGAAAAAAGAGAAAGAGACAAATACATGGGACATTGGGTATAAATTTATGGTACTTGTAAAAGTTAGCTTTTTTCAGTTTAATTCTCTCAATCATGCTCTAACACCCAAAAGCACCTCTCCTGATCTGACTCTAAGTAACAGTCCCAGCATAAATTCACGCCCGATCTAACGGTGTTTGTTTTCAAATAATATTGCATTAGTGCAATGATGTTTTCTGATTGGTACTATTCAGGTCATAAAACGACTTCTTCAAAATGTCACATATATTGTCTTTTTCTTTCAGGTGTGTAATAGAAACCACAGCATAGAGAGAAGTGTGTGCATTGCAACAGGTACACATGTCATAAATGTAGGAAGGACGGTCCTTGCATGTGTGTGAACTGTTAACATTTGAATTTGATGATTGCATATAGCGCTGAACTGACCTCATTAATGGTCATAAAATGAACAATTCCAAATATCATATATACCTACGTCTCTGTTTTTTGTTTTTTTTTTGACATCATAAACCATAAGGTGCATACTAATTCTGCATGAGCAGGAATACTCAATAAAACTGAATACAAAAAAAATCAAGTGATGGTGAGATACGAAGAAGGCAGATTCACCAGCGTTTGTGTGCAGCTTTTATCCCTCCAGATCAGAGAATGTCCAGTTCCATTGCCTCAAAACACCACTCAAATCTACAGTTACTCCCAGTTTCAAATAAAAACTATCAGCGTCAGATCCCTAGGGCGGTGGTATGTATCATGATCTTGACTGAGAGAATAAAAGTTAAAAAAAAAACAAGTACAGTATTATAAATATACATGGTCTGTTACAGATGCAAACCAAATGTATGTGTGTACTGTATAATATTAACAATAAGAGAAGCTCACTACTAAAAACGGCAAATATAGGAGGCAGTCAGGATCGATCCGGGGACCCTCAATTACAAGTCAGCAAGTCTTACCACTATGCCACAGAAGCTGTTATACTGTTCTTGAACCTTTTGTGAAAATGTTTTTGATCTTTGGACTTCAGGCTTCACACATTCTATAGTTTATGCCTACATTTTGTAACATTTATTACTAAAATATGAAAAAGCATTTCTGTTTTAACAATGTGTTTACACAGATTATTGTAGAAACGGAACACACATAAAATGCATGTGATCCAAATAACGATCTATTATTTCCACTAAAACTCCAGCACTTCACTCCCAGATAATCAAAAAAGGCATGAGCTGGGAGAACTTTGTGAACGTTCTGCAATGGTGGGAGATGGAATAGCAGGCTGCTTGCTGGTTGTCTTAATCGGCACATTTACAGGACAAAAGACACTGACGGAGAGGTGCAAACGGATTTAAGGTGGGCTGGATTTACGAGTTTTCTCGTAGGCTCTGGTAATTCTAGTGTTAATCTTCTCCGGTTAATTAGGCAAAGGATCAAGTGCTATTTTTGATTTAGCAATGAACTAACAAATCTTTTTATCTCTCCGGTCTGCATTTCTGAAAGAAAACTTTCTATTGTGATTTTTGCTTTTAGCATTTTATTAACAGGATGGATTTTTTTCTTTATTGAAGTCTGTTCCACCTAGACCCTTGCTGTCCTTGGAAAGCAGTGCTGGGCGGTGAGCTTATTCACCCTACCGTAGGGGTTACTATGATAAAAATGACTTATTGTGGCTTGCTGAAGTTTAAAGCAAATTGTTTTCCTCAACGTTTTCCGGAGGGTGATCCAGCTCATAGGATCCTCATTGTTGGGGACCCGAGTGGCTGGACCAGGCCAAATGGTCGCCCATGTAACATCTGGCTGCGGCAGATAAAGGGTCATTTCCAGAGGGTGGGACTGGACCGTGTGTCTGCCTGGGGGGCTGCCAACCGGGATCCCGAGTTGTTTCGTTGTGTGATTGGTGCGGCAACACACTGTACCAGAGCATGCTCCTCAACTTGACTTGACTTGACTTGTTTTCCTCATCATTTTGTAATTGATGATTTTCTCTACCAGCCATAATATAGAGTGCTGTTAGTTAGATAGATGTTATGTTGGCACAGTTTTAATGCTGCTGCCTTGTAGTAAGAAGAATAGGGTTCATGTCTGGGGTCCTCCATCCGCAGACTTTGCTTGCTCTTCCTGTATCTGTGTGGGTTTCCTCCATGTTCTCCGGTTTCTTCCCACCTTCCAAAGAAAATTGGTTCTAGCTATGTTTTTGGTGTGAGGGTGTGTGTGTGTTTTCACACTGCAATGCACTGGTGCCCTGCCTGGTGTTTGCACCCTCTGCTGCAAACGACCCTGATCTGAATTAAGCAGGTTGGAAAATGACACAACGTTATTTAGCCAATGATGTACGTTTTTTGGGGAGAACAAAAAAAAAAGATGGCATAGGGAGTCAATGTGGAGAGTTTGAAGTAATGGCTTAGGAAAAGATGGAGCAGAGAAAGCATGAACTAAAATTGAGAGGGAGCTTTCTTTTTTCATTTTTTTTATATTAAAGGTTCATATTAATGTGAAGTGTGAGAAGTCATTGAACTCGTGGATTCACTGGATTGCAAGAAGAACACTTGTAGAGGTTGTGGTGATACTAAGATTCACACTGTTTGTGGATGGCAATTTACTTTATTACGGGGATTCCAAGAACACACCAAGCCTTGACCCAATACACAGACCAGGGTTGTCCAACTCCAGTCATGGTGGGCCGCAGTGGCAGGTTTTCATGCTAACCCTTTTCCTAATCAGTGAGCAGTTTTCACTGCTAATTAACTTCTTTTCCCTTCATTTTAATAGCCCTGTTTTTAAGGATTCAGTCCTCTGAATTAATTCGTTTCTTCATTAAATGGCAGCCAAACAGAAATGAGATGACAAAGGAGCCAAAAGATGACCACCTAAACTGGAATGTCAAACTCTAGCCAATTTCACTCCAACCTGTTTCTTAATGAGAAGCCAATTTTTGCTGTTAATTAAAGCCGTTATTGAATATCAGGACTTGTTGCTGTTCTTATTCTGCCATAGCAGACTGTTGATTTTCTGTCTTTTCTAAGACCACCATCAAGATGTTTTGGTGACCTAAGCAGACCAATATGACCGAGAACTTCACCTTTCCTAATTTTCAGGTTAGTTGTTCATATGGCAGCTCATTTTGCGTCTCATTATTGTTTGGCTGCTTATTAAGGAAAAAGAAACAACTAAGGAGTCTAAGTCACGTCAATTAAAACTAAGGCAAAACAAGTTAATCCACAGCAAAAACGGCTCACTAATTAAGAAGATGGTTAGAATGAAAACCTGCAGCCACTGCGGCCCACCAGGACCGGACACTCACACATAGATAGATAATAGATAATAAAGTACATATTAACAAAATAATGAAGAGAAAAAACAATCTTCTTCTTCTTCTTAAGGCTGCTCCCGTTAGGGGTTGCCACAGTGGATCATCTTGTTCCATATCTTCCTGTCCTCTACATCGTGTTCTGTTACACCCATCATCACCTGCATGTCCTCTCTCACCACATCCATAAACCTTCTCTTATGCCTTCCTCTTTTCCTCTTCCCTGGCAGCTCTATCCTTAGCATCCTTCTCCCAATATGCCCAGCATCTCTCCTCTGCACATGTCTAAACCAACGCAATCTCGCCTCTCTGACTTTGTCTCCCAACCGTCCAACTTGAGCTGACCCTCTAATGTCCTCATTTCTAATCCTGTCCATCCTCATCACACCCAATGCAAATCCTAGCATCTTTAACTCTGCCACCTCTGAAGAGAAAAAACAATATTAAACAATAATGCATATGCAAAAACTATCCCCGATTCCTTGCCAATGGCGATATTTACATACGCTAACCAAACAAAACAACAGACACTACTCAGTAAACAATAAACTCTCAAAATAAAGTCCAACAGAGTCCACTACAGCAGCAGCAGATGATGATGGTGTGTGTCATGAAAAACCCCCTGTGAACAGGCCTCTGAAAGAAATGTAAAATTTTGTCCTACCAGGTTCCAGTTGTAACATGAAGATTTGGGATGATTGGGAGCGCTCCCCAGATGAAGACGCATCCATCCAGGATGAAATCAGTCATAGGATAATACAAACACTCAGACAAAACTGTAATCCAAGGTAGTTATAGTTGTAATCCAAAGGCCTGGGTGATGAGTAGACTCAGAAACGGATGATTGTGATTTCCTCAGCATCTTTCATGGTTTCTTTTTTAAACAGCCCGCTTGGTTAATCTTCTTCCCATTAACCCCTGCACACTCTGAATCTGCCCCATAGCATAATTTTGCCAGGGCCAGAGGGAACTGCAGGCAATTTTAAGTGGTGCTGCTGCAAGCTCATCTTAAAAGTTATTGAGGACTGCAGCAACAGTGGATGGCTCTCAGCCTAATGATGGACTATTTTTCTTGCATGGACAACTCTTTGGACCTCCAATTGAGAGTTCACAGTGACAGCTTCCAAATGCAAGTTTCACACATGGAATTAATTTCAAATCTTTTACCTGCTTAGGTTAATAATGAAATTGCTCCAAACTAGCTATACTGGTATATACTTTTGGGCCCATGGAAATAGGGGGGGGGGGGCTAAGAAAAAAAAATGGCTGTCATTCCTAAAAAGCTCATACAATATTTTTGGTAAAGCCCTTAAATTAAAGCCGAAAGTCTACACTTCAATCACATCTTCATTGCTTTGTTTCAAATCTATTTTGGTGAAGTAAAGAGCATAAATTAGGAAATTTGTGTCACTGTCCAAATACTTATGGACCTGATGGCACCAAAAATGCCGGCTCAACATTGCAATGTGGATAGGCGAAAACAAAGAGTTTGAAAAGTGCAGAATCTAATTGTGCTTTGACTGGTTAGAGCTTATTATGTGGCCCTTCCCTAATTGGTTCCTGCACATTACAACATCATCCATGACTGTTCTTCCTCCAAGGAAGAAAATCATATCCCAATATGGTGGGCATAGAGAACTTGCTTTCCATGGCGCTTGTTGTGTTATGTACCTGCATGTATCTAAATTGTACAGTTTGAATGCTGCACTCATGTGCAAAAGGCAAATTTACTGGTCAGTACAGTAATCCAATAATTGCCACATAACCACTTCCTCAAGGAGGACACTTTCAATTCCTATTTCCTCCAATGTATTCATACCCAGTGTAGGCGAATGGCTATGTGATAAGCGTTTTTGAGCCATTTCAATGTGGTTGGAGATACTTTTATCAAAAAAGATAAAAAATAGTGTGGACAGAGACCATTTTCAATTAAAAACAGAGTTTTTAAATTAAAAGTAGTACCGTGGTTGTCGCTATACTTGATGCTATTTAAGAAGAATTAAGTGGATAGAAACATTGAGTTTTGTTGGGCTGAACAGCCTGCATTGTAGTCACTCTTAGACAATCACAGCTAGAAGATTACCAGGAGTGGTTAGTCAGGCCACTTTGTCTTTTTGGATATGGCACCTAAAATGGACAAATGTTGTTATCTGGATTTTTTTTTTTGCTTTGTTTTGTCATATTTGTCTCTTTTTGTTGCTTCATATATCTTCTGCTCTCACTTGTAGAATTTCACTACTGATGAGCTTTGTACTGCCATACATTTAAGTCATTTAATCTGAGATGGTGCAGCAATGAGATGAGTGAATTCTTCTTCTTTCTCATCACCTATTCCTACTGCTATTTGGGGTTGATATCCTGCTCTTCTTCCCCAGTCAGATCCTTTTCCTTCAGATCGTCTTTAACTTTATCCATCCACCTTCACTTTGGCCTCCTTTTCTTTCTCTTCCCCTGGACTTCCATTCCCATCACTCTTTTACACATATCTTCATTGTCTCTCTTCTTTTTTTTAATTTTTCTTTTATTTTATTAAAATCAAAAAACACTCCATACATGCAGGTCAAGTTTAACAAAACTGGTTTGAAACAAGTTGACTCACACCCATGTTATTTGTCTGTCCTCATTACATGTCCATATCACTTCAACCTACTTTCCTGTACTTTCTTAGATATCTCTCCCACTTTTGTTGCACTTCTAATTGTCTCATTTCTTATTCTGTCCTTTTTGTAATGCCACACATCCATCTCAATATTCACATTTCTGCCACATCTAACTTCTTTTCCTGCACTCCCTTTAATGCCCATGTCTCAGCTCCACACATCATTGCTGCTCTTACAACTGTCTTTAAAATGTCACCTTTAAGATTGCCTTTAACTCTTTAATCACACAATACTCCTGACACCTTCTTCCAATTCTTCCACTCACACTGCACTCTGTGAATTAATTATCTCTGCATATGATTCTCCATTTTGAGCTACCGCTGATCCTAGATATTTAAATGTATTCACTCTTTTCAGTAGCTCTACCTGTAGGCTAACTTCTGAATCCTGATCATCATTAAACCTCACATATTCTCTTCTCTTCTTCCTATTCATCTTCAACCCTCTATCTTCCAAAGTTCTTCCCCATTCTTCCAACTTCTTTTCCAGTTCCTCCTTTCTGGTGCTACACAACATCACACCATCAGCATCCCACGACTTACCACAGACATAACCAGATCAAAGAAATAAAGACTGAAAGCACTTAAATCTAGCCACCGCGGTGGATGATGGGGATTGGGGGTGGTGTGGGGGGGGGTGTGATACCCAATTTGGTGCTGGTACCAAGCCTGGGTACACAGAAAGGGTTAGTCTCAGGAAGGTCATCTGGCTGTTACACTTTAAAAATGGAATCAGTCCAATCAGCTTTGGAAAAACAATTTTTACATGTTTACTGTATTATTCAGTGCATATTAGTGCATTGTTTACCTTTGTTTATGGTTGTCTTTTGATTACTAACCTCTGTTCCTCTTCCGTCGTGTCTCCTTAGCCTCTTGTTCTCTGTCCTTTAATTGTCTCCAGCTCCTCTCAGCTTCCCAAGCATAGCCAAGTCACCCCATTAACGAATGGGCTCTCGCTCTCTCTTATATGGACATTAACCTGGAATGCCAAAGACGAAGCAGACCTCTACAGTGGAGCCTCGGGTCACGAACATCTCAGAACACGTACATATCGGGTTATGACCAAAAAGTTTTGCATCTGTTCACGACCACACACTCGGGTGACGAACAAGCCAGTTTCCCTTCCGGTTCGTACGCGCCGATGATTTCCGCACGTGTTCAGTCTCTCTCTGTGCATTGTTCTCGGTCAGACGTGTGTGCATGCAAGGTTAGTTTTCTTGGTTGTTTATGGTTAGTTTTTGTATAAATTAAGGATTTTTCAAATTTTAATTTTTTTCCCTGTGCTTAAAACTCATTAAAAAAAAGTGTTTACAGTGAGTGGTTCGTAAGGCTATAGTGTGAACTCTTGCAGTGTTAGTTTACTCTGTTCAAGGTTTTCTCAGTGTTATTCAATGTTTTTACATTTAGTTTACTATTACACTGTGCATTCTATGGTATAATTAATTTTAAAAAAATATATTTACATACAGTTCATACGGTCTGGAACGGATTAATTGTATTTACATACAATCCTATGGGGGAAATTAGTTTGGGTCACGGCCAAATCGGGTTGTGACCAGTGTTTTGGAATGAATTGCGGTCGTGACCCAAGGTTCCACTGTATATTGTGTGACATTTAATAACATGACACTTGTGACATAGATTATAAGGAATCAAAAAAAAAAAAATAGATGATGCTTTTACACACAAGAGATTTATTCTGGAAGCAGAAGATTTATTAAATGCTAGTTGGCTGAAGCATGGGAAACGGAAAGCTAAACAAATGTAGGGAGGTTGTGCTTTAATAATATAAAGCATAAAGCTTGTGCATATGGATAAGCAAAGACCCTTTCTTTAAGTGTTGGAGAAAATTCTGGTCAGCAGGCTGTATAAAAGATACAGCTGCACTGAAAATGGGTTTTGTAGAGAAGTGCAAGCAGCTGCCTCTATAAATTGAGGACATGTCTATCTAATCAAAATATTCTCCACGTTTCAGACGACGAGTTGCAACATAAAGTGTACTTTAACCCCAAAAATAAATAAATACATAAATGTTGGTAATATTTGAAAACACGTTTTTCACCTATGACTGAATAAGCAAACATTTTAACCATAATTCAATTATTTACTGTATTTACCTACTTAATCCAAGCCCAAGGTGTCACAAAAAGGAACCCACTTCCCTATCTGGCATAATGTCCCCTTTGATCCAGCACTGGTCTGTGGATCCTCAAGTTCGTAAAGATAAAATGAAGAACAAAATGAAAATAACAAATTGGTTAATTTAATCAAAACATTGAAAATCAAAAACTAGAAGCAAACAAGTAATGCTTGCAGGGGCTTAATGCATGACATGTAAACAGTGGATTCAAAAAGATTTCAGTCTTCTTCACTTTCTGCACACTTTATTGTGTTTATAAGGTTAAATTTTCCATTTCTGCCCATCAATCCATACTCAGTATTTCATAATGATAAGGTGAAAACATGTTTTTAGAAAGGTTTGCAAAATTAATTAAAACTGTGTCACTCCTGCGTGTCTGGGGACCACCTTCCTGGCTCTAATGAGGTTCAGAGGGGACACCAATGATAACATTATTTTCTCCTTCCTCTTCTGCAGCCAAGACAAAAACAGCCAAGAAGGACAACTGACCCCACCCCAGGGCCCAGGGGAACGGCCCCCCCCCCCCCCCCTTCTGGTCCCAGCCTGTCAGGCCCACAGATCCTCAATCTGTAAACCTGGAAGACCCCTGAACTTTAGATGGAATGAGGCCAGCAGAACAGTAAGTGAGGTGGATACAGAGGTGCAATTTGAAAAAAAAGGTGCATTTTATTGTGCAATAAATAGATCAAAAACAGCACACTTTCCAAAAATGTGAAAATCATAAATAATTGGTAAAATGTGGTATAAAAAATCATGAAAATTGCACACATTCAAATCTTTCTTCACATCTGAGCACTTTCAATCCCAACAAGCATTCTTTTAATTAAACCTTTAGTTTTGCTTTTCCATCCCTTCCACTAAAGCTCAGGGGGTCAATAAGCTTTCCACTCCAACAGAATTCCAACCCTTCTTATAATCGCAAAACAAGCTTACATCCGTAAGCAATGACCTCCGATTCTCTCTGCTTCAGCTGACCCCCTTATTAAATTCTTGTCAGGCTTTTATAAGCTTCTCTCACAATCAGCTGACGAGGGACCTGGTCACCTACTCCCCAGTCACATGTACTGTGTCACTTTAAACAAGTGAGCTAACCTCATGTGCGTGTGCTCACCTGTTCATGAGACGGCACTGGTGTACACTCGCATACATCTCCTCACTCCTGTACCCTGCTTCCTAGGCCAAATAAAATGCATTATTATTATTATTAAATGAAAGACATGTTTTTAATCCCCAGCTGGCAACAAAGCCCTAAAAAGTGCACTTTTTAAAACTTTCCCTTCTTGCCGCATGCTGGTGGCATGGATCGTGGACTATCTTACAGACAGACCTCAGTATGTGCGTCTCGGGAACTGCAGGTCTGACATTGTGGTCAGCAGCACAGGAGCGCTGCAGGGGACTGTACTTTCTCCGGTCCTGCTCAGCCAACATACATCGGACTTCCAATACAACTCGGAGTCCTGACATGTGCAAACGTTCGCTGATGACACTGCTATCGTGGGCTGCATCAGGAGTGGGCAGGAGGAGGAGTATAGGAACCTAATCAAGGACTTTGTTAAATGGTGCGACTCAAATCACTTACACCTGAACACCAGAAAAACCAAAGAGCTGGAGGTGGATTTTAGGAGGCCCAGGCCCCTCATGGACCCCGTGATCATCAGAGGTGACTGTGTGCGGAGGGTGCAGACCTATAAATACCTGGGAGTGCAGCTGGATGATAAACTGGACTGGACTGCCAATACTGATGCTCTGTGCAAGAGAGGACAGAGCCGACTATACTTCATTAGAAGGCTGGTGTCCTTCAACATCTGCAATAAGATGCTGCAGATGTTCTATCAGACGGTTGTGGCGAGCGCCCTCTTCTATGCGGTGGTGTGCTGGGGAGCAGGCATAAAGAAGAGGGACGCCTCACACCTGGACAAACTGGTGAGAAAGGCAAGCTCTATTGTAGGCACAGAGCTGGACAGTTTGATATCTGTGGCAGAGTGACAGGCGCTGAGCCGGCTCCTGTCAATCATGGAGAATCCAATGCATCCACTGAACAGGATCATCTCCAGACAGAGGAGTAGCTTTAGCGACAGACTTCTGTCACCGTCCTGCTCCACTGACAGATTGAGAAAATTGTTCCTCCCCCACACTATGCGACTCTTCAGTTCCACCCTGGGGGGTAAACGTTAACATTATACAAAGTTATTGTCTGTTATACCTGCCTTGCACTCTCCGCTTTGCATTTTTTAACTTGCATTGCGTTTTTATCAGTCTTTAATTAACTCTTTTAGGGCTAATTTTTTTTTTGTTTCTTATCTCCCAGGGCTGAATATTTTTCCAAAAACTAACATTTTTTAAAAAAGAACACAAAGCAATTGTTTAACATATCAAATCAACAAAAAATATTTACTTTTGACAAATGTTACTGTCTTGCATGTTGTATGAGCCTGCATACTCTATGATTTCACATACATATCACATACATTTTACACAGCAAAGTCCTGCAAAGTCTGATCTCGCTCAAAGCAGCCAATTTCAGTCATTGCCACATTGCACTGCTTACAATACATGTTGCTTTGGTGCCTACTTTTCAATTGTCTGTTGCTGCACTTTCTCACATATATTGTTAGTGTGTACTGTAGAGAGACAAGTCACCCTTTTGCCATCGTGCCATTCCACTGCCACCAAGATTTCTGCCCGCATGAAAACCGTATTGTCACCTCTTTTCATCTTCTGAAACTTTATGAACTTTATGCATGGCATTATAGCCTGGCTCACCCCATGGGATTTGCTTCTGTATATTACAGAAGTGAATAAAACTTTGCAGCAGCAGGTACCTATCACCATGCTGCATAACCTGTCCAAAGCCACCAGGGGACAAAGCACGTTTGGACCAATGCCCCCTGAAGTTACATCACCAGTTCTGTCCCATCTCTATTTGTAATACCACAGCATGCTTCATCTCGTCTTTTGTTGTGGGTTTACACTTTGAAAAACAAGAATGCGATGCAAACGCAGCCCGCGATTCAAAAAATTTCTCTACCTACCTGTTTATCTCGTCTGACGGTAGCTGAAAAGCAGCATCAGGAGAGAGCAGCCTGAAGTACAGCAGCTGGTGATCTGTTGTGTCCAACAGCAAGCCATGCTGTCTTGTAAAGTCCAGCAGCCAGATCGGCTCTCAACAGATCAATGTCTGTGTATTTATTCCACGCGAACCTTACCGTAGATGCATCGACTGCGCGAAGCGCTCAACTGGCAGCAGATCCGCTAGCGCGGCATCGGCTGGTGTTTGATCAGCTGATGCTGGCTTCTCACTCTCTTGCTCGATCTCCTGATCACTGTCAATAAAATCCGATTCTGAAAAATCAGAGTCCGACTCCGTGATAATGCGTAAAACATTGTCTGCCGAGTGTTTTCTTTTCTGCACTCGTTTCGCTCCCTCGTCACATGTGGATGCCATCTTGCCATTGTTTACATTTCGCAACTCACGCACACGCAAGGATTAGTTGCCGAGTCAACGAGTCTAGCATTCCTCCAAGCACAGAGGGAATGCCTGTGACGTGACAGTGAGATTTGTCGCCATTAACAGCTGATTATCGCCCTCTATCCCTGGATGTCGACTTTAGTCGACATTCGCCCTCAACCCCTCCTGTCGACAAAAGTCGACATCCGCCCTAAAAGAGTTAATGTTGTTTTTATCAGTATGCTGCTGCTGGAGTATCTGAATTTCCCCTTAATTAATAAAGTATCTATCTATCTATCTATCTATCTATCTATCTATCTATCTATCTAT
>JANRMT010062796.1:105758126-105770468 GCA_026402145.1 Polypterus bichir lapradei | reverse complement strand
TATCTATCTATCTATCTATCTATCTATCTATCTATCTATCTATCTATCTATCTATCTATCTAATCAAGTGACAGCAAAAAGAAACAGACAGGCAGCAGCCAATGCAACTCCCTGAGAACACTTTGATTAAAGACGCCCACAACGCCATCCAAAACCCTCCAAAGACACATCATCCCTTAGCCCCCGACATCGTCCTACACACCTTCATTTGCTCCTGAAAAGATGCAGGTATGTGCCATTTCATTAGAATATTAGAACAATCTAAATGAGAATAGGCCATTCAGCCCAACAAAGCGCACCATTCCTTTCCACCTAATTCTTCCAAAATGACATTAATTTAAGTTTTGAAGGACCCTAAAGTCCTACTGTCTACCACACTACTTGTTCACTTATTCCATGTGTCTATGGCTCTCTGTGAGAAGAAAAACTTTCTAATGTTGATGTGAAATTTACTCTTAACACTAGAATTACCAAAGCCTACGAAAAAACGTAATCCTGGCCCACCTTAAATCCGTTCACACCTCTCCATCAGTGTCTTTTGTGTTTTAAATGTGTCGATCAGCACAAGCAGCAAGCAGCTTGCTATATCATCACCCCACCAACGCAGAAAGTTCTCTCAGCTCAGGCCTTGTTTTTCTGAGAGTGAGGTACCGGGAGCTGTAGAGGGTAAATAATATATCGTTATTTGGAAAACTGTACTGCATTTCACGGGTGTTCCGTGTCTACAATAATCTATGTAAACATATTGTTAAAACAGAAACGTTTTTTTTCATATTCTAGTAATAATTGACAAAATGTAAACATGAAGTATATAATGTGTGAAGCCTGAAGTCCAAATATCAATTAAATACTTTCACAAAAGGTACAAAACAAGTGCACTTTTATTCAAGAATATAACTGCACAAAAAGAATTGCAACATTGACACGCACTTAATACGACCGCTTTGGTGGTGCAGCGGTAAGAACTGCTGACTTGTAATCAAGACGAACATGGTTTGATCCCAGATACCTTTTGAGTAGTGAGCTGCTCTTATTCTTACTATTATAGAATAAAAACATACATTTGATTTGAGTCTGTAACAGCTGGTGTAAATGTATGGTACTTGTAAATTTTATTATTCAGTTTTATTCTCTCAGTCGCGTTCACGCTCGCCCTGATCTGACACTGCTATTTTCACATAAAGACATGGTATAACAGAGGTGAACTCAGATTACGACGAGGGTTCTACATCAGAGAAAGAGAACAGAAGCCCTCCCCACAAGAAACGTCTACTCACATATAAGAACAACGCAGCTGCACCAGGAGTAAAGGCGAAAGATGGCACCGTTTGGATGCAGCAACAGGTTGGGTGTGTCATCCTGCCAGTCAGTCTGCCCCACACCTGTCCTTCAGTGAAACAGCAGGTCTTACAGAGCTCTCCAATGTATCGTGCAAAGCTTAGTTTGTGATTTCGTTTTGTGATGGTGTTTATATAAAAACATGTATATGTTACTTTTATATAAAAGCCAGTTCAAATGTTATTTATGTTGATTTATTTACTTATCTTCCTACAGTGTAAAGTCACAAGTAGACTGCACAGCTTCCTCTGTTTGATCGACACGGGCATGCTGACACAGTACATGTGTACTAAAGTGACTCCAGCTGCAGGTGGAAGCTCCTGTCGCACCCTACGCTACTATGTTTGATCTTATTCAGGAGAAGATCCCAGTCGCCCCACGGAAGAAAGACTTTCCGAGACTAAGGTCATAAAGTTCATGAAACCATTTCTGGACAAAGGCAGCACTGTAACAACAGTTGCATGGAGCGTTTTTCGTAGGCTTTTGCAATTCTAGTGTTAACAAGTTTCCAACTGTGTCCTTGTGTTCTTGATGAATTTATTTTAAAATATCAGTCTCAATCCACTGGACTAATTCCCTTCATAAATTTAAACACTTTCATCATGTCTTCTCTTAATCTTCTTTTGATTAAACTGAAAAGGCTCAGCTCTTATAACCTTTCCTCCTAACTCATCTCCTCTAGACCTGGAATCAGCCTGGTTGCTCTTCTCTGGACCTTTTCTAGTGCTGCTATGTCCTTTTTGTATCCTGGATACCAAACTTGCACGCAGTAGTCCAGTTGAGGCTTCACCACTGATGCTTATTTTAAAGACTGAAGATTAACACAATAAAGTTAATTATATTCAGACAGACACTACAGGGAGAATGCTGGTTAAGGCACATATTAAACTCAGCTGTTGTGAAGGGAGTTGCATCTTTATACAGTCCTATAGCAGAGTACCTACTAGTTTATTCAACTCTTTAAGCCATACCTTGTACCTTTTTAGAACATTATAACAATCTAGATGAGAACAGGCCTCTCAGCCTAACAAAGCTCACCAGTCATTTCCACTTAATTCTTCTAAAATAACACCATCAGCACAAGCAGCAAGCAGCCTGCTGTCCCATCCCCTGCCTTAACGGAGCTTGGCTCTCCCAGCTCAAGCCAAGGCTCCTTATCTGCGTGTGAAGTGCCTGGAGTTGCACAGGGTAAATAATACAGCATATCATTATTTGGAACACATGCATTTCATATGTGTTACATGTCTACAACGATCTGGGTAAAGGTAGGATGACAGGAAATACCAGAAATGCTGAACACATACTGACAGCGCCATGTTGACAGTGTATGCACCCAAAAAGAAGAAGCCTTTGACTTCAGTCTGTAATAGCCAAATGTAACAGGTGGTGTAAAGTTTGAGCACATACAACGTCAGTATGGCACTGCCAGTTCTAAACACTTGCTCGCATACTGAAGTGACTTTAGCTGCAGGTGGAAGTCCCATTTTACTTTATGGTCCCAAGCAGAGTGCAGCAGTCTATTAGCCGGCGAAAGCACTGAGAAGGTGTCTGTTGTTACAGTCCTGCCTTTGTCCAGTCTGAGAGCAGTCACGGAACATTCTATCTTTGATTGCCAGTACAACAAACAGTTCTCAGCAAGCATCAGCCACAGCGTTGCTTTCGTGAAAAGAATGGAGATAAACGCCATCAACTCAGAGAGGGTTGAGTTCGTTCGTTAAGTTCGTTGTACCACCTGAGCATCACTGAGAGAATAAAACTGAATAATAAAAAAAACAAGTGCTAACTTTTACAAGTAGCCAAAATTTACACTGGGTGTTACAGACTCAAATCAAATGTATGTTTTTATTATATTACTATTCACTCAACAACCCCCCCCCCCCCCCCCAGCTTGCACTACGTGCCAGCCACTTTACATTTTTGCCACTTGTGTTGTGAAGAGGGGGGCTGAATGCTCCCCAAAGAGACATGGTCGCTCCTTTGAAACCCCCTCTTAAATGGTGATACAATGGGAAACAAATACAGGTTTTTTTTTTTTACCTCCTCTTTGCTCGATCAGCTGCTGGCTTGCTGCTGTTGCTGGTTCTGCTGCCATGCCACATGATCTGCATTTCGTGCGGCGCTTCAAACATTTAAAAGCCTGTACAGCAGCTGTCCTACTCGTTGCCTTTTATTTCCGGCCCTGGCCATGGTTAAATCTGTCGCCACAAAGTCTTGTCTCACGGGACATGAGTTCTTGATATTTATCAGTTTATAATTTAAAAATGGAAAAAGAAACTGAAAATCTAACAAAATCACATTAAAGTTCGATAAATTCTGAAAAGAATGATACAAACATATATATGTAGGTTTTAAAGTAAGCCCGATTTAAAGCATTGCACAAAATTGTTGCACTTTTAGGCTTAGGATTTTATATATAGAGAGTAGATAGAAATAATAATAATAATAGTAGCTCACTACTCAAAACACCAAGCACCCAGTCTCGAACCCGGGACCTTCGGGTTATAAGTCAGCAGTTCTTACCTCTGCACCATTCAAGAATACGCGTAACCTCCCTGTTGATTGACATTTGAGCTTGAGTTTTTAACTCATTCACAACCACATGTAAATCGAATGGTTATACTCTTGAATAAAAGCGCACGTGTTTATTTGATATTTGGACTAAAGTCTTCACACGTTATACACTTCACGTCATTATTAGTATAACATGGAAAAAGTTCCTTCCTTATTTATGTTTTCAGCATTTCTTGCATTTCTCACATTTCCTTTCATCATACACTCACACAGATCTTTGTAGACATGGACCACACATGAAATGCGTGTATTCCAAATAACGATATACTGTATTATTTACCCTGTACAACTCCAGGCACATCACACGCAGATAAAGAGCCTTGGCTTGAGCTGGAAGAGCTAAGCTCCGTCAAGGCAGGGGATGGGACACCAGGCTGCTTGCTGCTTGTGCTGATCGACACATTTACAAAACAAAAGACGCTGATGGAGAGGTGAGAAGGGATATAAGGTGGGACGGGATTACGAGTTTTTTTCAAAGACTTCAGGAATTCTAGTGTTAAATCTACAAATATCCATGTTACAACAACGATCATAAAATATTCTAAGGGTGGGATTGAAACATTGTTTTTGAATATGGTTGTACTACAATAAGTGCTTTCCTCCCAAACGTTCCTTAGCAGACAATTTTGTAAATGTGCTAAGTGGTAAATTTGACTGCAAAAATCTGATGTGATGTTTGAAGGCGCATTAGAAAGGATAGGTTGGAAAATACTGAATCATCATTAGAAGAAAAGAGGAGAAGAGAATAAATTCTGTGTGGGAGTACTAAGAGCTACAAGGCTGTAAAAAGCATTCTCCTTCTTGCCTATATTATACTGTGTGATTAAAAATATGTCTGGCTATTGTTAATTGATTAAATATATATGACTTAAATCAGCTTACTTTAATCAAGATTCTCATTTGATAAAGTGCTTTTATTGTATCTTCTAAGTGGTACACTAAATTGGAATACGATTCTTACTCAATTGTGAGCTGATTATGGTGTCAACCTAAGGGTTTTTAACACTCAGTGCCTCTCACTGTTTCCAGGAACCTGGATAAGTGAGCCCTGAGGGTCTTGATTCTGTGTCTGCCCAGCTGAGTCCTTCAAACGGATTCTTGCAGGCATCCTTTTTATTCCATGGACCATGTTATTGAAGGATCTCCCACTCAACTCTTAATGCTTTGTGATCACTTAATGCTCGTTGTTAAAAGGGTGTATGGCACTGCAAAGTAATGTACCAGTGTGGGCCTTCAAAGGGTTTAAGCTTCTCATTTAACTGAAGATACATTGCCCTCTTATAATGTAATGAACAAAGACTCTGTTTTTCCTTGATATACCCCATCTACTCCACAGTTACAAATAAAAAACTTCAGACATGATTAAAGTGCACATGGCAGAATTTCATTTAAGGGGATTTGCATATATTTTTAGTTACAGCATGTAGAAATGACCAAGTAGAAACAGTCTCCACCAGGGATGTCCAACTTTGATCCTGGAGGGCCACGGTGGCTGCAGGTTTTCATTCTAACCTTTTTGCTAATCAGGGGCCAGTTTTCACTGCTAATTAACTACTTTTCCCTTCACTTTAATAGCACCGTTTTCAAGGATTCCATCCTATGAATTGGTTATTTTCTTCATTAAATGGCAGCCAAACAGAAATGAGATGTGAAGTGAGCCAACAGATGACCAAATATGTCCAACCAATTTCACTCCAACCCATCCATCCATCCTTTATCCAACCAGCTATATCCTCACTACAGCGTCACGGGGTCTGCTGGAGCCAACACAGGGCACAAGGCAGGAAACAAACCACAGGCAGGGCGCCAGCCCACCGCAGGGCACACACACATACACATCCACACACACACTAGGGACAATTTAGAATCGGCAATGCACCTAACCCGCATGTCTTTGGATTGTCGGAGGAAACCCACACAGACACGGGGAGAACATGCAAACTCCACGCAGGGAGGACCTGGGAAGAGAACCCAGGCCTCCTTACTGCAAGGTAGCAGCACTCCCCACTGCGCCACCGTGCCACCCTTCACTCCAACCAATTTCTTAATTAGAAGCCAATTCTTGTCGTTAATTAAACTTGTTATTTCATTTCTGTTCTCATTCTGCCACAGTAGACATTTCCAAAATTGTTGATTTTCTTTTTCTTCTAAGAACACCGTCATGTTATTGTTGGTGACCTGAGCAGATAAGCCATTTTGAAACCTTCACCTTGCTTTATTTTCAAATATTGTGTGATGGGGGTGCCTCATTATTGTTTGGCTGCTAATTAAGGAAAGAAAATGAAACAATTCAGGGGTTCTGAGTCATCTCAATACAAACTAAGGCAAAAGAAGTGAATTAGCAGCAACTGGTCACTAATTAAGAAGATGGTCTTAATGAAAACCTGCAGCCTTGGTGGCCCTCCAGGACTGGAGTTGGACACCCCTGGCCTACACACAATTGAAAGGGTTAGACGGATAGGTTTGCAGTAAAGGTTAGGTAACCTGTGATATTATCATTAAGCCCAGATCATTTTACTCTAGTTATGAATAATGGACCAGGACCCATGGTGAATGCTATTTGCTGATGACATTGTGCAAGATGGCACCTCTAAGAATATTGTGGAAAGTAAACTGGAGAAATGGAGCAGAGCTATGAAGGACAGACACCTTAAGATTAGTAGGAAAAGGTCAAAATATCAAAGATTTAAGGGACAAGATGGAGATGTTAACCTTTGGGGGATAGGCTTTAAAAGGGAGGAACAGTTCAAGTATCTTGGATCAACAATAGCAGAGGATGGAGAGATTAGTTCAGAAGTAAACCATAGAATGCAATCAGGTTGGAAAGAGTGGAAAAAGGTATCCATAGTGTTATGTGGCCAAAGAAATAGTGCGAGAGTGAAGAGTATGGTGTATAAAACAGGGGTCAGCCCCGCATTGTTATATGGATCAGAAACCTGGGCAGTAAAAAAGGTGCATGAAAAAAAAACACATACTACAGAAATTAGGATTTTGAGGTTAACGTGTAGAATAACAAAGCTTGATAAGATCAGAAATGACAGCATCAGAAGTACAGTTAAAGTTGATGAAAGAAGCAAATACAAGAAAAAAGCTAATGTGGTATGAACACATGATGAGAAGAAAGGGAACTCTGTCGGGAGAAGAATTATGGATATGGAGGTTTGAAGGCAGAGGAGAAGAGGACAACAAAAGAGAAAGTGGACTGTGTGAAGGGGGATGTAAGGGACAAAGGGGTATCAGGTGAGGAAATGTACAATAGATGAGAATAAAAGAGGCTGGTCAAATATAAGAGATACCCCTTTAGTGTCAGTTTTTAAATCTAGGTTGAAGACTCATGACTTTAGTCCAGTATATCCTGACTAGAGCTGCTGGTTAGCTGTGCATACTGCATTTCTGTTTGTTAGTCATTTGTACAGAAACATAAGTAAAACAATATTTTTAAAATATTACTAAACCTCCTTTATTCTGTTTCTCTTTGCAGTATCTGGATGTGGCACTTGGTGCCACTGCTGTACTGCCAGGCTGCTCTCTGGCTTATGGAAAGGTCATCTTGGATAAAGGAGCATTGGAATCATCAGATGGAAAGATTCTCTTATCAGAATGGTCAGCTAGCACAGACTCCACTAGGAGTGGGTAGGCAGCCAGTTGTCCAAGGTCTCCAGGACTTTGACATTCTTTTTGACTTTCTCTTTTACACTTTCAATCTTGTCCGTTGTCAACTGGCCATAGTTTATCAATTAATTAATGGACAGATATTGTTGATTTCCATTTATGTTTGATCGGTTTCTACCTTGTTCTCTGTGTGATTTAACAAATCTGTTTTTGTATTTGTACCAGCTCTGCATCTAGTAGTTAATATGATCTAGACTATAGTTTAACTGAGAATTGTTCACGGTGGTAGCACGGTGGCGCAGTGGGTAGAGCTGTTGCCTCACAGTAAGGAGACCTGGGTTAGCTTCCCGGGTCCTCCCTGTTAGAGTTTGCATGTTCTCCCCGTGTCTGCGTGGGTTTCCTCCGAGTGCTCCGTTTTCCTCCCACAGTCCAAAGACATGCAGGTTAGGTGTATTGGCGATCCTAAATTGTCCCTAGTGTGCGCTTGGTGTGTGTGTGTATGCCCTTTGGTGGGCTGGTGCCCTTCCTGGGATTTGTTTCCTGCCTTGTGCCCTGTGCTGCCTGGGATTGTCTTCAGCAGACCCTCATGACCCTGTGTTAGGCTGTAGCAGCTGACTGACTGATTTTTCACAGCACTCTGTGTCTGCAGTAAGTGAACTGCGCTACATAAGAAAAAGAAAAAATATACATATAGCAGACAAACAGTGAGAAAAACTTTAGAAAAAACACTTTCAAAATAGTTGCACTCAAATCATATACTTTTTCTTCTAAAAGTGACTAATTCCTGGCCAAGTACCACATTGCATCGGCTTTTCCATCTTCACCAATAAAAGGCCACTGTTTATTCTCATATTTGTATGCATTGTCTGGTTTACCGTGTCAGTGAAAATGTTACGAGAGAGCTGTTTTTCATTGCTGTACACTTCAGCTGTGGCTCGCTCCATCCACAATGTGCCATCTTGCATGTTCTCCTTTCCCACCATCAAACCTGTGTTGGCTGCGTACTTTGAATTTAAGTTGTGTGAAAAACATGGTCATGTCATTTCAGGTGAATTTATGTGTGTTTTTTTTTTTACCTAACAGGAACAACTGGAGTGCTGACAGCTTGACATTTGTCTTTTATTTTCTTCATCACAAATAATAAAGCAATGTCAATGATTATAAGTGTGACATGTTTTTGGACATTATCTTCTAGTTGCCTGTAGAAGAGAAGACGTAATTCACATTTGGGCTGCAATGTTCAGTAATGTCAATATCTGCAGCAGGAGAGGAGTTGTCAAGGTAAAAAGAACATTTGAGCCGGAGGTGGTAAGCAGCGATTCACACTTGGGGATCAATGTTCAGTGGCATTGCTTCTGGTGGTAATAGGGGGTCATTCATGTTAATAAAACAAATAATAGTAATTGTTTACATTTATATAGCACTTTTCTCACTACTCCAAGCACTTGACATTGTCAGTGGGGAGCCACTTCAACCACCACTAAGGTGTAGCACCCACCTGGATGATGTGATGGCAGCCATTATTGCACCAATACACTCACCACACATTGGCTGGTAGATGGTGAAGTGGTGAGAGAGACATAGCCATTAGAGACAGGGGATGATTAGAGGTCCAGAATGACGAGGCTGAGGTGGGCACTTTAGCCAGGACATTGGGATACACCCTGCTCTTTATGAAGGATGCCCAGGGATCTTTAATGATCACAGAGAGATGGGCCTCAGATTTATGTCTCATCTGAAGGATGGCACCATTATTACAACACGGCGTCCCCATCACTGCATTGGGGCATTGGGATGAATATTCAGACCACAGGGTAAGTGCTCCCTGCTGGCCTCACCAACAAAAAAATACCATCATTTATATTTTCTGAATAGAATTTCAGAATTAAAACAACATGGGTATTTGTAATACAGTACTTTAGGACAACCCAAGAAAGGACAGGAGCATGACAGACATGCTGATAAAATAGTTCAAGATTTAAAAACACAACACCAATTGATGTCAGCTGTAGTGCTTCTAGTGTTAAAGAGAGTATTTTCTTTGCATGTCTTTTAAAATGCAGATTAGGATTTATGGAAGCCTTTTGTTCTAACAGTGGATTTGGAAATTATTCAGACCCCTTCACTTTCTGCATGCTTCATTGGGTTGTAGATTTAATTTTAATTAAATTTAGTTTTGATTTCATTTTAATTTCTCTGATCTCACACACATCTGCTTGTTTATGTGGTTAAAATGAGTTAGAAGCAGCTGGCCATCTAGTAATGGACTGGGAATGCTCTCTCTGTGGATTCAAAGTTGGCTTCAGAGTACCCTTCATGGTCACAACACATAGATACAGTAAGCAAATAGACGTGAAAGATTCTAAAGCAGAGAGATGTTAAAGGTACTATATGATAGATCATATCATGTACACCCAATCTTACTCATCTTGGTGTCTTTGAGATCCAGTCCAAGATGACTGTTATATTCGGGGAGAGGTGGTCCCCCCTTAGAGAATTACTGATGACAATGTCAATGCGGAGCAATGTCGATAGATTAAACAAACCAATGTTTTGGATGATAAATTGGACTGGACTGCCAATACTGATGCTCTGTGTAAGAAAGGACAGTGACGACTATACTTCCTTAGAAGGCTGGCGTCCTTCAACATCTGCAATAAGATGCTGCAGATGTTCTATCAGACAGTTGTGGTGAGCGCCCTCTTCTGCGCGGTGGTGTGCTGGGGAGACAGCATAAAGAAGAGGGACGCCTCACGCCTGGACAAACTGGTGAGGAAGGCAGGCTCTATTGTAGGCACGGAGCTGGACAGTTTGACATCCGTGGCAGAGCGACGGGAGCTGAGCAGGCACCTGTCAATCATGGAGAATCCACTGCATCCACTGAACAGGATCATCTCCAGAAAGAGGAGCAGCTTTAGTGACAGACTGAGGAGATCGTTCCTCCTTGACACTATGTGACTCTTCAATTCCACCCGGGGGGGTAAATGTTAACATTATACAAAGTTATTGTCTGTCTGTTATACCTTCATTGTTATCACTCTTTAATATTGTTCTTTATCAGTATGCTGCTGCTGTAGTATGTGAATTTCCCCATGGGATTAATAATAGATATCAATCCATTGTGAGACACTTTGCAAACTGTGCACAATCCTTTACTATTTAATACAATGGGAAGCCATAATTGAAGAAACTATGTGATAGATAGATAGATAGATATGAAATGTACCATATAATACATAAACTGCTCAAAAAAATTAAAGGAACTCTTTGAAAACACATCAGATTTCAATGGGAAAAACAAATCCTGCTGGCTATCTCTACTGCTATGGACTGGTAATGTGTTCGGAATGAAAGGATGGCACATTGTGTGATGGAAATGAAAAGGATCAAACTACAGAGGGCTGAATTCAAAGACACCCCAAAAGTCAAACTGAAAAAATGATGCAGCAGGCAGTCAAGTCCATTTTGCCGAAATTTCATTGCAGCAACTCCAAATCATACTCAGTAGTTTGTATGGCCCCCCACTTGCTTGTATACTGTACATGCCAGACAATGTCCTAATGAGACGACGGATGGTGTCCTGGGGGAGCTTCTCCCAGATCTGGACCAGGGCATGACTGAGCTCCTGGACAGTCTGAGGAGTCGGATGGACCCAAACATAATGTCCCACCCAGAGGTGTTCTATTGGATTGAGGTCAGGCGAGTAAGCATGGAGGGGGGCATGCTGTCAATGGTATCAATTCCTTCATCCTCTCGCAAGATGAGACTAGGCATTGTCGTGCACCAGGAGGAACCCAGGGCTCACTGCACCAGCATAGGCTCTGAAAATGGGTCCAAAGATTTCATCCCGATACCTAATGGCAGTCAAGGTGCCGTTGTCTAGCCTGTAGAGGTCTGTGCGTCCCCCCGCCCCATGAATATGCCTCTCAGTGACCCCCCACCAAACCGGTCATGCTGAATAATGTTACAGGCAGCATAACGTTCTCCACAGCTTCGCCAGACCCTTTCACGTCTGTCACATGTGCTCAGGGTGAACCTGCTCTCATCTGTGAAAAGCACAGGGTGCCACTGGTGGACCTGCCAATTCTGGTATTTTATGACAAATGCCAATCGAGCTCCACAATGCTGGGCCCTCAGGCCACCCTCATGAAGTCTGTTTCTGATTGTTTGGTCAGAGACATTCACATCAGTGGCTGCCTGCTGGAGCCCATTTTGTAGGCTCTGGCAGTGTTCATCCTGTTCCTCTGGTCCTGCTGATGGGTTAAGGACCTTCTATAGCCCTGTCCAGCTCTCCTAGAGTAACTGCCTGTCTGTCCCCTGGAATCTCCTCCATGCCCTTGAGACTGTGCTGGGAGACACAGCAAACCTTCTGGCAATGGCACGTATTGATATGCCATCCTGGAGAAGCTGGACTACCTGTGCCACCTCTGTAGGGTCCAGGTATCGCCTCATGCTACCAGTAGTGACACTGACCATCGCCAAATGCAAGTGAGTGACAAAACAGATGAGGAAAGAAAAATGTCAGTGACCTCCGCCTGTTAAACCATTCATTTCTGTTTTGGGGGTCGTCTCATTGTTGCCCCTCTAGTGCACCTAAGCAGCTGAAACTGATTAACAAGCCCCTCTGCTACTTCACTGACCAGATCAATAGCCCAAAAGGTTCATTGACTTGATGCTATACTCTGATTATTATTATTATGTTCCTTTAATTTTTTGGAGCAGTATAGATAGATAGATTGATAGATTAGAAAGGCACTATATGATAGATAGATAGATAGATAGATAGATAGATAGATAGATAGATAGATAGATAGATAGATA
>JANRMT010062796.1:105737954-105752591 GCA_026402145.1 Polypterus bichir lapradei | reverse complement strand
CATTATCATTTAATAAATATTCATATATTTTATAGAACTAGGAAAATGGCTCTTACAGCAGGCATGAATGTTTAATCCTGGACTGTTTGTAGAGAAGTTATCAATGACACCTTCAAAGGACTCAGGTAAAAGTGTATTTATTAAGAAAAATTAATAAACAAACCAGTTCTTGTACAGGTAATTCTTTGCTTAAATTTGAGGGAATGTATACAAGCGAGGTGCCCTGATGGCAGAGTGATTAGTGCTGTAGCCACAAAGATCCACCATTTGGGGTGTAAATGCTGCCTCCAGCCAATATCCATATGGCATTTGGATGTGTCCCTGTGTCTTCAGAGTTTCTTCTCCATGAACTTTGGTTTTCCTCCCTCGTGCCCAAACACACCAATCAGTTTAACTGGTGACTCTGAAATGTCCCAGAGGAACTGGCATGTGCAGGAGTGGGCCCTATGAGGTACCACTATCCCATCCAGGTCTTTTCCTGCCTGGACCCTCTGTGTCCATTAATTGAAGTTATGCTTTACTAAAAAAGCAATAATTAAATAAACTGCAGTTGAGGATAACAAAAGAAGTAATTCTAATTGTAGGCTTTCTGCACAATATGGAGACAATGTTTTACCACAGCAGAGGATTTACAAATGGATGTAGAAGTTTAAAATATGGTCAGATGAGTGTTACGAACAAAGAAGGAACGGTACCCCTGTTCACATCCACCACCAATGACAACATTTAGAAAGTCAGTACCCTGATGAACCTACAAGGCGTTTGGCCTCAGTACACCTTCAGCCTATAAAAACAGGCGGGTTTTAAGTGCTGACCATCAATACCATTTTAAAACTCCCTTTAAGAAATTGTCATTGATGGACTGGCGTCCCAGCTGAGATGGGCCCCGTTCCATTTGCAAGGCGAATATAATAGATGACCAGTAAGAGAGGTGGGGAGTTTTCTTCATAACCACAAGGTGTGCCACTAAGCTCCCGAATCTCAGACACAATTTCACCCAAACAAAATAAAAGGTTTTTATTATCACTGACACCTTCCCACGTGAATACAAGCAGATTAATACAACTACAACCAAAGTGAATGATAGTTGTCTCCTTCCTCTCCTCCTAGTGTTGCTTGCTGCCACCGACTCCAACTCTTCTATCACAAACAGCTTAGAAAGAAGGCTGACTCAATTCTATCAGACAGATGCCATCAACTTTCTACTAAATTTCAGTTGTTGCCTTTAGGCTGCAGATTTAGGTTTCCAATGTTAAAAGGGCAACAGATTTAAGAACTCTGTTATTACTAGAGCTGAACGTGTTTTTAAACTCTCTTACATGTACGGATGCTGCTAAATGCTAAATTCTAAATTATTAATTTATATACTCTGTAAGAATGCTAGAGGGCACTGTTGCCCCGTGAACCCAACAGACAGATACGCAGACACAGGATAAAAGCACAAAGAAGATCCTTTACTTATTCTTCTTTCTTTAAAGTGCCTTCTAAGCACTACAGCCACCATACACAAATAAATAAATGATAAATCAATACAATTCTCTCCTCCACACCTCCCAACAAGCTCTATCTTCTACCTCCCAACTCCGGCTCCCTTTATATAGTTCTTGACCCAGATGGAGAATCCTCTTTAATCAGCCCGGAGGTACTGTGGGGTTTCTGTCCTCATGACTTCCAAGCACTTCCGGGCTGCAAGGGAAGCATGACTCCCCAGGTCCTTTAATAGCTCCCCCTGGTGGCACCCATGGTACCCCACAGGGCTGAGAAACCGGACTCCAAGTCCCAGGATGTCCTGTGGGAATCCGGGGAACCGCTACATTCCAGGGGAGCTGCCATCTAGCGTTTTGGGGGAGGCAGTGTCCTGAAAAAGCTGCCTTTCCCCATCCTTTCATGACAGGGGCGTCCTGGCTGGGTTAAGTTGCTGTCCATTCATCACAGCTCTTAAAAGTAATTATTCTTCTTTGTGCATCTCTCCTCCTGAAAAATGATGACATGAAAGGCAATTGTCCCCCGTGTACCTGCATGTCTTTGATGTGTCATTGAGTAAATGTGATGATGCGGGATCACTCCACGCTACCATTCAGCTTCTGGGAGCTCTTGAACCCGACACTGTCGGTAATGTCAGCGATGAGCTAGGCAGTGAGGCACAACAAATGGAGCAAGGGGATGGTGCAAAAAGTGCAAAGTGTTTTTATTTAAAATCAACAAACAAAGCACAGTGTTCAAAATAAAGTGCAGTGCTTCAAATCTTCCATAAATAAATAATCCATAAAATGAGTTAATTAGTGGAGGTTAAAAAAACACAATAGAAAAAAAAATATTCCTTTAAAACGAAGTTAAAACAATGGCTGGAAGCTGTCTTTTTAAAAATAAAGCCTGGTGCATTCCTACTGCTGGTGACTGGCAACTCCTCTGTTTCTCCCATCCAGGCAATGCACCAGGGGAGTCACCCTAGCTGCAGGTGAGCTGCTCCTCCTGCTGGTCTGTTCGCCTCACCGACCCCTGACTCCGGTAGGCTCCACCAAACAGCGACTTGGGCTCCCCTGCAACCATGGCGCTCACGCTGGGGAATATAGTAGACCCCTGTTGAGGCTGCGGTTCAGGGTTCGCGGACTCAGTTGTTCACGGATTTTTCCTTAGAACCTAACTGTTAATTGTTAGTGGAAAGAGCAAATTTCCTCCTCAATTTTTTATGGCTTTTATCGTGTCGATACTGTGCTGTAGAGAAAACAGGAAGAAACAAGAGAAACGCGGTTTGGGATGGTGAAAGTAGCCAATCCGAGAGCATTATTCATTTCTCCTTGCTGCTGATTGATTGCTAAGACTCCAGGTGAGTGTCCTCGTGTTTTCCATTTTGTTATTCCTAAACGCACATGATCTCACTGAATCGCCCTTCACCTTCTAAGGCTTCTGGCACTGAGCCTAAGCACCAGAAGAAGATTAAAACACTCCAGGAGAAGGTTGACTTACTGGATTTGCTCCAGGAACTAAAATGTTATGCTGCATAAAGAAGAACGAAGCAACGATTTGGAATACCGTATCTGTAAGTTTCTGTGATAGTGCCAAAAAGGTAATGACCGTAAGGCATAAAAATATCATCAGGATGGAATCTGCCTTGGCATTGTGGATCACCGACTGCAGGAAGAAGAACATTCCCTTGGACAGTAACATCATCCGTGAGAAGGCACAGAAATTGTACCAGCAGTTCGCTACAGGAGACATTGTAGCAACTTCCCATCACAATGTTCCTGAAACCTATAAAGAAAAGCTAGCACAAAACCCCACCAGAAAAAGACCCATCCAAAAATACGACTCCTCCTGAAGTGCCTGAAGAAGAGGCGCCACCCAAGGAGTTTTAAATCCTCTGCATCATACTGCACAGCTACTTCATCATCATATCAATATCATTCATTTTTAGTGAGTACCCGTACATTTTACTGTATTTTAATTAAATGAAATTATTATGTATTTACTCTACTTATAACAAAGAAAACGACAGCGCATACCAAAGAAAACACACTTGCAAGAATTACAATATGCATAGCGGTAACATCAGTATTTTACATTCTAGCACCGCGGGAGACATAGCAGTACAGTACTATACATTATACAGGTTTACCTTTACATTCTGTTTTTAGGTAATGTATTAAGGTAATTTTTTAGGTAATGTATTGATATATTAAGCTGAGTTTGCAACGAAATGAAAGTGAATATTGTGTGGAGCCTGAATTCCAAATATCAAAGAAACATTTTCACAAAAGGTACAAATATAACAGATCAAATGCACCTTTATTCAAAAATATAACTACAGAAAAACAACCCGCGTTACAGTGCGATATTGAAACGCATTTGCTAGGAGCACTTCGGTGGCGCAACAATATCAGCTGTTGACTCATAATATAATTCTTTCATATTTGGACTTCAGACTTCACACATTATACACTTCATGTCTACATTTTGTCAATTATTACTAAAACATGAAAAACGTTTCTGTTTTAACAATGTGTTTACAAAGATCGTTGTAGACACGGAACACACATGAAATGCATGTGTTCCAAATAACGATATAGTATTTATAAAAGGTGTCATTTTGCTTGACTTCTCACTCTATACATCTCTAAGTAACTGACACACAGGTAAACAGACTTGAGCTGAGGAAACTGTGCGGGGTGGGGGGATGTGATAGTAGGTTGCTTGCTGTTTGCTGCTTATCAACACATTAAGAGGACAAAAGACGCTGACGTAGAGGTGCAAAGCGTTTTAAGGAGGGACAGATCTACGAGTTTTTTCATAGGCTCTGGTAATTCTACTGTTAAGGAAAAAATTAAGCAATTCAGATATCCGAGTTTTGAAAAAGAAGGCAATTAAAATGAAGGCAACTGAAGTTAACCAGCAGCAAAATCTGGTCACTCAATAAGAAATGAGAAAACCTGCAAAAAAACCTGCAGCCACAGTAGCATTTCACGATTGGAGTTAGAGACCCCTGCTCTAGTAATTCCAGTATCCAGTAATTCAAAATGGCAGGACTCTTCTGGATTATTGCTGGAATCTTTAAACTGTTTACAAACTAGTGTGTCCAGATTAACACAAAACAAAAGTCAACACTAATTTATTTGTTAATTTATGTGTGCATTTTTGGTTAGCGGTCTATCACATGCACTTCAGAACAGGTCACCCATCTGAAGCTAAGCATGTTTGGGTCTGGCCAGTAATTGGATGGGAGGCCATCTACAAAAATCTTGAGTTGTTGCTGGTAGAGGGGTTGGTGAGGCCAGCAGGGGGCGCTTACCCTGTGGTCTTAATGTAGATCCCAATGTGACAGGGGACTCCATCAATAAATGGTGTGTATGCCCAAAAATATTTTAACGGCAGCCTCATACCTTCTGTACACACATTTCTGCTCGGTTTTGCAACAGGGCAGATCCCAGCGTCAAAGCAGTGCTACTGTTTCTGTGTCATTTCCCTGTCTTTTCTAGATTCGCATCCATGATGTGGGTTTTATCAAATATTCCGAAATTAATTGAATATTGTTTACAAATTTTATTCACTTCATTGTAATCATCCTGTAACAATATAATGGTGCACGGAATGGCCAAACTATTTCACCTACCATAACTGCTTTAGCATTGTTTGAAGACATCGCAAATGGACGAATTAGCAGAGAGCAATTTATATTTATAGATGATGATGATGACTGGCTTCTAAGTTGATTTACATTTCCAAAAGCTATCCTCTTGGTGCTGTGTGATGTTAGAATAGAGCAGAATAGTAATACATGTAATGTATTCTGTGGTGCGATCACTGCCTGTGCGCTACTGTCAATGTAAGAGAAAGTCCATTTAAGAACTTAGTAGTGATTAACGACTGGATCGGGGAACACTTAGAATACAAAGCTTTTAACATGCTACTTTAGTCATGATGGGATTTCAGAAACTCTAGTAAATTAAGCATTGATTTTAAGATGAAGTTTATGACATTCTACTTTAATGACAAAATATAGTGGGATGCAAAAGTTTGGGCAACCTTATTAATAGTCATTATTTTCCTGTATAAATCGTTGGTTGTTACGATAAAAAATGTCAGTTAAATATATCATATAGGAGACACACACAGTGATATTTGAGAAGTGAAATGAAGTTTATTGGATTTACAGAAAGTGTGCAATAATTGTTCATTGATCAGGCAGGTGCATAAATTTGGGCACCACAAAAAAGAAATGAAATCAATATTTAGTAGATCCGCCTTTTGCAGAAATTACAGCCTCTAAACGCTTCCTGTAGGTTCCAATGAGAGTCTGGATTGTGGTTGAAGGTATTTTGGACCATTCCTCTTTACAAAACATCTCTAGTTCATTCAGGTTTGAGGGTTTCCGAACATGGACAGCTCTCTTTAACTCACACCACAGATTTTCAATTATATTCAGGTCGGGGGACTGAGATGGCCATTCCAGAACGTTGTACTTGTTCCTCTGCATGAATGCCTTTGTGGATTTTGAGCAGTGTTTCAGGTCGTTGTCTTCTTGAAAGATCCAGCCCCGGCGCAGTTTCAGCTTTGTCACTGATTCCTGGACATTGGTCTCCAGAATCTGCTGATACTGCATGGAATCCATGCGTCCCTCAACTTTGACAAGATTCCCAGTCCCTGCACTGGCCACACAGCCCCACAGCATGATGGAACCACCACCATATTTTACTGTAGGTAGCAGGTGTTTTTCTTGGAATGCTGTGTTCTTTTTCCTCCATGCATAACACCCCTTGTTATGCCCAAATAACTCAATTTTAGTTTCATCAGTCCACAGCACCTTATTCCAAAATGAAGCTGGCTTGTCCAAATGTGCTTGAGCATACCTCAAGCGGCTCTGTTTGTGCTGTGGGCGGAGAAAAGGCTTCCTCTGCATCACTCTCGCATACAGCATCTCACTTGTGTAAAGTGCGCCGAATGGTTGAACGATGCACAGTGACTCCATCTGCTGCAAGATGATGTTGTAGGTCTTTGGTGCTGGTCTGTGGGTTGACTCTGACTGTTCTCACCATTCGTCGCTTCTGTCTATCCGAAATCTTTCTTGGTCTGCCACTTCGAGCCTTAACTTGAACTGAGCCTGTGGTCTTCCATTTCCTCAATATGTTCCTAACTGTGGAAACAGACAGCTTAAATCTCTGGGACAGCTTTCTGTATCCTTCCCCTAAACCATGATGGTGAACAATCTTTGTCTTCAGGTCATTTGAGAGTTGTTTTGTGACCCCCATGTTGCTACTCTTCAGAGAAAATTAAAGGAGGAGGGAAACTTACAATTGACCCCCTTAAATACTCTTTCTCATTATAGGATTCACCTGTGTATGTAGGTCAGGGGTCACTGAGCTTACCAAGCCAATTTGAGTTCCAATAATTAGTTCTAAAAGTTTTGGAATCAATAAAATGACAACGGTGCCCAAATTTATGCACCTGCCTGATTTTTTTTGAACAATTATTGCACACTTTCTGTAAATCCAATACACTTCATTTCACTTCTCAAATATCACTGTGTGTGTCTCCTATATGATATATTTAACTGACATTTTTTATCGTAACAACCAACGATTTATACAGGAAAATAATGACTATTAACAAGGTTGCCCAAACTTTTGCATCCCACTGTATACTACGAGATTAACGCTAGAATCCCTGAAGCCTACGAAAAAACTTGTAATTCCTTCGCACCTCTCCTCACCAGCGTCTTTTGTTTTGCGAATGTGTCGATCAGCACAAGCAGCAAGCAGCCTGCTATCCCATCTCAGATGGAGCTCAACTCGGACAAAAAGGCGTACAACATCAGCATCGCACTGCCAGATGTAAACACTAGTGTGGCAAATTGCTCGCCTACTGAAGTGATTTTAGCTGCAGGTGGAAGTCCCACTTTACTTTATGGTGCCAAGCAGAGTTGCGTTGCGGTGCAGCAGTCTATTAGTCAGCGAAAGCGCTGTGAAGAAGCTGTATGTTGTTACAGTTTTCCTTTGTCCAGTCTGATAGTGCTCATGGGACATCATATTTTTGATTGCCAGTACAACAAATAGTTCTGAGTAGGCATCAGCCACAGCACCAACTGTGGTCATCTCTTGTGAAAAGAATGGAGATAAACACCATCAACTCAGAGACACTCATTGTGTCCCTATTTTTTTCTTCTCTGTGGCTGTAATATGCTTCCATATGACACTCAGACACTCGCCTCTACACATCATCTTTGATATCTGACCACTTCTTTTTCATTTCGGTCTGAACTTGAAATTTTGAGTATTTTTCGTCACGCTATGACACTTCATCAATTTCCTTTTGTTGTTTATACAACTGCCTAAGCCACCAAATAGTTTGTTTTTCCTTGCCTCCACTTCACTGAGCAGAACCTCCATTTCGCATTTGTTGAAATTCTTTTATCCACATGCATTTTGCCATTGTGTTTTAACAAAACATTGAACAGAAAGGGCTATTTTATATGCATGTGTGTTAAAATTCTCATTCATTGGGATTTATAAAGGGGAATTTTCTTTGAGTGTAAGCACATTTCTGTTTTTGTCAATACATCATGTTTTAGTGTGAATTCTATGCACGGTGTTATGCATGAGGCCCAGGGACACTGTGCTGTAAACATGGCACAGTCCCACAGATGAGATGTAAAACTGAGCTGCTCTGTGGTCATTAAAGATCTCCTGGGCAGACTTCATGATGGGGAGAATGTGCTGTAAATATACCTTCCTTCAGATGAGACATAAAAAGATGAGGTCCTGACTCTCCGTGATCATTAAAGATCCCTGGGGATCTTTTGGAAAATGTTTAAATTGTCCAACATGGCATGGTCATTCTGGCCTTCTAACCACCCCCCATTTCTAATTGGCCAACTGTCTCTCTCACCTCTTTGTCACCTAATAGCAAATTTGTGGTGAGTGTACTTGTGCAAAATGGCTGCTGTCACATCATCCAGGGGGATACTGCACATTGGTGATGGTTGAAGCACTTTGAGTGTCTTGAAAGCACAATATAAATGCAATGTCTTCTTGCAGTTCGAAAAAGCAACCCTGTTGGGCTCCTTGGGTGCCACCTGAGGGTGCTGCCCTGTTATGCGGAGCTTTAGCCTGACCTGGAAGTGTCTCCACGTGTAGCACTGAAAGTAGCTCTGGGTCCAGCATAAAAGGAGCCCCTCTACCTCATTCGAAAATTTGGAGACTGGGAGGTGGTGAACAAGGCTTGCCTGGAGGAGAGTGGAGGAAGACAAATGTAGCTGGATTTAAATTTAACTTTTATGTAGGATTTTCCCGATGTTCTGGAGTAATAATCAGTTATCACCAAGTTGAGCTATTAAAACACCAATTGTGAATTCTCGGATGCTAAGTGGAGGGGAACTATATACCCTTTAATTTATGATGTAACAAAGCTAAATGTATTTAGAATTTAAATTTAAATCATAAACAAATACAAGTGCAGGAACATATATAAATAAAACCAAAAAAGGTTAGAATAAACTAAAGAAAAGTGAGTCTTATATTCTAAATTCCCATTCAATGGAACCCTTTTGCTTCATCCAATGCTGGTTGTTTTCCTAAAGTCAGAGAACATCCAGTAAGCAAAATCTATTAAACAAATTATCCAGAAGCTTCTCCAATCCACTTAGAATCCACAACCACATTGTAGTCCTTAATACCAGTTCAAATGGTTTACTTTACAGGCCTGTTTCCCAAGATGGAGGACCTCCTTCTCCCCTGTGGCTTCTTCTTCTACTGCTTCTTTTTATTTCTTTTACCTTCTGATGATGAACTTCTTGTCGCACTTTGCTTTGCTATAAAAGTCCTTCCTGTCTTTCACATTACCCCAGACAGACTTTTCAAATTAAAAGCTCAGCAAGGAAATCCGATTTCCGTAAAACACCCAAACCCGTCCAAGTAAAAAATCATAGCTCACTGTGGCTTTGTCACAGCCAGCTAAATTGCCCATCATGGCCTCATCCTCTCTGGCAGTCTAATCCACCCCGTATCTAATTGGCTATCTCACCTCTTCACCAGCTAATGTGTGGTGTGCATACTGGCACAATAATGGCACAATAATGACATCATCTAGTGTGGGTGCTACACATTGGTGGTGGTTGAAGTGCCTCCCCTTTGTCTATGTTGTAAGACACAGCCGGCAGCTCAACCCGGACGGAGAGACACCCCTAGGATGGAAGAATGGGGGAAGGCAGCTTTTCAAGGACACTGTTTTTCCCAAAACGCTAGGTGGCAGCTTCCCTGGACTGCAGCAGTGCCCCGGATTCCCGCAGGGCCATACAGGACATGTAGTTTAATACCACAGCCCTGCTGGGTACCGTGGGTGCCTCCAGGGGACACTGTAAGAGAACTGGAAAATTCATATCTCATTTGTAGCCCGGAAGTACTCCCAAATCGTGAGGACGAAAAATCCGAAGTACTTCCAGGCTGAAGAAAATTCAAGTTCTCCGTCTGACCTGGAAGTGCTGGAAGAACGGAATGGATGGAATGAGAGAGATTTGAGAGTATTGTGTATAGTGTTAAGTTACTTGTCTGTTTATTTGTGGCTGTGGTGCTTGAAGGACACTATTTAAATAAGAAAATAATTAAAAGAAACTTCTTTGTGCTTTTACCTTGTGTTATCAGTGTTTGTGTGTTGGGTTAGAGGAGCAACAGTGCCCTCTAGTGTTACAAAGTAAATCGCTTTGACTAGCATACTGTATATATAAATTGAATCATCTTTATATATAATACGCTACCTTGGCTGTTCGTTTGTCTGTCCAGGATTTTAAATCACCTGTAGCTCGCAAACCCATTGAACTATTGACCTGAAATTTGATACACATATACAATGTGACATTGACTATCTGCTTTCGGGGTGATGATTGACCTCAAAGGTTATCCATCCACCCATTATCCAACCCACTATATCCTAACTACAGGGTCATGGGGGTCTGCTGGAGCCAATCCCAGCCAACACAAGGCGCAAGGTAGGAAACAAACCCCCTTCATATCTTAAATCATTCTTGAGGTAGATTGAAGACTTACGTTCCAGCTTGTGACGATGTGGGTTCTGGCTCCACACTCCCATTTCTGTTTGGGAGCCCTTGAAGCCAACACCGTCGATAATGTTACTGAGTGAGCTAGTCAGTGAAGGCAACAAGTAAGCAAGGGGATGGTAAAAAAAAAGTGCAACAATGCTTTTGTTAAAAAGACAACAAAAATAGTGTTCAAATAAAGTGCAGTGCTTTCATAAAGTCTTCATTAAATAAATAATCCATAAAAGAAATGTGGAGGTTAAAACCAATAAATAGAATAAAAAACAATCCTTTTAAAACGAGGTTTTAACGTTCTTATGGAAGCAGTTTTTAAAAACACAACAATGACAAGCCTGGTGCATCTTTTCTGTTAGCGTCTCACCTGCTTCTCCCAGTTAGGCTTTGCAGCAGGCGAGACGCTCTCTGCAGCTGCCCTCTTCAACTCCTGCAACTGGACTGGAGACCTCCCGATCCCTGGCTTCGGTCTGGCACTCATCCCAGCCTTGGAGACTTGGTTTCCCTGACAACCAGGACGCTCATGCCAGGGAATTTACCGCCCAAGCCTCCTGACTCCCACAGCCCTCTTGGCCTTACGCGGCCAGCCATCTTTCTCTGGTTACTCCCGCTATCTGGTCACTCAGCGGGAGCAACAACAACACAAACACCTGGGTGTCGGCCTAACACCCAGCTTCCTTGCAGCTGCCTGCGAGCACTCATTCGTTCGCTCGCTCACCACACGTTCCACGTGTCTGTCTCTCTCTCTTGCACCACCTGCTTCCTCGCTCCCTGTAACCTCCATTCTCTTCCTTTCCTCTCTCGTTCTTTTTTTTCCATCCTCTCGATCCGACTCACGCTTCTTTTTTATAATGCGAGGGGCCATAGCAGCCATAGCCCATTAGCCGCAGGAGCAATCACGGATGTGGGCAGTTCCTCACCTGTGCACTCGGTGAGAAATGCCCACACCGCAGATCACCCCGCGGCATGCTACAACTACGCCCCCTCACGAATCCGCCTCGATTGCGGTGATTATTTATTTAAAAAATGGCCTTTGCTCAACAAGCTGTTGACCCATAACACCACACAGCTTAAGTGAAAGATGAAAGAAAACGTACTAAGTAATTGCAACACAAACTCTGACTTAATCACTTTTAACAAAAAGTTGCCGACGAAAGAAAAGAAGAAGCGGGCCACTAGGGTGGAGAAAAGAAGAGCTGCTCAGGAAGGAGCAAGCGCATCAACCTCTGAGTAAACGAATGCTAAACGTACAGAGAAAGAGAGAGGATGAAAACTAGGAATGGTCAAGTCAAGTGTATTCACTTCACGTTATCATGCAGTGTGCTGTTACTGGTTAATTATAATCCATTGTCTGCCAGTCTGTCTGTCTTTATATTCCCAGCAGGCTCATGGATGCCCCCACAGAGGTTTGTTCTTTGATGTCCTCTCTGTCTCTATCACCAGGCCACTCCGTTTGCTAATAATGTCTGCAGATGTTATATGTGGTCCCGTTTATAAATGTGTGTTATCACTCGGAGACGGTCCTCACTAAAGAGTACCATGCAAGACTAAAATAAACTAAGCTAACTTGAATTTTCATCCCACACTGCTGTGCTCATGCATGCGAGTTAAAAAGACGCACAGTTTTACTCAAACAGATTTTTCAAAGGGCTCATGTGCCTTTTGCCCAACAAATTCTTTTTTTTTTTTGAAGTGCCTCAGTACTGAAATAATGATTTCTTGAAAATATACTGTCCAACAAATGCCAACAACATATTTATCACAGACAAAAATAACATCTGGAGGGATGCTGGAATGGACTTGTGTTGAAAGATATTAAGAGGCAGCAGATGTACAACATCTGCATCAAAGAAGCTGCTCTTTCAGAAAATTAAAATTACTAAGACATCACCCACCAGTGAATAAAAAAAAAAAAAAAATGAAAGTCACATAGGATTTCAGTTTTACTCTGCTTTTCTGTTTTTTGTGCCAGCCCTGAAATAAAGAAAGGATATTAGCTGTGGGCTGTAATGCAAGAAAAATGAGCATTCTTTATAATCCAAAATAAAAGCTAGCATGATCTTAATTCCTATAACACATGCAGTGTCGTAGTGACATGGCCTCCAGGGTTTACCTTTGTGAACTGCGATCAAAGACGCAGCAAAGTTCTGCCGTCTCAGTTCGCTGAGCTTGAAGAGCTCTTTCATAATACGAATTCAGAACATTACAGAAGCAAAAAAAAAATTGTAGCCATAAGATATGGTGCCTTTCATATCTGTCTGTCCTGTCTTTCTATCTAGTGCAGGGGTCTCCAACCTTTTTTTCCCCCTGAGAGCTACTTTTACCAAATGAAAATGGCTGAGAGCTCCTCATGTTTTCTAACGTTTATTCTCATAGCTTATTTCAATCCAAAAGATTTTTTTGGACATTTACAAAATGTTGGTGTCCACAACTCACATTTTACATTAAAACATCAGAAAAAAATATTGAGTTCACCTGCAAGTGCATTTTGTATGTCTGTACGCATTTTCTAGTGTATGCTCTCATAACAAAACAATGCAATTCCAAATGCACAGATCTGATGTATTCATTTGTCATTGTGATCCGTGTAACTGTTTCACTTTATTCACATATCCAGTTGCACTTGTGATTTGTTTTTGAGTTAGTCAGATGACTTGGCACTGCATGGAGTCAACAAGAGAGGCAGGTGTACGGTGGAGTGGAGCCACTGAGGTTCAATTTCATGGAGTCATTTGAATGTTCATCTGTCAGTCTTGTTCTGAACTTTGACTTCATGACGTTCATGTCAGACTCACAGAGGAATGGAGACCCAAACAAAGCAGACATTTTCAGAGCTGCTTGGTGAAGATTCTTACAGTTCTCTGGCTCTACTAAGTTCCAGAAATGTTTAGAATGCTGTTGAGACTTTAACTGCACATTATTTTAATGGTTTACTAATATATAATATATAAAATCCATTGTCTGTCTGTATGTCTGTCCGCTTTCCACGAGAGAACTACTTAATGGATTTAGATCGGGTTTTTGTCTAGAATTCAGGTTGATTTGGTGACTTCTCTCCTTTTGCTAAGTATCATAGTTCACTTGCGCTGCCGATTTATTTGTGCGAATCCGAGAGAGAGCCGAGGGGAGGGGCCCTCCTCACTCACTTGCCAACTTCGGGGCGTAGTCCTTAACTCCGCTTAGCTAGTGAACAAGAGAACAATTGAATTCCACTTTGTTTGATATTTAAAATAAAGTGTTACTTAGGTCTTGATGAGTTTGAGTCTGGATATTCTCTTTAGTGAATGCCACATTGAAAAGAGAAATTGCAATCATGATTTTGTGTTAAAAGGATTGTGATTTTTTGGAAAGATCACCCACTCCTAATATTACTAATCAAGTTGTCAAATTTATGTAGGATTCATTAACCCTTTGGTGAGCTACTTGGAAAGGAGTGGTGAGCTACCGGTAGCTCGCGAGTGACGTGTTCAAGACCCCTGAGCTAGTGGCTTCCACTGCCTTCATGCTATACAGCATCTTTCATATCTACTTATTAACTCTTTGAGGACTGAATATTTTTTCCAAAAAACTTCGTTTTCTGAAAAGCACAAAAAGCAATGGTTTCACACATAAGTCAACATAGAACGTCTGTTGCTATGTGCTGTGGCTGCTGTTGGCACTTGTACGGCATCTCTGTGGCTGCGTTGGGGGCACTTCGATGGTCAGCAGGAATGCATGGTGGGCCTCTTGTCATCATAAGTAGTGGTCCTGCCAGGGAAACACTGCTGTGGGTGCACAGCTACATGAAAGTGTTCAGCACCACAATTACCTGGGGACCGATCAGATGATGCTGGCACCTCACTTTCGTTTTTGATCTCCATCTCCAGATCACTTGCATCAAACTCGGAATCAGACAAGTCAGAGTCCTATTTAACGAAATTATGTAAAACATCCATGGAATATTTTGCTTTGCACATTCGCTTTGGTCTCTCGTCAGATGTCGGTGCCATTTAGAGGTTGTTTGCTCTTTGCTACTCATGCACACGTAGGGAATCAAGGTTAAATCAACAAAGCTACAGTGGTGTGAAAAACTATTTGCCCCCTTCCTGATTTCTTATTCT
>JANRMT010062796.1:105682611-105721705 GCA_026402145.1 Polypterus bichir lapradei | reverse complement strand
AGTGAGGGCTTTGCCGTTTATTAGTATAGATTTATTACGATTATAGTTATTGTATAGGTATTTTAGACTTACTTTACATTGTTCAGGTACCCATTTCCTTTATTATTCCAACCGTACCCCCATTAACATGTCTATCGAGGTGATCACCATCGATCAAAGAACTGTCACTTACCAAGTGGTTTCCCTGCCCGGAGATGGCACCTGCCTTTTCCATTCTCTTTGTTACATATTGCACAGCCATATCAGGCTCACTTTTGATATCCGGAGGAACATTGTGTCTTATGTGTTGAATGACTGGGACAGGTTCAAGGTGTGGACTGCTGACGGTACAGGAGATAATTATACTAAACAGGAGCACTAGAAGAGTGAAATGCTTAAGTGTACCGAAATGGCCAAATATTTTACACCTTTGGACAACCGCCAATGCCTCTTAAACATCTTAGCTTCACAGGTGACGATGTTTAAACTCTCAAAAGCTGGATGTGAAGTTATCAATGAAACTGGTTGTATACTTACAACGCTTGACAGATGCCGAATGTCTCTTCAACACAAGTCCTAAAAATACTGTCGTAACTGAAACAAACCATGAAACTCAAACCGATTATGACAGCAGCAATCCAAGCTGTGAGATTTGAAACAAGATTACTATTCACATGGCCAACTGTACGTTGCATGCTCAAGAGTAAGCTCAGCGCACAGCTTGGTCATATTGCAACTGGAGGGCCGAACTGACAACGTGGCATACAAAGAGATCCTTAACAAATAATTATTGGTATATTTTCCCTCAGTTTAAAAAGGTTTAATTTTCTTCTTAATAAAAATTTTAAGGCAGTACTTTGCCGCTGCGAAGCGTGGGTATTTTGCTAGTTTATACATAAATCTACACAAGAACTGCACAAGACACAGTTAATTTACAAAAGTCCTGCAGCTCCCCCTGGTGGCACTCATGATCCCCAACAGGGCTGTTCAATGGGACTACATTCCTAGCTTGCCCTGTGGTTCTCCATATTGGAGTACCACCAGTGGGTTGCTGCCATCGCGTGCACACGAGGAAGACATAACACCTGGGAGCAGCCACTGTATGCCCTCCTAAATAGGCCTCCTGTCCTTGGAAGGAGCTGGTGCCCCTCCTGGTTGGGATGACGGACCATCCTTGGTCTTTCATTATGACCTCCTGCCCTGGCAAGGGCCCTCCCTCCATGCTGGTTGGGACGCCAGTCCATCCAACATAACACTCACAGTAGACAAGGCAGAGACACAAAAAAAGGTTAGGATACCACCCTGGAAGCTCCATTTAATAGAGTAACTGAAAAGACAGCTGATAATGGCTCATGGTAAAAAGGTTGCAGATCAAAGATTGCTGTTTGCGTGAATCCTCCATGTTTGCCAGGTTAGCATTTAATGCAATCTTCCCAGATTGAGCTGTTCTAATATTCTGAAGACCAGAAAATGTGGAGATTCTCAGGTGAGCAGTGGGATCAGTCATCTCTGTTGGGCATTTCTTTTTTTTGACTGTAGCGGAGAGAGTAGAATATAGTATTAGCATCAATGCCCTCTCTCGTCCCAGGGTAGAATTGCTTATCTCATCAGAGCATGCACATGTATGACACCGAGCAGTGCCAGGTACTTTGGTTAGTGAGCTATATAAATAAATGATGTTGTTGTTGTTGAGTGTTAACCAGAACCCACCTTCAGATGACATTGTGGTGAGTCAGCCTTCTGCTGTTATGCACTTAAATCTGGAATAGCCTGCCAATAAGAATTTGCCAGGCTAATACAGTGGAGCACTTTATAAAACTGCTAAAAACACATTATTTAACATGGCTTTCTGAAAACTTCATCTTCATCTAATCCTGATACTCTGTGTATTCAATTCATTATAATAACTATTCATGATGGCTCTAAAATCCATACTGACCCCTACTCTCCCTTCTGTTTCTTTTCCCGGTTTTCTGTGGTGGCGATCTGTGCCATCACCACCTGATCAAAGCACCGTGATGTCTTACATTGATGGATTAAAAGCCAGAAGTCTACATGACCGTCATCAAGTCCTTCCACGAGAACCCTAAATACAAAGAGGACTGTTTCATTTATGTTAGGTAGAATGTCCAGAGGGGACTGGGAACCCCTGCAGATTTTATTTTTTCTCTCCAGCCGTCTGGAGTTTTTTTTTGTTTGTTTTTTCTGTCCTCCCTGGCCATCGGACCTTACTCTTATTCTATGTTAATTAGTGTTGTCTTATTCTAATTCTCACTCTGTCTTTTATTTCTCTTTTCTTCATCATGTAAAGCACTTTGAGCTACATTATTTGTATGAAAATGTGCTATAGAAATAAATGTTGTTGTTGTTGTATCACTTTCTCTTCCGCTCTCCAGGATTCTGCCCTCAAGCTTCATCATTTCCCTAATCCCACCTCTTCCTGTCTGTTTCATATCTCTGCAGGCCATTTTACACCTCTGATCACTTCTGTTATGAACTCAAGTCTGTTAAAACATATTTTGCCAGATCTCTTTGCTTGTTTGACAAGTATATGGGGGCAGAATCCCAAAACCTTTATGTTGTTTCCTTGTTTTCTTTCACAATATATATGTATTGTGACTGACGGCCAGAGCCCTTATGAGTATGGAAGGACCAGGGGTCTAGAGAGTGTTTGCAACAGAGGGAAGCCCCCTTGGCTTGCAGCGGAGCCACAGGTTGTAAGCATGGAAGCTCAGCCTTGCTGTGGCCCGTGGCCACCGCCAGGGGAGTGTCTGGACTTTAACAGGGCTCTATTTGGAAGAAGGAAGAAGGTCTTTGGGCACCTGGTGCCCTATAAAAGAAGTCAGCCACCAGTACTCAAGGGCCAGAGTTGGGAGGAAGAGCACAAAGCCTGAGGAGGAGTGGGGGCGGAAGGACTGTTAACAGAGGGACTGTGTTGTGCTGTGGAAAGCAATATTAAGGAAATAAAATGTATGCTGTATGGCAATTGGTGTCCTGCCTTCACAATATATATGTATATTGTCACACACATGAGCATGGGAGGCAGCTAAAAGGCTCAAAGGGAGGTAATTCCATGCCAGACCAGGAGATGGCAGAGTACACTGATCCTTACTCTTTATCATCAACAGACCGACTATGGGTAATTTCGCCTGGATCCGATCACGTCACTTCCGGTTTGGCCCCAAGGACATCACTTCCCCTTCCTGACTCTAAAGCCGCCATGTTTCCCTGTCTATTGGTTCTTGTTTGGACTAAAGTGTGCAAAATTCCGAACCAAGCATTATCTTTAGGCAGTCTATTTTCAAGTATACGGGTGGTTGTCCCCAAACCTGTTTCTGTGTCTGTCTTAATCCTTTCAGAAATATTTATATATTTTACAGAGAATACCTTTTTATTATGAGTTTTGCTCATTAACAAAATGAATTTAATTAGAATATTAAAATAATGCTGTATGTGGTCCAGTGCCGTTCAGATTCATACCGCTGTAGGGATGGCAATTTGTTTATTTTATTTTGGTGGGGATCCCAGGAATGCACAGAGCCTTGGTCCGACTCTCACCGCTCACACACAGAGACACCAAGTGACAGGATATAAACTAATAAAGCTGTATGTCGACTGAACAAAAATATGAGCAACAAATAAACAGTGTGATATATGGCAGGCAGTTTATCCCGGCCAATACCCCCACGCCGCTTGATGGAGTTCTCCCTGCAACATGGAGGTGCCCTGAATTCCAGCAGGGCATCATGGACCATGGAGTTTGGATTCACAACCCTGCTGGATACCTTGGGGGCCGCCGGGGGCGCTGCAGGGAGACATGAACATTGTTTCTGTTATAGCCCGGAAGTACTTACAAGTCATGGGGATGGAAGAACTTCCGGATTGAAGAAAAAGGAGAGTTCCATCTGACCCAGAAGTGCTATGAAATCAAATGGATTGAGTGACAGAAACATTTCCGGGTAAAGAAATATAAAAGGACTGTGGGAAACCCCAGCAGACTGAGCCGGAGTTGGGTGTTAGTGTGACGGAGCTGCTGGGTGGAGAGGAGGATTGTTTATTGTGTATTGTTATTATTAGTGAGAATAGTGGAGGTAGAGGTGCTTTGTGCACATTATTGTTATAATTAATTGATTATTGGGACTTTTTACCTGGTGTTTAGACGTATTGTCTGCGGGGTTCAGAGGTCAACAGCAAACCCTACTGTCACAACAGATAACCCTCCCTTTTCCCACACAATAATATTAAATATTAACACAACATCTAACAATAAACACTAACAACCAAGTGGAAGCGGATGAAATGGAATGGAGAAAAAGATGACGATCCAGCTTTCTGTAAGTAACGTATTAAACAGTCCTATTAATAGTCATGATGCAGTGAGGGGTGATGAGATTTGGGGAGCACTCCCTCTGATGAAATATGATGACCAATCCAACACTACTCACACGACAGTCCATACGTCCTTAAAGGTAGAAACGATATTTCACAAGTGTTACTGCATATGAGACAAACAGGTGAACACAAACATAAAACAACAGGACTTTTTTACTGCTAAGACGGCTCCCTTTGAAGATTCCCACCGGCCCCTCTTGTCCCAAGCAGCCCCTGTGTTCTCCTCAAACTTCCAATCAGGGCAATCCCCATGGGGAAGCTGAGAAGTGGAGTCCTGTAAGTTGTAGCCCTGCTACAACCCCCTCATTTCACATTTCCATCAGGAAATAAATTTACTTATTTTTCACTAGACAGTCGACGTGTTAAAAATCACACTGAGCTTATTAAAAATTTAGGATGTCAACTCTTCCTTACTTTTATGTTGACTTAGCAGATTAGACAAAGACTTTAAAGGGAGGTGGTTAGGTAGGCTGCACAGCTATCATTAAAAACATGGTGTGTGCCCTCTGGGAAGAGTGTGCCACTGACGTACTCTAAAATGGCATCCATATAAAAAAAAGGAAAAGTCACTCCAATGTATAAAATGACACCAGGGTGACCATGTGCCTGTAGAACCTCTTCTGAAGCTCATGGTGTCACCTATTAGAGTGGAGTGCACACTTGAATAAGTGAATTACGAATGTGTATGAAATATCAAGCTTCAGTGTGTGGGTATAAGTGATTATTAATGGCAACTGCTGGCATAATGTAATTTTTAGTGTACATTCATAGCATTGATATTTTCCGTCTTCTGTCTGGCTTTTGTAGTGGATACATTATGTTATGTTTTGTGGATTTAGAAAATGTATTTTCTAATGGATTGGCTGTATGCCACAGTTCAGTTAATTCCTGAAATTGATCAATGGAGGCATAGTTGTTAACATTGTGATGATAGGGACTTTATTTTTTATTTTTATTCATTACAGCCTTGGACTCTAAAAACAAACAAGGTAATGTTTTCACAGTTTAAGATGTTAAGCAACTTAATGGTCTGGTCTGTTTTATTTATTTATTTGATGATAGAGACTTAATTATCTTATTTTTATTCATTACAGCCTTGGCCTCTAAAAATACATAATGTAGTGCTTGGGGGGTTTAAAATGTCAAGCAATTAATTGGTCTGGTTTGCTTTATTTATTTTTGATTTGGGACTTTTTGAAGATATTCATTTTGGAATACATCTTCCCGAGGTGCCATTTTGTTTTTTTGTATCATTTCTTGCTTGTAATGCAGGGCTGCCTTGCTCTTCCTAGGCAGGATGTACAGTATGTGAGCGTGCAGTGTATGAAGTGTTCATCATCAAAGTATAATGGTCAGCTTCAAATGCGCCTTTGAGGCTCGTTTATACTTCACTTCAGAACGCGTACGCACACGTATCATGGCTGCCATGTGTTCCCAGCGTTCACTTGACGTGTCCTCTGAGCAAATCCTCAGAAATTAACATGACGAGTGTGTGAGTTGCAGTACCAGCAAAAAGTCGGGGGTGCACAGCGTGATAAAAGTTGGAACGTGACGTCAGAGTTTCTGTTTACTATCTACATGTGACAGCTATGCGGGTTCGATGTGCGCGCTTCAATGTTTGATGAATGGTTCGATGTGGTGAAGCAAAATGCCGACATACAGATGCATTCGTAGTGCTTTTATATTCAAGCGTTGCATATTCCCGATCGTAATGACACGATACATTTTAAAAGTCTCACATACCATTTTTTGTGCCGTCTTTTTTTTCCCTGGGGCTTCCTCCTGACCTGACAGCAGCGGCAAACAGCAATCAATCACCACACAGAATACATTAAATGTATGATATTCCAACTCTCTGCACATTTAGAATCCTTAGATTTATACTTGATATCACTTTCATGATGAAATGCATTAAAGTATGTATGTTACATTTTACAGATAAATCATTAATTTTGTTTAAATAATGAATAAAGTTAATATTTACACATATGGGGTGGAGCGGTAGCACTTCTGTCTCGCAGGGAGTCACATCTCTGGTATTCCCTTCCTGAAGTGTACATAGTTTTCCTGCTGGGTTTCCACAGTGGGCTCCGGTTTTCTTCCAAAGATATGCAGATTTGGTGACAGTATAATACAATACAATACAGTTTATTTTTGTATAGCCCAAAATCACACAGGAAGTGCCGCAATGGGCTTTAACAGGCCCTGCCTCTTGACAGCCCCCCAGCCTTGACTCTCTGAGAAGACAAGAAAAAACTCCCAAAAAAACCTTGTAGGGAAAAATGGAAGAAACCTTGGGAAAGGCAGTTCAAAGAGAGACCCCTTTCCAGGTAGGTTGGGCGTGCAGTGGGTGTCAAAAGAAGGGGTTCAATAAAATACAATACACAGAACAGAACAAATCCTTAATACAGCATAATAATACAAATTGTAGAAGCACGGAGCAGAATTTAACTGTAGATGATATCACATAATAAGATTTGGATATTTTTAGAGTCCTGGAGACCTCATCCATCAAGCTGCCTCCCCATTTGGCCATTCCACGGCTGAAACGTTGCTCGGCCAGCCAATCTGATGAAAGGACCCCTTTTTCCCATGATTCCTGTGATCCTCCATCAGGGATGACTTTACCATAGGCAGGCAAACAACTTGGCAGGTGGGCCGTGGCACCAATTGCCACATTTTATGTTAACATGACACCATTGTGTGTGTGTGTGCTTGTATTAACCATGCGATTAGCTAATGCCCCATCCAGGGATTGTTTCTGCCTCATGCCAAATGCTTGCTGGAATGGACACATCCCTGGATTGATGGATTTAATCATTAAACATCCTTTTCAGAGATATTGCGGTAAGATGTCATCAGAATTTAGCGGGTGTTCCAGGCAATTCACAACACAGAGAAGCCGAATCTGTTCTCACCGTGATGATATCTCGCACTGCCACCTGGTGGATTCCTCCAGATTTACGTAAAGTACAAGCGCAAGTATAAACAGTAAAACGCTTGTGTAGCAGGATCGTCCGCTGCAGCATGCGTCGCGTGAAGTATAAACCCAGCCTTACTGTCCAAGTTTGTTACCAATTCAAAATTTACAACTCTGCTGTTAAACATCTCTCTACCTATAAATTGTTTTCTATTCTTCAACTTTTGTTTTTCATCCTGAATTTTGGCTTCGGCTACGTGAAACATTCCAGTTTTTGACTCTCTCACTACATCTCACAATTTATGATTTTGTCCCACATCCTTGGGTTATAGATGGCTATGGAAGCATCTACCAACAATGCTTGACTAATCATTATGGCCAAAAATGTGTCCTGAGCTGTGAGGCAGCAACAAATCAATAGAATTAAATACCAGAGCAGTGATATTTCTTGCAGCGAGTGGTTAGACACTCCAGAAGAGACTTATTTCAGACCATCTTGGCCCAGACAAATTCCATGGTGGCTTCCAGTTCAAAAACCATGAAAACTCTGACTCTGGTGGAGACAAGACCCCCAGAAAATCTTTATAAAATAAACAAGTCCTTGTGCAAAAAAACATAAGTAAAAAATGAAAAAAAAAAACCAACACAAGTGAAAATCCAGAACCAGAAAATATCAAAAGAAAACCATTGGCTGTGTCTGTCACTCGGGCATCCAGATAAAGACAGAGGGAGGAGCCAGCAGCAGTGACAATAGGGAGCTCCACCCACAAAATGCAGGAGGAAATGGAATCACATTTAAAGACAATGTAAAAGCCAATCTTAGAAAGCTAATGTTAAGTGCATATCCTGTTTTACTTTCTGTAGAATGTCAGATTCTTACAGTTGCTAGGTTATGGTATAGTCTTTCTACCCCCTGTGAGTTTAAAGAGATAGAACTTTCTTAGCTCTTTCTGAAGAACAGCGTGTTAATTAAGCCAGGTAGGAAATTGTCTCACTGATAACACAGACCATTAGATATGTTTGCCTAACAACAACAACAGTAGCATTTATTTCTAGAGCATGTTTTCATACAAATGGTGTAGCTCAAAGTGCTTTACCAGATGAAGAAAGAAAAAGGAAAAAATATAAAAATAAAATTAGGCAATACTAATTAACAAAGAATAAAGTATGGTCTGATGACCAAAAAAACAAACAAACAAAAAAAAAACTCCAGAGGGCCAGAGAAAAAAAAAAAAACTGCATGGCTTCCAAGGCCACAAGACCATCCAGACCCCCACTGGGCATTCTACCTAACATGATCTCGATCAGTCCTCATGGTTTTCAGACTTCATGTGGAAGAATTAGATGATGATGGTCATGTGCACCTCTTGCCTTCAATCCATCAATGTAGGGACTGCATGGTGCCCTGATCAGGTGGTGGTGGTGCAGATCGCCACCACAGAAAAACCAGAAAAAGAACAGAAGAGAAGAGTAGGGGTTAGTATTGTAGCGGTCAGGATCTGTTAAGATTCACACTGTCAAAAATGACGGTGATTTATTTATTTTAATAGAGGAGACCCCAGGAACGTCCCCAGCCTTGGATCGACCCACACACACACTCAACAACAGAGACCAAATGAAGCGCACTAAGAAAAGTAAACAATTAAGAATATAATGAAATTAAATGAATTAAATGGAAACAATAATACCACCCCTGACCCCTTCGGCGATATTACAATTAACAAATAAACAAAAACACCACACAGCAAAGTCCATGTGAACCAAACCGGATGAAATGAGAGGTGATGAAGTTAAGTCCAGCAATCTGTATGTTGAAAGGGTGAAAGAAAACTCAGTCCTACCGGTAGTTACTGAAAGGATGAAGTCAGATAGATGGTTCAGGAGCGCTCCACTCTTCCGGAAAACCAATAAATTCCAACACAGTCCTCAGTGCACAGGTAGACAGACGATTCAGACCCCAACAAACGAATACAGTCCAGGGGGGTATTTTTTGTACGTGGATTACACGTTTAGCCGGATGTAATTATTGACGATTTGGCATGATCCTGGATCTGTCGGTTTTTCGAAACTCTTGCTGGATGTGTTGTCATAGCAGCACATCCAAATCCTCAAACCTGCTCAGAGCAAGGATTAGCTCACACACTTAATCAGTTTCCGTGCATGGATTTCATGCAGTCATGGCTTTGCCGTTCATGAATGAGCTACCAATTGATATCGGTGCGCAAATTATAAGAAGAGAATTTCATATAGAGAGGGGTTTGCGCAATTGGCAAGATCCTTTATTGTTTCCGGAGGAAATTCTTTTTGAAAGATACCGCTCAGGCCGAAGGGGAATATTGTACCTCAAAGATTTATTAGCACCTTATATTCGAAATCGGACTAGGCGAAGTCGGGCTCTCACAACCAGACAGACAGTATGCATTGCTTTGTTGTTTTTTGCAAGCTGCACCTTTTTTATATACCTGTACTGTAGGCGATGCGGAAAATGTATCTAAAAGTGAAGTTTTCCAGGCAATTTGTAAAGTCTGTTTGTCTCTGAAATATTTCCTTCGGGTTTTCATAGTGTCTCCTGGACACCTGCGTGTGCAGACAATAAAAGAGGTGTTTCATGCCATTGCAGGTACACAGGCAAAATCACCCACAGTTCCATAAAGAATCTCACAATCAGCCTAACATTCTCATTACCCAGGATTTCCAAATGTGATTGGGGCACATGGGACTGATCAGAGTGGAGTCTGATCAAACATTATTTGGAAAATGTACCTCTCCTCCTGATGAATAATCAGACACAGTGTCTTCATCAAATATTTGACCTTCGTCAATATCTCGTTAGTCAGACACAAGTTCTAGGGATGTGACATTCCCTGCAACTGACCCAACAAAAAAAAATGCTATCAGAAACAGGGCGGTGGGCATTTTTCTGGAGAGCCAACTCTTCTGCACGGGTTAGGTCTGGACCATGTGGACCTCCACCTGTTTTTTGCTTGTCTGCCTTCTTATTAGCTTTAAAAGTACTGTTTTTTATATTATATATGATTTTTTATGTCAACAATTCTTTGAATAGTTATATACCAATATTTACCAGTTTGAAGTATATTCTTGTACTTCACTTTAACCAGTTCACATGTTCTCCTTGTGCTCACGTTTGATCTGGAATTATGACATATTAAATAATAATTAATCTGACACATAGGAAATGAAACGCTGCATTCGGTAAGTACAATGCACACTACTTAGCGTTTAATTTGTCGGCCACTTTTTGCCAGCCGTCTTTTCTGGTTTGGGCTGCTTTTGCAGTGTTACCCCTTGTGCATATTAAATCTTAAAATTCTTCATATCCTTCGATTAACAGGTCCTGCTCCGCTTGTGTGAAAAAAATGCGCCCGTTCTTTTGTCATTTTGTTGCAGTCTATCAAAGACTTGCTGATCATGTTTTCTAGACTCAATATATACAGACTTTTCAATCAGTGCAGGCACGCGCATTCATCTCGGATGATTAAATCCAGCTAAACTAATCTATTACACCGCTGCATTTGAAAAACTTACTTATCCCGGATGAGCTTCACTGGCATTAACTCATCCAAGATGAGGCATCTGATCTCGGATGATTTAAGCGACGTACGGAAAATACCCCCCCAGGACACAATGATTAATTAAGGTTCAAATAACAGCAGGAAGCACGACAGATAAACGTAACATACAACACACCAAAACAAAAACTTTTTTTTTCTATTTGCCCCCTGCCCTCCTTTTAACCTCCTTTGACCACCTTTGACCCCAGCAGCCCCTGCCAGGACTGCTGGGAGATGAAGTTCTTACTTAGTAGCACTGCTACAGTATGGATTGTGGAGATATGATAAAAACAATAATTAAATGCACATACAGAATATCAAGGTTACACTAAAATGAAGCTATGAGAAAGCCATGTTAAAATAATGGGGTTTTGGCAGTTTTTTTAAAGTGCTCCACTGTATTAGTGCCTAACGTGCCTAAAATGCCTCAAGTACGACTCTATGTCCAAACTTAGAGAAATGAAAAAAGATTTCCATATGCACAAAGCATAGAAATATTTAACTTAAAATTATCTGTCTTGTTTAAAATTATCCAAAATATTTCCAGGCCAACCTGCAAACGTTGCAATCGAGCTCCAGCCTCACTAGGCAATATGTTTTAGGCCTGCACCAAATTAACAACATTCTGGACCAACATCTTTAAATGCCTATCCGACAGCCTTGGGGTCTAACTAACAGCTGTGTTTGGTGGGCTCACAGAGGGTCTTAAAGTGGGGAAGGATAAACAAACTGTAATTGCCTTTACCTTGAAAAAATCAAATTTGCAATTAGAGGATCTGTGCAAAACTTTTTCAAAATCTGGCAGGATCTAATTAATAATATTTCAGAATAAGCATTTAAATTAAGGAAGTTAATTAAGGAGGTTCTCCCCCCTCTTTTACTCCATTTATCTTTATTCATTTATTATTTTATCTATTCATCTTTACTAGCATAAAGTTTTACACTGCTGGCCTAGTTATCTTTCTCAGGGGTGGGGGAAGATTTGTTTCGAATTTTTATTTTATTTTTTTTCTGTTTGTAAAACTTGAGTTATGTGTATGGAATGTTATTTGATTTTAATAATTTCAATAAAATAAAAAAAGAAATGAATCAAAAACTTTTCTTTTCTTTGCTATATCATTGTTTTTTCTCTATTTTTGTATGAACGGTTTTGCTTTGAACTTTTACTAAAACTTTTAAAACCAAGATATTTTGTCTGTAAAATTATTTCATCACGTGTCACACTGGTGCTTGAATCATCATATGAAGCAAACTAAAAGCTGTAGAACTTTGGTAATTTTGGGGAAACGCAAAATTTTAAGCATAATGAAAAGCATATAACAATATTAAAAATGTAAAAATTAAAAAGAAGAAAAATTCAAAAACAACCATGAAACTTAAAATACCCCAAAAAAACATACCCATACCTGACATGCTCTTGTTACATTTCAGCAAGGGTTCAGGGTTCCTTCCCTGACTGCTGTTCAAATCCTTTTTTATTTTTGATTCATTTGTAGTGGAATTTTGAAGGTAGACCCTTCTGGTGATGGGCCGTTGGCACTGCCTCTTATTGAACCACCCACAAAACACAAGGAATGTAATCAAGGCATACATACATAGACAATGTCAAACACAATGAATTATGCAAATAAGTAGAAAAAAAAGTAAAATAATCAAAAAAATAAAATTAAATTAAAAAATATAAAACTTCTGCTTCTTTATAATATAATCATTGAACTATGTTCACTTGACAGTGGAGGAGAGGAAAACAAAACTTCTAGCCAGCAACTTCCCTGGAGAATGTAAAGTATGGTCCATGGATGAATACAACGCAAGGTCATAGAAAGTTCAGCCATGGTGACTGTTGTGGTGACCTGGGGCTCCCCTTCTGTTTTCCTACAGCAGTAGTCTACACTGGGCTCACTAACATGAAGTCAGAATCTTTCCATCTATTGATTCCATGTCTCCCAGCATCTATGGTGTCTTTACCACAGGAAAAAAGCTTTGAGGTAGAGCAGTGAAACCACATGCCATATCAGGATACCGTGAAGACACGTAGAATTGAAAAGGGCTAGTAATGGGTTATAGTTATTGTAATAAATGACAAATAACAGGAATGAAGAATGCATCAGCTCTAGTCAGGGTATGCTAGGCTAAAGTAGGTGAATCTTCATCTTGGATTTAAAAGCTGAGACTAAAGCAGCATCTCTTATATAAGCAGGAGTGGAAGATCAGCCTGACCCAGACGGACACACAGACTCACAAGTCCAAGAACACACACGTTTATTATTCAGTTCTTTCCACAGCACACACGGTGCCCAATTTTCCACAATGCTTTCAGTCCTTTTTCCTTTATTCTTCTTTTCCTCTGCCGCCTCCACTCCTCCTACGCAAGCTCCGTCCTTTAACTCCCGACTCCGTCTCCCCAAATGGAGTGAGGTGGCCTCTTTTATACTGCACCCGGAAGTGCTCCTCGATCAACTTCCGCCACACCCGGAAGACCTGCATGCCAAGGCTCTGGAGCTGTCCAGGTGCCCCCTGTTGGTGGCCATGGGCCCCAGCAGGGTTGGGTTTCTAAGCTCCAAGCCTGTGGCCCCAATGCAACCTGTGGGGCTGACCTCTCATGTCCTGGGGGAGGTACTGCTGTTGACATATCCTCTCCCCCAGTCCTGTCTTGAATTTGGCATCCCAATCTGTCATGGAACCCTGCCGTCTGTCACACAGGCAAATAATTTTGCAGCTTTGGCACCCTTCTGTTAAACCCTCGACCTCGACTGTTAAAACTGCCCATCACTTAAAGGCCATGTGCCCGTACACCTCAGATGTAGAAAGTCCTCAAAATTCGGCTGATCTGCTTTTCAAGAACCTTTTCCTTGAATATGGATCATCCCATGACTGTCTTCTGGTGAATCTCCACCTCCTGCCCCTTCTGGTATCACTTTGCTAGCCCACTGTCATGTCACAGTAGTCTTAGTCTATGCGTTTACCTTTCTATTCATTCATTAATTGAATCTACTTAATCCAATTTTAGTGTGGAAAGAAGCCACTCTGTTTTGTGCACAAGGCGAAAATCAACACTGCATGGGTCACCATTACATTGCAGGGCTTACTAACGCATGCAACCACACTTATTCATATCAGACTCATTTAGAATATCTAATTAACCAATGGTGCTTAGTAATCTTTAGGATGTGGCAGACATTAAGCAAACATGCAAACTCCCCGAAGACAATTCAGGGCTGGCAAGGGAGCAACGTTAACATCCATGGCACTGTGCCAACCAACATACTTTCTGTTACATAAAATCTTCTAGTCCTCAAAATACTTTTGCAATTTCACCCCACTTTCTTCCCATAATATTCCTTAGATTTAATTTTCCACTCAACTTTTTACACTAAGATAAATACGCTTCACCACCTACGTAAGTCACAAACTTTTTGACCTGCCTCAGACTGCTTTAATATGGGATGCTGGCCTTTTCGAGCCCATGAGATCTGACCAGCAGGCAGCTATTCTCATACATATGTGGTATGCATATCAGCGTTACTCAAAATCACGCCTGCGGGCAAAAGCTGCAGTGTCTGATGTACAAGGTCAGCTAAGCAGCGTGATGGAAGAGACTAAAAGGATTCTGTAGCTTAGGATTCTTTTTTGTATGTGGAGTGTTTCATAAAAAATGTCCTCCAGTTTCTTTATCACACATTTTCCTGAGGCAGAATATTTTCAGATTCTCTGTCTTTTTATATCAGGACCCCTACTATATAAACAGATAATTATTCTTCTAAGACTTAATAATTTAAAGTTCTAAACATAACCTTTGTAAGACCAAGGCAGTAGGTAATCCAGGAACGGTCAGCAGTGCATTTTTATTTTAATCTTGACATCTGACTAGCACCATAGCTAGCGCCCATGCATCTGAAATGAATAAAAAGAAAATTGAAAAGATCTACCATGCAGCGTTAAGTGACCTGCAGCCAGCCCGCCATGCTAATAAGACAGAAGAATCCTCTGCTCATTACCGCACTGAGTGATTTGCATGTTGGGTTAAACCATGCAATTGTATAAACACAAGCAAAATTGCTTTGCTTTGCACTGTGACCTCCCTTTTTTTTATTTTTCTGAGCCTTTCCACCTACAGTGGAGTTCAGGAAGCTAATATCTGCATGGAATATCTGAAAGGTTTTCATCTGGAAGGCAGTGCTTTAAGAATGCGGTAATAAGGATGGGAATTCTAACATTCTGTTGCTCAAACTTCAAGAACAGTTAAAAGAAGAGTCAAGGAGGAGGTGAAGTACATCAGGAATAGTAAAAGGGAATTAAAACATACTGACAATCAAGGCCGGATTTTCCTATAGGCTAACTAGGCTTCAGCCTAGGGCCTCAAGATCAAGAGGGGCCTACATTCAAATTGTTAGCAATTTGAACAAACTTAAAAATGGGAGGTGAAAGGGCCTCATAAGTGGAATAGCCTAGGGCCTCTTTTCATCTAAATCCGGCCCTGCTGACAATGAACTAGCAGATGCTCTAAATTCACACTTTTCTGAAGTCTTCACAGGTGAGGAAGTGGATAACCTCCCAGAGGTAACAGGGACTACTAAGGAGGTACTGAGTGATTTGGAAACTGTAGAGAGAAAAGAGCTGCTGAGATTAAAAAGGCTGAAATCAAACAAATCACCAGCACCAGATAATATTTACCCTTAAGGAAGTTAGCAAGTACATATTGTAAATGAGACACCAAACAAGGAAAGATCTGGGGTTCCACCCTGTATATTGTAAATGCAGAAGTGAAGCAAACTGCAGTACTGCCAAGTAGTCTAAAAAGTGTGTCCAAAACGGGGCTGACTGGGAAAGGTGCTGGGAAGAAAGAGGAGGGTCCAATGGGGAACAGGCAGCAGTGATGTCAGTAGGAGGGTGTGGTCTGGAGACAGAAGTGTAACCTGGTTGGGGTTCTTCTGGTGATCTGTAGAGGAGGGAGAAAAGACGTTTTACCTACAGCGTTTTAGCTTTAGTTAAGTCCATTGACTGCTTTGCATGCATGCACAAGTGAGATAATATATAAACCCTTGACGCATATTTTAGGAAGTCAATGTGCACTCGGGAAATTCAGAATGACTGGAAAATGGCAAATATTATCTTGTTATACTGTATATAAAGGGTGACCAGGCAGATTCAAGCAACTATAGAGTAGTAAGCTTAATGTGGAACATAGGGAAATTAATAGAAGGAATAATTAAGGAAAAGATTTAACTACACATGGCAAGAAAACAGGAGTTTACTGAGCAGTGAGAATGGGTTCAGAAGAGGAAGATCGTGTTTTACCAACCTGCTGGAATTCTATGAGGAAGCAACAAAAGGATATGATCAAAGTGGAGCAGATGACAATTATTTATCTGGACTTTCAGAAAGCATTTGATAAGGTGACACATGAGAGGGTTGGCATCAAAGTAAAAGAAGTGAGAGTTCAGAGTGTGGTGTGTAGATGGGTGCAGAATTGCCTCAGACACAGGGAGCAGTGGGTGATGGTGCAAGGAACCTTATCAGAACTGCCTGATGTTAAGAATGGTGTCCAGCAGGGGTCAGTGCTGGGGTCTCTGCTATTGTTGAATATACTGTATATAAACTAGCTATGTAAGACCATGTTGTAAAAAGCACAGACTCCTAGAAACTATTGAAATCGTCAGAAAAAAAATGAAATGTCGAAATGTCAGGTAATTGAAAGTTTCTTTGGAGGTTTCCTTTTGCCTGCATGCTCTGCTCGCTTGTGTATTAGCAGTGGGAGGAAAAGTAAAAGGGATACCGTTTACCGATGTGCTTGCCTCACAGTCTTGTATTAGTGGCTAAGCGAGCCACTCTTTCTTCAGAGGTTTTGCTTTGCCGACGTGCTGGCCTCACTTGTGTATCCTCAGAGGTGGAGACCTTACCCCGACTCCACCTCTCACTTCTGGGCCGGACAGATGCACACACTTCCACACATGGACGTTTATATATAAGATGATATGGATAGTAACAAGCTGGTTGAGTTTGCAGATGATACCATGCTAGGTGGATTGGCACATAATCTAGAACAGGGGTGTTGAATTCCGGTCCTGAAGGGCCGCAGTGGCTGTAGGTTTTCATTCTAACCAACTTCTTAATTAGTGACCAGTTTTTGCTGCTAATTAACTTATTTTGCCTTAGTTTTAATTAATTTAACTCAGGCCCCTTAGTTGTGTTTTTTTCTTTAATTAGGAGCCAAACAATAATGAGACACAAAACAAGCCACCATATGACCAGCTAAACTGTGACCATCACACAATATCTGAAAATAAATATCTTTCAGGTCACCAAACATTTTGATGGTGTTCTGTGCAGTTCTGGTTACTACGGTATAAGAAACACAGTACTCCAGATCTGGTCTCATAACATCCCTTGACTTAAATTCAATAGGCCTGGAGTTTGACACCCCTGATCTAGAATCCATTATTACAGAGGGACTTGGACATCACACAGGCTTGTGGCGATTTGTGGCAGGTAAACTTTAATGTCAGTAAATTTAAGGTATTACACACAGGAGTTAAAAATGTGAGGTTTGAATAGTACACCTTATGGGAGGGAATTAGGAGTCGTAGTGGATGTAACACTATCAGCAAGATATATGGATATACAGGGGAGCCCAAAAGTAGGCTTACAGTTGTGAATTTGCTGGTATAATCATAACCTGCATGTCTTTTTCCATATGAACAACTGGAAACCTACTTTTGCCAACACAGCAGATTGTAATGTGAATTCAGAGGAAGAGGGTTATGTACCAGGGACAGGTGGGCAAAAGTAGGTTTACATCCGCTTTGCATCCTACATGACCTTCTGCCGCTGAGTCTGCATGACCCTCTACTTCTGATGGACTTAGACATTTTCCCAGCCCCTGTTGCAAACTACATGACCCTCTGCTCACCCCGGGTACACGACCCTCTGCCTCCCAGCTGGCATGACTCTTTGCCCTCCCTGGCTAAATGACCTCTGCTACTGCATCAGGCCCCATACCACTCCTGTCTCTTTTAAGTTACATGACCCCCTGTCTTTTTGACTATTAAGCCCCACCACCACCTTTAAATTAGAGTTCAGGGATTTCACAGCCCTGGGCCAGAGGCAAATGGATATCTGGTCATGTACCCATCCTATGACCCTGAGAAGTCTCTTATTTTTTGGATGACACCCTGCCCCTGTGTTTTGACTATTAAGCCTCACCACTACCTTTAAATTAGAGTTCAGGGTCTTCACAGCCCTGGGCCAGAGGCAAACAGACATCTTGTCATGTACCCATCCTATGACCCTGACCAATCTTATATTTTGGATGATCCCCTGTCAAAGTTAACATCTTTTCTTGACAACCACGTACTGTGGATGAAATGATTGGCTACATATGAGAAGCATATTAAGAAACTGATGACAATAAAGATCTTTGTGCCAATGTGTGCTTGATGTCAGAGAGGCGATATTGTATTGGTTTGGACATGTGCAGAGGAGACATGTTGGGTATATTGGGAAAAGGATGTTAAGGATTGAGCTGTCAGGCAAAAGGAAAAGAGGAAGGTGTAAGAGAAGGTTTATGGATGTGGTGAGAAAGGACATGCAGGTGACGGGTGTAACAGAGGACAGGAAGATGTGGAAAAAGATGATCCACTATGGCAACCCCTAACGGGAGCAGCTGAAAGAAAAAGAAGAAGTGGATGTGAAACTGTCAACCACCAGACAGTTTTCGGAAGCCATTAAGAAGTCATGCGGAGTGTCGGGTTATATAGCACCCTGATGTGTGGAGTACAAGTCACAGGAGGTTCTGCTCAACCTTTATAACACACTGGTGAGGCCTCATCTGGAGTACTGGGTGCAGTTTGGGTCTCCAAGCTACAAAAAGGACATAGCAGCACTAGAAAGAGTCCAGAGAAAAGCGACTAGGCTGATTCAGGGTTACAGGAGACGAATTATGAGGGAATATAAAAAGAGCTGAGCCTTTACAGTTTAAGGAAAAGGACATTAAGAGGAGACATGATTGAAGTGTTTAAAATTATGAAGGGAATTAGTCCAGTGGATCGAAACTGTGACTTTAAAATAAATTCATCAAGAACACAGGGACAAGGTTAGAAACTTGTTAAGGGTAAATTTCACACAAACATTCACAAAGTTTTTCTTTGCCTAGAGAACCTCAGACACATGAAATAAATGACCAAGTAGTGAGGTAGACATTAAGATTTTAGAGACCTTCAAAACTTGTCTTGATGTTATTTTCGAAGAATTAAGTGGAGTGCTGAGATTGGTCGGGCTGAATGGCCTCTTTTCGTCTAAATTGTTGTAATGTTCCCAAGTTATAATTCTGCAGATCCACTGCCCATTAGCATCATGACTTTGTATTCCAGAGAAAAGCAGCATCAAAACAACAGGCAGGACCTGTGTTAAAGCCTGTATGTGTACAGTACAATTGATTAACCAGTCAAACCAGTTTAAGCAAAAGGAGATTATGAGGTGACATATAAGTATATGACAATTGCCCAGGATATTTATGAGGGAGTGATGGCTCAGGTTAATAGTACTTTTTTGGATAACTTTCAAAATCCAAGTTCAAGTAGGTCTGCACCAGGGATCCTCTTTAAGTCCTTACCGCTTTGTTTTCATTATTGATGTGTTGACTCATGGGATGAAAGAGCAACCTCATAGTGCAGGCCTTTTACTCGTGACATTGTTTTGTGAAAGAAGGAAGTGGGGAGGAAGCTGATCAGTGGTGTGATGCTGAAGAGACAGAAAAGCTGAGATACCAAGGAGGTTCACATTCTCCAAGCAGAGCTGGAGATTATATTCCTGCATCCAGATGGCAATATCAGTGAGTCACAGAGAGACGCCAGCTGATGCCGGGTGGTCCTCTTTAGAGAACAACAGGTGCAGCTGCATATCTTTAGCATTGTATGAATAAGCACAAAACATGTAAATGGATGATAGGGCCCAGTGAGCAGGTGTACAGAGAGAAGAGAAGAGAGGCCAACAATGATCCTTTGGACACCCAATGTTCTTGACAAAGAAGAGGTGGATGGAAAAAATAAAAGAAGATCTGAAGAAAAAGAGTCTGACTGTCATGGAGGTGCAGGACTGAGCTGTTAGGAGAAGGCTGGTCAAACACTTCAACCCCAAACAGAATAGGGAAAAGATGAAGAAGAAGATTTCATCATAATAACATTAGTACACTAATATTTCACAAATGAAAATAACTTTAAAATTAAAATTAATTTAGTGCAGAAAACAAACTATTCTATTTGACTCATAACACATATTCAGTTTAATATTAGCTAGTTAATCAATTTTTACAAACATAAGATCAAAAACAAATCAACCCCCACCCCCAAGAAAGAGAGCTAGGCCAGCAGAGTAAAACTTAAAAGCTAGTAAAAATAAGTAAGTAGATGAATTAATAAGTGAATAATGATAACTAGAGAAAAAAGGGGAGATAGTCTGCTTCCTCAGTGCTTTAAAAGCTTATTCCAAAATGTTATTAATTAGATCCTGCCAGGTTTTGAAAAAGTTCTGCATAGATCCTCTAAGTGAGAATTAGATTTTTTCCATTTTCAAATAGTATATAACATCAGTTACCCACTGACTTGGAATAGGAGAGTTAGGATTCTTCCAGTTGAACAAGATAAGTCTACATGCTAATAGTGACATAAAGGCAATCACAGCTTGTTTGTCCTTCTCCACTTTAAGCCCATCTGGGAGTCCACCAAACACAGCTGTTAATGGGTTAGGAGGGATTGTGACACCAAATCTGTCTGAAAGGCATTTAAAGATTTTGGTCCAGAGTGATGTTAATTTGGTGCAGGTCCAGAACATGTGGCCTAGTGAGGCTGGAGCTCGATGGCAGCGTTCACAGGTTGGATCTCGCCCTGGAAACATTTTGGACAATTTTAAGCGAGACAGATGTGCTCGATATATAATTTTGAGTTGAATAATTGTATACTTTGCACATATGGAGCTCGAGTGGATTCTTTGCATTGCTACTTTCTACTCCTTTTCTGAAATATTGTGTGAGAGATCCTTTTCCCAATGTCCTCTTGGATCTTTGAAAGGGAGGGACTGTAAAATGGTTTTAAATATTACGGAGGTGCTGATCAATGTTTTTTCTGGCATAGAGGTAGTGAAAGAAATGTGTTCCAAAATGTTTCCAGGGCAAGATCCAACCTGTGAATGTTGCAATCGAGCTCCAGCCACATTGGGCCACATGTTTTGGGCCTGCACCAAAATAACATTCTGGACCAAAATCTTTAAATGCCTTTCAGACAGACTTGGTGTCACAATTCCTCCTAACCCTCTAACAGCTGTGTCTGGTGGGCTCACAGAAGGTCAAACAAACTGTAATTGACTTTTCTTCACTATTAGCACGTAGACTTATCTCGCTCAACTGGAAGAATCCTAACTCACCTCTGTTAAGTAAGTGGATAACTGATGTTATATACTATACTATACTATCTAAAATTGTAAAAAATCAAATTCTCACTTATACAATCTGTTCAAAACGTTTTCAAAACCTGGCAGGAACTAATCGATATCATTTTAAAATACGCATTTTATTTGAGGAAGAAGATTCTCTCCCCTCTTTTTTTATTAATTTATCTATTTATTTATTTTTACTAACTTAAAGTTTTGTTCTGCTGGCCTAGCTCTCTATTTCTCATGGGAGGGGGTTGATTTGTTTTGAACCAAGACTTCTAAAACTTGACTTATTTGTATGGAATGTTATTTGTTATTAAAATCAATACAATCCTAAAAAAAAAAGAATACTAGCTACCTAACACACATTTTAATCATAGTGAATCAATGAATTTATAGGCCTAAATTGCCAGGAAAAAGCCTATGTATCTTTTTTCAGTAGACTACTTAATACCGTAGACCTTTTAAAATGATCTTTAATTTCATTATTTGAAAGTTAAAAACCACAAGGCATTTAGCAGCTTAAACATGTGTGTACCTTCATTCTTTGAGTGGTCTCTTGATACCATTTAAATAAATGGTTTAGAGGAAACCTTAATTATTTATTAGTAGTTGTATGTATTCAAAGAGGCTTTCCACTGATGGCAGTAATCTACTCTTTAGCAAACCGCCAGTGGGAAAGACTAATAAAAAAAAAAATCCTTTTAACAGAAACATAAACTTTCAGTATACAGTGATATTCTATCTAATGGATGCAGTTTTCAAGAGATGAAGGTAGTAAACTACTTGGCAGCACTGCTCTACTGCCAAGTTGTTTGATGGCTTCATCTCAGATAAAGGAGCACTGGAATCATCCGGGAGGTGGGTCCTCTCATCTGATTGGTTGGTCCAACACCGACTTACCTGTAGATTGGCCAATAGAAGTGAGACAGCTTGTTGGCCAAGGTCTCCAGGACTCTGACTGTGTCCAGCTAGTCTCTGACTCCTTTTCTACAATTTAGCTGTACAAAGAGGCTGATGGACATCTTGTTGTTTTCATTTATGTTATTTAGTTTCAACTTTGTTTATGATGTATTTGAACAAATGTGTATCCTTGGGATTAATAAAGTATCTATCTATCTATCTATCTATCTATATGACAGGTCTGAATTTAGTGAGTGGTATCCTTTATTCACTTTGCCTTGAGAATTGTTGCAATGTTCTCCACCTGCACTTGGTGAGGAGTGATGTGCAAATACAAAGTCGTTTGTACCATTGCGTTGCAAAAGATTGGCTCTCTAGCTCTGTGAAGAGGATTACTTGTATTCTGTTTATTTATTTATTTTTTTGTGTGTTGCGTTTACCCCATTTTTGACATGCTCCAACCTACCTTACAAAGGGTCTCTCTCTCTCTCTCTGAATTGTCCTTCTTAAGATTTCTTCCATTTTCTTCTGTAAACTTTTTTTTCTTGTCTTCTTCTTTTCTTGAGTCAAGACTGGGGAGTCTATTAAAGCCCATTGAGGTATTTCTTGTGTGATTTGGGGCTAAATAAATTGTTGCTGTCTGGTACAAATGAATCGTTGCATTTTCTTTGACAGCCCATTGTGTGCTTACAAGTAGAGCAAGACAGGGAAGAAATAATCTAAATTCAGATAGAATTTGGAAGTAAGTCCCATTTTTCTCCAATAACAGGTGTGGCGGACAGCCAGGGGTTATGCCCGGCCTGGACGCCTGGAAGGACCAGGGGCCTCATGCATAACACCGTGCGTAGAATTTGCACTATAACATGATGTAAGCACAAAAGCCGAAATGTGCTTACGCACAGAAAAAGTCCAGATGCAGGAATCTGTGCGTACTCCAACTTCCACGTTCTTCCAGTACATAAATCCCGGTCAGTGTGAAAAGTAACGCACGTGCACGTGCCTTCTGTCCCACCCTGGCTCCGCCCAGAATTATGCCTCTTTGAATATGCACATCAATATAAATAGCCCTTAAGCTCAGCGTTCTGTGAAAAGACAATGGGAAAAGAACGGGGGGAAATATAATCATTTCAGTGAATACTAAGTGGAGGCAAAGGGAAAACGTACTATTTGTTGATTCAAACAGTGGTATAAACAACAAAAGGAAGTTGATCGAGTGACATAGTGTGTCGGAGAAACTCGAAAGCTCAAGTTCACAAAGTCGCACAGTCCCCGAAATAAAAAAGAAGTCACATATCAAAGTCGCCATGAAAAGCCGAGTTATAGCCCACCATCTGAGTGTTGTATGAAAGCTTATTAGGATACAGACAAAAAAAAAATAGGCACACAGTGGGGAAAAAAGCATGAAATGTCAACTTTAATCTCGAAATTTCCACTTTAATCACGTAGTTTATTTTGTCATTGAAGAAGAACATCATAACTTTAAAATCATTTAATTTACTAGTTTCTCAAATCCCATCGTAACTAAAGTAGCATGTTAAATGCTTTTTTTTTGTATTTGATCTTCTATGTGCTCTATGTGTGTGCTTCACTACGTGCTTCCGTTCTTTCTCTTTCCCCGACAGGACACAGAATCCATTACATTCATGATATTACAGCTCTCTGAATAATTAAAATACTGAGATGTATACGTGATATCATTTTCATGAAGATTGGAATGAAAGCATGTTATTAAACATGGGAACACGATGGCGCAGTGATTGTTTATGTCTCACACAAGATGCTGCTGCACCATGCACGACCTTCGATGAAATAATATTGTAGCAGTACTGTCTCTTTCAAACGTACTAACTTCCAATTCCTGTCCTTACTTTTCTTTCTCCAAATACCCAATCGCCACACAATCAGCTCTGTAATGGACGTTAAGCCATCTGTAAGCTTACAAACTTTTAAGAAACATTGAAATATCTTCATAGTACGTGTTTAATTATTCTGTCCGTCTATCCTTCCAGTGTCGCACCAGCCTCACCAAATATACAGCGTGAGGCAGGAACAATACATGGAACAATACTTGCTAGAGCTGCGGCACCGGGTCCTCACATGTTTAATTACTAACAATACAGATTATTTAAATAAAGTTAAAAGTTTTATCTGTATAATATAATCAACATATTTTGCTGCATTTCATCTTAAAAATGATATCATCATATGTAAATACACGCTTTATAAAGTGGCGCAGGTTGTGCAATATTATAACTGTAGTGCAAGTTTACAGTGGGGTAATTGTACTTATAAGTACAAACAGTTCTACAAGGAGCAATTGATGGACTGATTGACTGTGTTTAAAGTTCTTGGGATGAACCTGTTTCTGAACTGCGAGGTCTGTACAGGAAAGCGTTTTGCCGTGGCTGAGGCAGCGTGTGTTTGATGCTGTATCCCGATAATTCTCTTTCCGATCAGCTGCTGCTGTGATTCCCCACTCAGATACAGTGATATAAATATGGTGCAGTGAGAGTAATATGGAAAAAGATGATCTGCTCTGGCAACCCCTAACGGGAGCAGCTGAAAGAAGAAGAAGGTGCAGTGAGTGTAACAATGCTAAAGCAGTTATGGTATTTAGTATAGTTTGACCATTCTGTGGACCATTATATTAGTACAGGTTAATTACAATCAGATGCATTACACTAATAAACAATATGTGGTTAGTTTCAGTGTATTTACAAAGCTGCGTCAGGAATGTGGATCTAAAAGAGAAAGGGAATCCACAAAGGAACAGTAGCACTGCTTTGACGCTGGGTGCCGCCTGTCTGCAAAACCGAGCGCAGAACTTGCATACGACAGTGTATGAGGTAATGTGGAAATGCGCATGGCTTTATGCCAAGTTCAGGTTTTATACATCGCGATTTGAACGTGGAAACGTTCTTACGTAACATTTCTGTGCGTACGCACCGTTTATACATGAGGCCTCTGGAGAGGGACTACACCTCTCCTGGGCCACAAGAGGGCAGATGCCCTAGTCTGTATGGAGGCCACAGGAACCGAGCATGGAAGCTCAACCCTACTGGGGCCCGGAGGATTGGAGAGCAACCCGGAAGAATGCTGCTTGAAGAATTTCCAGGAGACACCCGGAGTGCTTATGGGTGCTCATGTGGCACTTTCACCACACCAGGTAGTGCCGCCGGAAGACTGTCATAGGGCACCTGGAGCACATCCGGGTAACTATAAAAGAGGCCGCCTCCCTCGAGTAGAGAAGCCGGAGTTTGGAGGAGGAGAAGACAAAGCTCAGAGGAGAGGAGTAGATGCGGTGGAAGAAGGACCAGAAAGAGGCCCGGACTTTGAAAAGGTGTTTGGGGCAGGGGCACTGTGTTGTGTGCGGGACTTTATAAAATAAACATGAGTGTTTTTGGGACATCCTGTGTCTGTCTGTTTGTGTCCGGGCTAACTTCCACACAGGGGACCAATAAATTAAAAAGTATGTGGTGGTTTGAGATTTCACACACAATAAAAGCTCTAATGTTCTGCAGTAATATATTTTTTTGTTTTATTTTGTTTTTAGTTTCTGGCGACAATAGATGGGAAAAATGTCTGTAAGATTTAGCTTTTTGCCGAGAGTTTTGGAACCCGCCAACATTAGAGTAAATAGCCAGCGGGTGTTCATTAACTCCTGGTCAGAAGGAATAAATTAGCACTATAGACTGGCCACCAGCCAACAGACAGGAACATTTGTTATGTTGTTCCAGACAAATTGAAAAGGTCATGGTCACAATGCTGGAAAAATAAGATGAATTACCCAGATATTAAGGCCCAAAGGAGTGTGACCCTTACATCAAATGTGTTTTGTTCTCGGGACAAATCTGTCCTGGGGCAAGAGACCTGTTTAACCCTGCTAACTTGCACTTCACTGGTTCATTACTTGGGAAGAAGGGAGTTTGCTTTTGTGCCCACAGTTTAGCCCACTCCTGCCATAGTTGAAATATGACCATATACATGAAAGTTCACTTCAAGTGTAACGTGGTCTGTGCTAGAAAACCAGAAGACATTTTTTATGTCTTGGATCATTCCACTAGGTGGAGCTCTTTCATATGAAACAACAGGGCAGGCAGTGGGACAAGTGGAATGAACAAAAACCACCTTAATCAAGTCTCAAGGATGGCGATTAGTCCCATTTTCCCACTTTCCGTTTTCAATAATCTCAACACATTGAACAATGCTGTAGCTAGAATTTGTATATTAAACAAAGGCCCTTTGTTTAACATTCACAAGGAGCATCCAATTTGTAAGATATTTAATATGGAATGCAATATTTAAACACCCTAATGCTCACAAATGAAGAGTTTTAAAAACTCATTTCAGCTGAGCTTGGAAAGGTTTTTGCGTACATTATAATTCTCCTCCCATTTTGGATTCTGTGAAGAAAAAGAGGTGGTATGGAGCTATCGGGATTATTTATATCAAAAGCCCTTCCCTTTTATATGAAATAATAAACAGAAGCAGATTGTGGCAGGTCAGGTCACAAGATTAATAAAAAATGATGGTGACACACACGTAGAGCATGTGATGGAGTGTCACAGTACAATACAATACAATACAGTTTATTTTTGTATAGCCCAGAATCACACAGGAAGTGCCGCAATGGGCTTTAACAGGCCCTGCCTCTTGACAGCCCCCCAGCCTTGAATCTCTAGGAAGACAAGGAAAAACTTCCCAAAAAATAAACCTTGTAGGGAAAGGCAATTCAAAGAGAGACCCCTTTCCAGGTAGGTTGGGCGTGCAGTGGGTGTCAAAAGAAAAGGGGGTCAATACAATACAATACACAGAACAGAACAAATCCTCAATACAGCATAAAAATAAAAATTTTACAATTACGAAGCAAAATTTAACAGTAGATGATATCACATAATAAGATTTGGATATTTTTAGAGTCCTGGAGACCTCATCCATCAAGCTGCCTCCCCCGTTTGGCCATTCCATGGCTGAAACAGTTTTGGGCCATCCAGCAGTAGTCAGTCCTTGAGTTTTTATGGCCTGTGCTGACCAACTTTGTGGTGTCCCTTGTCACCTATTCAGTCTGTCCCAGAAAGTGTCACTGCTGTGGAAAGCATCCTGCATTGATCTTATCCCAAAGAAGGCAGATGCCACTTCACCGAATGACAAACAGGTCAGTGACACTTACTGTATGTCTCACATCATGAAGACCTTTGAGAGGCTGGTCCTGGACTATATAGGCCAGTGGTTCTCAAACTGTGGGGCGGAACCCCCTAGGGGGGCGCAAAGTAACAAAAAAGGGGGCGAGAAAGATGTGAAAAAAAGAAAAAAGAATCAAATATATGAAAAATACATCTATTGAAACCAAAACAAATGAACTTAAACTACATTGTGATACTAGAAAAATAAATATAGAGTTAGATAAATGTCGATAAAAGTTAAGTAGGTATAATAAAATATGCATCTATGATATATCATTAAATGAAAAAGAACAAATTGGTATTAGTGGGCTTCTTGCAAAAAAATGTTAGGCGGGGTGCGATTAAAACTGTTATGAAAACTCGGGTCGCAAATACTTAAAGGTTGAGAAACGCTGATATAGGCATTCTCTTGTGGTAGACCACCTGGACCCACTGCAGCTGGCCTATTGGACAAAGATTGCAATGGAGGATGCAATTATCACTCTGTTCCACAGCAACAACATTTATTTCTATAGCACGTTTTCATACAAATGGAGTAGTTCAAAGTGCTTTACAAGATGAAGAAAGAGAAAAAAGAAAAATATAAAAATAAAATTAGGCAATGCTAAGTAACAAAGAATAAAGTAAGGTACGATGGCCAGGAGGACAGGGGAAAAAAAATCTGCAGGGGTTCCGAGGCCACAAGTCCACCCAACCAGCCCTCTCTAGGCATTCTACCTAACATCAATGATCTCAATCAGTCCTCATGGTTTTCAGGCTTCACGTGGAAGAGTTTGATGATGATGGTCATGTGGACCTCTGGCCTTTAATCCAGCAGTGTAGGGACTGCACGGTGCCCTGATCAGGTGGTGGCGGCGCGGATCGCCACCACAGAAAACGGAAAAAGAACAGTAAGAGAAAGTTTATTCTCACCTGGACAAAGCTTTTTAATTTCTCCAGTGTTTTCAGTACCATCCTGCCATCCCTGTTAAGTTGTGCATTCTGTTGTTAACTGATGATGTCATATACTCGTTCAAATGCTTACTTAACTTTGTGGTGGTATGTACACTGCCATATCAATATCAACAGTATATTCCCTTGGTAAGTAAAATGGTCGGCATCTTAATATTAAATATTATACTTCTGAAGAACATAATTTGTTCATTGTAATTGTATTAGTGCACCAAGCATCATTAATATAAACACAGAGTCGGATGTTCTGTCAGCACATTAGAACCTACAGCATCCTAGTTCAACTGCAACGTCTGGTATGCTGGGATTCAGTCATGGAGCTGAAAAAATCAGAAACTAGAAGAGACCATTCAATCAACTGTATGTATCTGGCATGTTAATAATATCTTATTTATTTATGTCTGAATATCACGTGCACCTAAAATCTGGAATAGCCTGCCAATAGGAATTCGCCAGGCAAATACAGTAGAGCACTTTAAAACATTGCTGAAAACACATTACTTTAACATGGCCTTTTTATAACTTCACTTTAACTTAATCCTGATACTCTGTATGTTCAATTCATCATAATAACTATTGACAGTGGCTCCAAAATCCATACTGACCCCTACTCTCTCTTCTGCTTCTTTTTCCGGTTTCTTTGTGGTGGCGGCCTGCGCCACCTCCACCTACTCAAAACATCATGATGCACCAACATTGATGGACTGAAAGCCAGAAGTCTACGTGACCATCATCATCAGGTCCTTCCATGAAAACCCTAAATACAAAGAGGACCGTTTCATTTATGTTAAGTAGATTGCCCAGAGGGGACTGGGCAGTCTCTTGGTCTGGAATCCCTACAGATTTTATTTTTTTTCTCCAGCCCTTGGAGTTTTTTTTTTGTTTTTTCTGTCCACCCTGGCCATCGGACCTTACTTATTCTATGTTAATTAATGTTGACTTATGTTTATTTTTTATTGTGTCTTCTATTTTTCTATTCTTCATTTTGTAAAGCACTTTGAGCTACATTTTTTTGTAGAAAATGTGCTATATAAATAAATGTTGATTGATTGATTGATCTCATCATAACACTGTGATGGAAGGCCAGGGCCATTACCAAGGGAGACAGCATGTGTGGGATATCATCTAGAAGGCAGCCCCCCTTGGGTTGCTACAGCACCACGGATCCCCACAGGGCATGGCCGGAGTTTGGCGCAACCCTATTGGGTTCCTTGGGTGCCACCAGGGGGTGCTGCAGGCACAGCTGATCCCTACGTGGCAACACTTCTGCCACACCTAGAAGTGCTACCAAAAGATGGTCAATGAACACCTGGAGCCACCTCACTCCAGTTGAAGAGCCAGAGTCGGGAGGAGGTGGATAAAACTTGCAAGGAGGGGTGGAGGCCGACAAGAGACTGAAGAAAGAGAAATGAAGAAAGAAGGACTGTGTTTTGGTGCTTTGTACGGTGCTACTGTGGGGAGCAAAAGAAAAGCACTTCCCCACTTAAATAAAGGCACGCTGTGTGATAAGACTGGGCTCTGCGTCTGTCTGTGTCGGGGTTCGAGAAGCTGTATGCCCCCTGCTGATCCACAATATAAAATATGCAAAAGTCTTTACATAATTCACAAAAGGTTCTTAGATGGTTATTTGATGTCTTTTAGATTAGTGATTAGTCAATAGAAAAGAGAATATTTTAGAGTTCCCAACATTCCTTTTTTACTTTCTTGTATATGAAATATAGGGAAAGTATTGTAATCATCCAAAGACTCGATGTTGAGATTCATCTTGATCTTAAACTTCCCTGACTTTCTCATATATGAAGTATAGGGAAAGTATTGGAATCCTCCAAAAATTCCATTTTGAAATTTTGATGATGCTTTAGATCTTCCTGAGTCCGAAAATACCATTTTTGGAATTATATCTGTATGTCTGTATGTCTGTGTGTGTGTGTGTGTAAACATGATAACTTGAGTTCGCTTTCACTTAGGTCAACCAAATTTTGCATACAAGTATTAAGTACAAAATGTAGATTTCTATCAGTGTTTGGACTATTTCCACTAACCGGAAGTGGTAGTTTACCTTTTATTCATGCAGCTACAGAGTCCAATTTATTCAACTTACTTTTATTATAATTGTTCAATATATTATTCATTTGATTTGTTGTTGATGGTTCTTTAATGTACATAACATAAAAATATAATCATTGTCTTGCAGTTTACTCCTCAAATATCCATCCCCATATCTGAGTATACAAGAAGTCTACGGGAGACTACTCCCAATTTTTAAAAAGTGTAGTAAAACAATAAGATATCTGAAGGTCCTTAAAGAAAAGAAACTCACAAGGTAACCAAGCACTTTAACTCCAGTTCAAAAATGTAAGATTTATGGTAGGCATACATCCCAGTACTTGATTAAGGTGCTGATGATCAATGATATCATGTGAAGGTTGAACAAAAGTGGTGAAATGAAACACAAACAGAAGTGTAGGGGAAATAAAACAGGGCAGGGACGGCCAAGCTAAAAAGGAAGGTTGCGGTAGATGTGGCTGTTTAAAACTATGGCAAAAGTGTGCATAGCAAGAAAACACAAGGTGCTCATCCTGCATCACCAATGAGACAGATGTTTCCAGATGTAAAAGCACAAACATATGTGCAAAACTGAGAACCAGACACACAGTGGTCAGCCACAGAAAGTGTGTGGCAATGGAGAAATTCATCAAGCTTAGTTACCTTCAAAACAAGAAGATGTGCTGCACCACTATCAGATCAGAAAATACTGTCAGAAAATACTTGGACCCTGGTACATCCGTCTACAATCTAGAAAAGTCTTATCAGATGTGGTCTTCATGGAAGAGATGAGATCAAAAACGCCATTCCTCTGATGTGCAAATAAAGTTAAACGCCCTATTTCAGGGGTCCCCAGTGGCTGCAGGTTTTCATTCTAACAATTTTCTTAATTAGTGACCTGTATTTGCTGCTAATTAACTTGTTTTGAATTAATTTTAATTGACTAAGATTGGTTCCCCTGAATTCCTTCTTTGTTCCTCTGAATTGCTTCATTTCTTTCTTTAAATGGCACCCAAACAGAAATTAAATGTGAAGTCAGGGAGCCAACAGAAGACTAACTTAGTCAGGGCCTCAAACTCCAACCAATTTCACTCCAAGCAGTTGATTATTTAGGCTCTGATTCTTGAAAATTAAACCCGTTCTTTAATTCCATGGCTTGTTGCTGTTCTCATTGTGCAACAGCAGACATTTCCAAAATTGTTTATGTTCTCTTTTCTAAGAGCGCTGTTCAAATGTTTTAGGGACCTGAGCTGATCAGCATTCCTGAGACCTTCACCTTTCTTTATTTTCAGATATTGTATGATGGTCACAGTTTGCTGGTCATGTTTTGGTTCATTTCGTATCTCATTATTGTTTGCTGCTAATTAAAGAAAAAGAAACAATTGTGGGTCCGAGTCTTCAAGAGCAAGTCAAATAAAATTAATTCAAAAGAAGTTGATAACCAGCAAAAACAGGTCACTAATTAAAAAAAGGGTTAGAATAAAAACCAGCAGCCATTGGGGCCCTCCAGGACTGGAGTTACGGACCCCTGTTCTTTTTGAATATTTATGACAAAATCACCATGTAAATTTGGCCAAGATTACTGAGTGATGTCTTTACTTTCAAACCATGGGAGAATATCAAATATGAAAATTCATTAACACTAGAATTACCAGAGCCTATGAAAAAACTCGTAGATCCGTCCCACCTTAAATCGCTTCTTAAAACCGTTCTCACCTCTCCGCCAGCGTCTTTTGTTAATCTAAATGTGCTGATAAAAGAAAAGCTGCAAGTAGCCGGCTATTCCATCCCCCCAACGACTTAGAACGTGCACAAACTTCTCCCAGCTCATGCCTTGATTATCTGGGAGTGAAGTGGAGTTTTAGAGTGGAAATAATAGATCATTATTTGGAATACACGCATTTCACGTGTGTTCTGTTTCTACAGTAATCCGTGTAAACACATTTTTAAAACAGAAACGTTTTTCATATTGTAGTAGTAAATGACAAAATGTAAGCATAAACTATATAATGTATGAAGCCTGAAGTCCAAATATCAAACACATTTACAAAAGGTACAAATATAACAGAACAAATATGCTTTTATTCAAAAATATAACTGCAGAAAAAAAGCCACCTTAGCATGCCACATTGACACATAGGTAACTCAATTGCCGCGGTAGCATAATGGTATCAACCGCTGACTAGTATTCAGAAGGTCGTGAGTTCGATCCCGCGCGATTCAGTTTTGAGACGTAAACTGTTGTTATTCTTACTATTTTATAATAAAAACATACATTTGATTTCAGTGTGTAACAGGCGGTGTAATTTATGATACTTGTAAAGGTTATTTTTTTTATTCACTTTTCTTTCTCTCTGTCGTGTTCAGGATCTTTCCCTACACCCCCCCCCCCCCCCAAATTGAGAATGCTGTTTTCACATAAAGATGCGCTATAGCTCTGCAGCGTATTTGTGACTGCATTCTCGTACCAATGCTTGTGAACTGAAGTGCCTGCGTGCACTTTTCGTGGCATTACACGTCTATTTTTTGAGCATGCCCGTGTCGCTCAAACACAGGAACATATGTTGGTGTACAAGAATAACAAAACAAGTGCACTTTTATTCTAGACTATACGTGAAGAAAAAATAAAGCAAGTTACAGTAGGCGGTTGATACGACAGCTTGCGTGGTGCAATTCTAAGAACTGCTGATTTCCGATCCGTGCTATATAAAATCATCACATTCAAATATTAACAATTCCCTCACACCCTTCCAACATTCACGACATGTGTACTTGTTGCAGTGTACACATCTCTCTGTGCTATGGTTCCTATTACACTGAATGAGCACCTGACATTGTACTTTCTTCCCTATACAAATAACATTCGAGTATAGCGCGTCTCCAAATAAATAAAATAACATTCGAGTATAGCGCATCTCCAAATAAATCACATTCGAGCTATAGCGCGTCTTCAAATAAATCACATTTGAGTTATAGCGCGTCTTTATGTGAAAAAAAGCAGTGTCAGATGGGGGGGGGGTGATCGTGGACGCGACTGAGAGAATGGAACTGAATTAAAAAAAAAGCTAACCTTTATAATTATCATGCATTTACACTGCCTCTTACAGACTGACTTAAATCAAATGTATGTTTTTATTCTAAAATAGTTCAATACATGCAATATTATTTGAAAAAGAAGAGCGTCAGATCGGGTTTGAATACACGCTGACGCTGTTACAGAAGGAGTCTGCTTATTCAGTGCAGCACTTTCAACGCACAGTACATGCAATATTATTTGAAAACGAACAGCGTCAGATCGGGCGCATTTTCAAACCCCATCTGATTGTTTTCAAATAATATTGCATTAGTGCGATGATGTTTTAACATATATTGTCTCTTTCATTCATCTTGCGGTTTGTAATCAGTGACCGCGTGTTTTTTCCCCGATCTTGCCAGTTCGCACATGTTGCTGTATGGTGCTGTTTCTTTTGTACTCCAGGACATGCAGAAGACAGAATAGTACAGAGCAGTAAGTTCAGCGCTATATGCAATCAGACAGACAGACAGGCAGAGAAGGCACTAGATATATAAATAAACAGGGAAGGCATTGTATATAATAAACAGGCTGGCAGAACGGCGAAGGTTAAAAATAAAGTTTCTCCCTAGCGAAGATTCGAACTCGGACCTCTTGAGGTACAGCAAGTCTGCTGTGTCCTAAGTGACAAAACCTTACCAGTACACCACGGAAGCTGTTGTAACAAGTACTGAACCTTATATGAAAGTGTATTTGCTCTTTGGCTGTCAGGCTTCACACATTTTATAGTTTATGTCTACATTTTGTGACATTTATTACTAAAATATGAAAAAGTTTCTGTTTTAACATTGTGTTTACACAGATTACTGTAGAAACGGAACACGCATTAAATGCGTGTGTTCCAAATAATCATTTATTTCCACTCTAAAACTCCACTTTACTCCGAGATAATCGAGGCATCAGCTCGGAGAAGTTCGTGCACGTTTTGAGTCGGTGGGGGGATGGAATAGCCGGCAGCTTGCAGTTTGTTTTTATCGGCACATTTACAGGACAAAGGAGGCTGGCGGAGAGGTGAGAGCGGTTTTAAGAAGCGATTTAAGGTGGGACGGATCTACGAGTTTTTTCGTAGGCTCTGGTAATTCTAGTGTTAAATGGGAACTTGAGTTATTACTAACATTTGTCTGAGTTTAAATAATGGCCTTGATGAGGGGATGCGACACCCACAAACGGATGCACTATGTTACTAAAATATGTCTTAAATAAAGGGCATACTTTTAAAATTTTGAAGGCCCCAGTTTATGTAAATATGTTAATCAATGAATTAGGTGCAAAATAACGCAGTAGCACTGCTGTCTCGTAGTAATGAGTCTGCGGTCATATCCCAGGTGGTCCACATGGGTTTGCTCTGATTTTCTCCCAATCCATAGATTAGGTGAATTGGCAATTCTAAATCATCCCGTGATGTGTGTGTGTGTATGGGTGTATGATTTCTTTGCCAAAATGTCTGACATCTCTAAAGTTGTGGAGAAAGCTTCCTTACAAAAAAAAATTAATCAAAGCCGTGGATGTAAACATTCAAGGAAACACTTCTCTGTCTGATGAGAGCCTGACGATGTTTCTCTGGGTTTAATTTGGAGAAATTGTGATTCTGTGTTGATTATTGGTGCAAGTACAACAACATTTATGTCTATAGCACATTTTCATACAAATGATGTACAGTGATCCCTCGCTATATCATGCTTCGACTTTCGCGGCTTCACTCTATCGCGATTTTTTCTCATACACGCTTACGTCACTACGCATATGCTTTCTGAGAACTTTTATGTAAGACCCACGATGGCTCCTAAAAGTGCTGCTTTTTCTAAGCCTTCTGACAATAAAACTAAGCGCCGGAGGAAGATTACTATCCAGGAGAAGGTGAAACTCTTGGATATGATCAAAGATGGCAATACCCTACCAAAGCCTCCTCACACAAATGAAAAGACAGCGCCAGCAACTGCCTATCATGATGTTCTTCAGCCGCGCACCCAGACACCCACTGCCTACTCCTAGTACTCCTTCAGCGGTAGAAGACAACGACGCACCTGCTGAATATACTGCACCACCTGAAGACTCTCCTACTGAGGTCTTGCCTTCATAGATTAGTGGTTGTGTGTAAGAACTGTTTGTGTGTGTAATTAAATGTACAGTACAATAATCTACTATATAAAAGCGGTCGGGAATGTCCGTCCCGTGAGTGTAAAGCGTAGCGGTATTCCGCTTATCACAGACTTACTACTTGCGGCTTGCAGCACGAAGCGATGCGATCTGAGCAAAGTTCTGGTGCTCCCATCGTTCCCTTGCTTTTGTGCGCGATGCGCTGGAACAATAGACAATTAATGTTGATGGAGTACAAATGCCTCACCGCGTAGTAAATATCAGGGGAGATGGTGCTTTCTTATTCTCATCTATAGCTTATTTAGTGCACGAAACTCCGTCTTTAGCGGTACAGATTCGGGCTGACATTGTACGACTTTGGACAGGCACTCGAGGGGATAAAAAAACGTAGGTTTTCGGGAGATGTTATGAATGGGCACTTTTATGTTCTCTTTCCCTACACTTACATGCCTGATGTACACATGGAGCGCACACAAATTGAGGATAAAAGTCGGTCGCCTTAAAAGGCGGGTGAGCCTAGTAATAATATGATATTTGTAACGTCTAATATGTCATATTTTCTCTTATTTTGTCTAATATATTGGGTAATACGAGTATAATGGTGACTAAAGGGTGTTATTTCATGTCTAGAGGGCTCTAATAATGTTAAAAAACCTATTTAGAAGGTCATAAACAGGTTTTCTATACTCTAACTGCGAAAATATTCGATTTATAAATAAAGAACCCTACTTCGCGAAAATTCATTTATCACGGTAGAGTCTGGAACGGATTAACCTTGATAAACGAGGGTTCACTGTAGCTCAAAGTGCTTTACATGATGAAGAAAGAGTAAAAAGACAAAATAAATAAGAATTAAAATAAGGGAACACTAATTAACATAGAATAAAAGTAAGGTCTGATGGCCAGGGAGGACAGAAAAAACAAAAAAAAAAAAAAACTCCAGGCGGCTGGAGAAAAAAATAAAATCTGTAGGGGGCCACGAGACACACCCAACCCCCTCTAGGCATTCTACCTAACATAAATGATCAGTTCTTATGGTATTCAGGGTTCACATGGAAGAACCTGATGATGATGGTCATGTGGACTTTTGGCCTTTAATCCATCAATGTAGGGACATCACGGTGCTTTGATCAGGATGTGGTGGTGCAGATCAGCACCACAGAAAACCAGAAAAAGAACAGAAGAGAAATTAGGGATTAGTACGGAGTTTGGATCCACCATGAATAATAATGATAATTAATTGAATTTACGGAGCATCAGGATTAAACTAAGATGAAGCTATGAGAAAGCCATGTTAAAGTAATGTGTTTTCAGCAGTTTTTTAAAGTGCTCCACCATATTAGCCTGGTGAATTTCTATCGGTAAGCTAGTCCAGATTTGAGGTGCATAACAGCAGAAGGTCGCCTCACCACTTCTTTTAAGTTTAGTTCTTGGATTTCTAAGCAGACACTCATTTGAAGATCTAAGGTTATGATTTGGAGTGTAAGATGACAGGCATTCTGAAATATAATTTCTGTTTTCCTCTTTATTTAGTTTGAGAAAATTACTACTCATCCATTCAGAAACACAAGTGAGACATTGTTTCAGTGAATCAAGACGGTTGGTGTCGCCAGGCGCTATTGATAAATACAGCTGTGTGTCATCAGCATAGCTGTGGTGACTCACTTTGTACCTTGAGATAATCTGACCTAATGGAAGCATGTAAATCAAAAAGAGCAGCGGACCCCAGAGAGAGCCTTGTGGAACACCATATAGAATATTGTGTGTTTTTGAAGTATAATTACTACAACTAACAAATAATTTTCTACTGTTAAGTAAAACTCAAACCAATTTAAGACACTGCCAGAGAGGCCCACCCATTGACTAAGGTGATTTGTAAGAATATTGTGATCAATGGTATCAAATGCGGCACTCAGATCTCAGAGGATGAGAACAGATAAATGGCCTCTGTCTGCATTTACCCGCAAGTCATTTACTACTTTAACGAGTACAGTTTCTGTACTGTGATTTGTTCTGAAACCCGACTGAAACTTATCAAGAATAGCATGTTAATTCAACATTCAACATTTCTTCTGCTTTGAAAAATGCATATGCAAAATCAAGAGAAATAAACTTTAAATAGGGTAAGCAAAATTTACTTGACAAGATTTTTTAAAGTATGCTAAATAATCGTAAATACATATTTTGATAAGTCAGTATTTCTTACAGTAAGGAAAGCAAGATTTAATGTCATGATAGAAATACTTTTCACTTGCTTAGATTTCATTTTTTGCAGCTTCTTAAATACTGCAGCTAGGTTCAGCACTTCTGAGAGGACATTTACGACCTTTGCTTTTATGATTGGATGCTCTGCTCCTTAATTATTGAGGCTGCTAAGCATTAATTCTTCATGATAAAGTTGCTCTTTTGCAAATTTGCTTCAGGGCATTGGCTGGATGGATTTCCTCCAGTCTTTCTTTTAGCAATCCCAAGCCTTTTAGAAAGAGCAGGATTAAGAGGTTATCTGTATGTTAGGCCTCATGGATCACATAATTCTAGCTTAATCTGTTACAGAAATGTGGGGTTGGCTTTCTGGAATGGAATTAGGCCTGTTTCCATAAATCTCAATTTACACTAATCCTGCTTTCTGGAGCAGACCCCCGGTAGTGGACATCCTGAAAGCACAACTCTTATGAAATTCTTAAGTACTTTTTGTGTGTATTTTTCTCAAGCATTGTTAATGATCGAGCACTTGTTTTAGGGATTTGTTAAATTCCAGATTTCAATTCAGGCATTTACTTTTCATTCTGCTGTATACTTCATTAGTTGTTGAATTTTGTGCACCATGTTGACTACGATTTTGTTTTGATAGCAGTGACAGATATGTTTGAATCGCGTCATTAGGATAACTGCCTGGATTGATAGGGATATTTCCTAATAGGTCCCGAGCTAACAGTAATTGATACAATGGTTTTAAGAGTCAGCCGAAAGTGTATTTCTCATTCAAGTTGTGGATAGAAAACCCTTTTTCAAAATACCTTTTTGCCGAATCTAATTTTCTTTTTTTACTCTGGTCCAGACTTGCTTACAGATTTCTGACTCCAAATTTTGTCTCACATTTTACTTTGTCGACTGTGCTTGTTATCTCCTGGCTTCAAACTGGCTTCTGCCATTCACTCCACTTGTCTGCTTGCTGACATAACAGCATCAACACATCCAGCAGCTTTTTACTTAATTCTGTCTGACATTTAAAGATTCAGAGTTGAAAAAGTTGGACTGAATTTCATGCATTGAAAAATCTGCCACCATAAGAAAGAAAGAAAGAAAGAAAGAAAGAAAGAAAGAAAGAAAGAAAGAAAGAAAGAAAGAAAGAAAAATAATTCATTTTAGGGAAAACATCTGAAAAAGTTGTGTGAATGTCAGAACTGAAAGGACATAACCCAAGTCACAGAATTATATAAAAATGTATATGTGATTTATTAAATAAAATGACCCCATACTAATTATGAAAAAATGTAATGAAAATGAAATATGTAGAAATAACATGGACATATCTTGGAATGTAATATATATA
>JANRMT010062796.1:105659218-105682511 GCA_026402145.1 Polypterus bichir lapradei | reverse complement strand
TGTTTTGTCACTGATATGAGTGTTGCTGTAATATATATATAGACACACACACAAACATATATACAAACATATATACATATATATATATATATATATATATATATATATATATATATATATATATATATATATATATATATATACACAGTGTATATATATATATATATATATATATTCATATATATATTGTGGTAGATTGGGGGCGCTCTCGCTCCCTTGAACCCCTGTCCACGACTCCAGACACCAGGTAAAAGTCCAATAATCGACTTTATTAAATCTCCACAGTGCACAAAGCACTGGAGCAAATCCTCCACTATACTCATAAATCACAATTAACAAATACAATAAATCAATCCTCCACTCCCAGACGCGTTGCCCTCCTACCACCCAGCTCAGCTCGCCGTCTGGGAGTTCCCACAGTCCTTTTATATCTCCTGACCCGGAAGTGTTCTCCATCCCCAGTCCATGTGACTCTCAATCACTTCCGGGTCAGGTACAAGTTCTTTTCTTCACCCCGGAAGCACGTCATTCTTCTTGTCCACGTGTGCTTCCGGGGCATAGGGAAAATAGCCATTATTCCTCCCTGCAGCATCCCCTAGTGGCCCCCACGGCATCCAGCAGGGCTGCGTATAAAAACTACATTGTCCATGATGCCCTGCTGGTCTTCTGGTGACCTCCATACTGCAAGGAGGGCTCCACCTGGTGGCTTGGGGGTATTGGCCGGCCATCCATCACAATATATATATATATAAAGTTTCACACACATGTGCATGTGGGGCAGCTAAAGGGCCTGAATGACAGTAATTCCACACTGGACCAGGGGATGGCGGAGTGCACTAACTCTTTTTCTCGCTTCTTTACAGACCAATTATGGGAAATTCTGACTGGTCCTGATGATGTCACTTCTGGTTCCAGCCCCAGTGACGTAATTCCTGCTTCCACCCCCAAAGATGGCGTTACTTCCAGTTCCAGTCCTCAATGAGGATGTCACTTCTGGTCCTGGTCTCTATGACATCACTTCCAGTTCTGGCCCCTATGATGATGTCACTTCCTCAACTCCCCTTTAAAGCAGCCATCTTTGTTCCAGAGAACCAGTTCTGTCTTGGACTCAAACCTGTACACATCGTACTTGCTTAAACCCACTTTGCAGCCAGAAAATAATATACTGCCCTGAACCTTTATGATGTCTCCAGTCATTTCTTGTGACAATATATATATACTAGCTGAAGGCTGCCGTAGCATACAGCGGTGTAACAGTAGGAATGGAAAAGGGTGAGAAAGGAATTCAGAAATCAAGAAGAAATAAAAACCTCTTGAAAGAAAAGTTGTGAATAGGTGTTTTGGCGGTGACGACAGATAATGAGTCGAAAGATCTAACCCTGGAAAAAGCCACATACAACTGACCGTGGCTGAAGACTGGTTGTTAGAATTATTGTGAAGAGTAAACAGCATGTGGGTATGAGGAAGGCCGCGCTTCTGAAATTCACTTACGTAAATATAATCAGTAACAACCTCAAAAAGATGTTGTTGTAGAATGTCTCGAAGTAATTCCTACAGCTTAATCCAAAAGACTCGTACTACAATATCAGGTCTGTGCTCCGGTCTTTGGGTATCCGACAGTGCATGTAGAATTTCCGGCCAAGCAGGATTACATGTGAAAGTGATAAATAAATGCGGCTGTCCGAATTTACGTACTATGGCCATGGAATCCTGCTAGTTTTTTTGCATGTATCTTGGACTTCCTGGAAATGTGGACGGTAATATGATCATTTTGCCTACACGTACGTTGTTATTTTCAGCGTTTGCTTGCAGTGTGTCTGACAGTCCTTTGTATTGTTCCAAGCACAAATCTTGTTGATCTAACCTAAAATATTTGAGACGCGCGCCCTCTGTTTTAACATACGCATCTACGACGTACTGTTGGAATAGTTTGCCGCTGGAGTGCAAAATACTAAATATATTCCTCATTGCTAATCTGTACGTGTAAAATTGGCATTGAGTAAGCCTTATTCACTTGGCGGTTCTTTTATCGGGAACATGTTGTAAATTTTTGTGCCAGCCAATGTCTCTGTAAGGGAATAAAAGTGAGTAAACCATAGGATCGCAATTCATATTGAGCATGGAAATCTGTTTACAGGATTTGCCTATGGGACAGATGCAAATGTCCCTTTCGGCAGGCGGTTCGCCATCTTCTCCGACGAAAATTGCTGCAACATTGGTGTGACATATCAAGGCATTGTATCGTCGTAAATCCTGACTTGGGTTTTCCTGGAAAAGCATTCGTACAGATGCTGTTGGACTAGACTGAGTGATTTCATGCATGTGTTTGTATGATTTAGCACAGGGTTTGATGGTTCTGAGCATGAAATCTAGCTAGAGAAGTAAATTTTCACTGCATGCGGAGTTTGCTTTATTTTGTAAGCGTACTTCAGAAGCTTGGTGAGAAATGCCGTGTCGGCTGCAAGTGGGTGGGACCGGTTTTGAAGAGGCGCCGCTGGCAGCATGGGGAGGGCTTTGGAAGAGGATGAATAGGAATCAAGAAATGCTGTGTCGGCTGCGTGTGGGCGGGACCGGTTTTGAGGTGGAAGCAGGACAAACCAGAAAAGAAATATATATATATGTATAACAGATATATATATATATATATATATGTATAACAGATATATATATATATATATATATATATATACAGTATATATATATATATATATATTTTTTTTTTTCTAAGATTATACTTGAAACAAAATCAAACATACCTTTCTCTTAATACCTTTATATATAATACACTACCATGGCTTTTGATTTCTCTGTCCAGGATTTTAAATCACCTGTAGCTCGTAAACCGTTTGACCTAATGACCTGAAATTTGGACCACATATACTACATGACATCTACTATCCGCTTTCGAGTGATGATTGACCTCCAAGGTTATTCCTCTTTTTATTTTTATTTTATTGTCGAATCAACTCTCTGCAGCTGCCAGCAGGGTGGCTGTGCGACACATGCATATGGGTGCCGTTCCCATCCCTACCACCTTTGCTGTCACTTCCCCTACCTCTTCATATCTTAAATCATTCTTGAGGCAGATTGAACACTTAAGTGCCAGCTTAAGTGAAAAATTAAGGAAAGCCTACTGAGTAACTGCAACACATATGCTGACTTAATCAGTTTTAATGTGAAAAGGTGCCGATGAAAGAAGAGAAGAAGCGGGCCGCTAGGGTGGAGAAAAGAAGAGCTGCTCAGGAAGCAGCAAGCGCATCAACCTCTGAGCAAACAAATGGTAAACGTACAGAGAAAGAGGATGAAAACTAAGAATGCTCAAGTCAAGTGTATTCACTGCACGTTATCGTGCATTGCGCCGTTACTGGTATTGTAATAAAAATATGTTGTGTATAAGACATAGTGCACTCTTATTTTGAGGCATTCTACATTTCTGAAAGACCTTTGATGGCTTTTGTTTACACATGGAGAAAGTTTTGCACAGTTTTTGCAATGAATCCAGTTGACTGGTGGAAGCACAGGTAGGCTGTGATGTATTCCACACCGAGACGTGTACAGAAAGCTTCATGTTTTTTTATGCTTCCAGAAAAGTTCTTAAAAAAATTACAGAGCTATTGATATATTAAATGTGTGTCTCTTCAACATTAGTTTCTACAGATGAATACATTTACTGTCAGACAATTAACGTAAATACAACTGGAATATCAGAACAACTGTTCTTAAACAAATATTCTACTAGAGGAAAGATAATAAAAAATGACAAATACAGTGCATCCGGAAAGTATTCACAGCGCATCACTTTTTCCACATTTTGTTATGTTACAGCCTTATTCCAAAATGAATTAAATTCATTTTTTTCCTCAGAATTCTACACACAACACCCCATAATGACAATGTGAAAAAAGTTTACTTGAGATTTTTGCAAATTTATTAAAAATAAAAAAACTGAGAAATCACATGTACATAAGTATTCACAGCCTTTGCCATGAAGCTCAAAATTGAGCTCAGGTGCATCCTGTTTCCCCTGATCATCCATGAGATGTTTCTGCAGCTTAATTGGAGTCCACCTGTGGTAAATTCAGTTGATTGGACATGATTTGGAAAGGCACACACCTGTCTATAGAAGGTCCCACAGTTGACAGTTCATGTCAGAGCACAAACCAAGCATGAAGTCAAAGGAATTGTCAGTATTTTACAAACAACACCCCATAATGACAATGTGAAAAAGGTTTACTTGAGGTTTTTGCAAATTTATTAAAAATAAAAAAAACTGAGAAATCACATGTACATAAGTATTCACAGCCTTTTCTCAATACTTTGTCGATACACCTTTGGCAGCAATTACAGCCTCAAGTCTTTTTGAATATGATGCCACAAGCTTGGCACACCTATCCTTGGCCAGTTTCACCCATTCCTCTTTGCAGCACCTCTCAAGCTCCATCAGGTTGGATGGGAAGCGTCGGTGCACAGCCATTTTAAGATCTCTCCAGAGATGTTCAATTGGATTCAAGTCTGGGCCACTCAAGGACATTCACAGAGTTGTCCTGAAGCCACTCCTTTGATATCTTGGCTGTGTGCTTAGGGTCATTGTCCTGCTGAAAGATGAACCGTCGCCCCAGTCTGAGGTCAAGAGCGCTATGGAGCAGGTTTTCATCCAGGATGTCTCTGTACATTGCTGCAGTCATCTTTCCCTTTATCCTGACTAGTCTCCCAGTTCCTGCCGCTGAAAAACATCCCCACAGCATGATGCTGCCACCACCATGCTTCACTGTAGGGATGGTATTGGCCTGGTGATGAGCGGTGCCTGGTTTCCAAACATGACGCCTGGCATTCACACCAAAGAGTTCAATCTTTGTCTCATCAGACCAGAGAATTTTGTTTCTCATGGTCTGAGAGTCCTTCAGGTGCCTTTTGGCAAACTCCAGGCGGGCTGCCATGTGCTTTTTACTAAGGAGTGGCTTCCGTCTGGCCACTCTACCATACAGGCCTGATTGGCGGATTGCTGCAGTGATGGTTGTCTTTCTGGAAGGTTCTCCTCTCTCCACAGAGGACCTCTGGAGCTCTGACAGAGTGACCATCGGGTTCTCGGTCACCTCCCTGACTAAGGCCCTTCTCCCCCGATTGCTCAGTTTAGATGACCGGCGAGATCTAGGAAGAGTCCTGGTGGTTTCGAACTTCTTCCACTTATGGATGATGGAGGCCACTGTGCTCACTGGGACCTTCAAAGCAGCAGAAATTTTTCTGTAACCTTCCCCAGATTTGTGCCTCGAGACAATCCTGTCTTGAAGGTCTACAGACAATTCCTTTGACTTCATGCTTGGTTTGTGCTCTGACATGAACTGTCAACTGTGGGACCTTCTATAGACAGGTGTGTGCCTTTCCAAATCATGTCCAATCAACTGAATTTACCACAGCTGGACTCCAATTAAGTTGCAGAAACATCTCAAGGATGATCAGGGGAAACAGGATGCACCTGAGCTCAATTTGGAGCTTCATGGCAAAGGCTGTGAATACTTATGTACATGTGCTTTCTCACTTTTTTTATTTTTAATAAATTTGCAAAAACCTCAAGTAAACTTTTTTCACGTTGTCATTATGGGGTGTTGTGTGTAGAATTCTGAGGAAAAAAATGAATTTAATTCATTTTGGAATAAGGCTGTAACATAACAAAATGTGGAAAACGTGATGTGCTGTGAATACTTTCCGGATGCACTGTATATGTTAAAATATATTTATATAATATAATATAGTATTTTATCACTGTTACTGACTGCATATTAAAAATACGTTGTAATTTATGTGCCTTATAGTATATTTCTACCATTTAAAACCACTTTTTTGAAATATATTGTGGTTTACAAAAATGGCAATAATTTAGTTATATTTCAGTATACTGCAAAATATTGCAATATATTTATTGATAAATATTTATATTTAGAAGAATACGCCTATTGTAAGTACAAGTTTATTGTAATGTATTTTAAAATATACAGGAAAATGAGAAACTTACAATTCACGTTCAGTGCATGAATAAACACATTACAAAATACATTTAATGATGAAATGCATTATACAGGAGATGCAATTAATCAATATTCATTTTATGTTCTGAAGAAAACTTGATAAAGGTGTTGTCCACACATTCTGATAGCCTGTTGTGGAAATTCTGCATGGCTCGACGTGACACGTCAAGGGGAATGCCAGCGATTTCCTCTTTGATCCTCCTTTTTATTTCAGCAATGGTTGCATGACGTGTGTAGCACACTTGGCTTTTATGATGTCCCCACAAATAGTGAGGTCTGAGGATCTTGGAGGCCATGGAATGTCACCATTGTGTGAAATGACGCGCCTTTCAAACAATCGTCGAATAGCTGCCATTGATTGTCGGGCAGTATGTGAAGTGGCTCCACCTGGGGACTTCTTTTTTAAGGCTGAACCCGTTTCTTCGAAATTACACACCCGTGTTGTAATTGCAGGAGCAGACGGGACATAGTCATGACGTCCTAACTGGTAATGATGCCAAAATTCCCTTTGTGCAGTAGTCACACTATCACCATTCTTATAAAAGGCTTTCACAGCAAACGCTTGTTGCGCACCACTCCACTGTTCTATTATTACTAATGGCAAGGAGTTCTAAACGAGATTGCATTGGTCCCAAACAACTGCCAATGCCCCAGAGTCACCAACACCTAGTTCCAAAATTTCCTGCTCCACCCTGTATACTTCATTTCTGAAAGGGTTGAACAAAATTGTGATGAAGTTGTAAGTAATTAACAAACCGTATCCTAAGTTTCAGAAGCCCAGGCAATGGCAGATCCTGAAACCACATCAACACATTCAGCAGCCTTCTATTTAATTTGGTCTGATGTCTAAAGATTCAGAGATGAAGAAGTTGGACTTAATTTCATTTGTTAAAAGATTTGTAAGCACACCTAAAAAAGAGAGACAGGAAAAAAATGACTTTACAGTAAAACTTTTTAATAAAGAAAACTATAATTTTAGGAAAATCACCTTAAAAAGTTCTGAGAATGTCAGAATCAAATAAAAATGATGCAAATCACACAAATTGTAACCCACCGTGCTGCATTTTCATTCTCCGGGGTTTGGATCAGCCACTATGGAAGTACATTTTCAAGTAGCAATCAAAGACAAAAGAAACTCCTCTTCAAATGGTGTAAAGTTTACCAGCTGCAGACATCAGCATATATGGCAGTTATCACGCGATGTCTGGAGGTTTTAAAGTCAGCTCACTTACATGGTGTTCTGTTTGCTGCCCTGTCTAGACTGACAGCAGCTCCACCACTGCTCCTGCCTCTCTGAAAACCTCCTGAGGAACACCCAACGCCCCCCACCCCATGAGTTCTTTTAATCTGAAGGATTACCTCTGGAGTGAGAGAGACCCATAGAAAGTGGTCAGGATTTCTGTGTGTTTGAATAAAACTCCAGTGCTGCTCCTTCAAGTGCCAGAATGGTGCCCAGTTCTCACCGCCTGTCTTTTCGTGCAACTCAGAAGCCTAAACAAGACAGAATATTTAAAATATATATTTTGTTTCTTTTCCTATTGAAGAGAATGACCCCATACTTGAGAAATAATAAATACATCTTAGATCTTTTAATTTAACCAGCAGTAACACCTCATTTAGCAGCCGTAACCCCAAGTAACTGTTCCTTCCCTTCATTACTACTTAGCCTTTCACATCTGCATTGAAGTATTTTTGCTTTTTCTTCCTTCCTTCTTGAACTCTTTTAGATGTGTTGGCTGGCATGTATGAACAGGTGCCACAATTATAGTAAAATAAAAGTACTAACTCCCTTTTGAACTCAGCTTTATCATATTCTTAATTCTTTTTTTCAAGCAAAATCAATATTAGATAAAGGGCATCTGAATTAAGACATTTTTTAACGTATTTCGTGTATTGAATAATAAAGTAATTATGTGGGGAAAAGTAATACCCCCCTTTACACTTAAAGTATAAGTTCAATCCCCCCATTTTAGGGTATCATAATATTTGGGACCCCTCAATAGTGGGTCTATTAAAGCCACCATATTTATTACTTTGTCACATATCCCTCAAATTCAATGACTGCTTGAAGTCCTGATTCACAGACATCAGCAGGTGCTGAGGGGTTTCTCTTGTGATGTCTCTGCTAAGCCTCCAATGCAGCCATCTTCAGCTCTTGCTTTTTTCAGGGGCTTGTCCCCTTAAATTTTCTCCTGAGCATATGGAAGGCCTGTTCAGTTGGATTTAAATTGGGTGTCTGACTTGACCATTCAAGAATTTTCCATTGTTTTGCTTTGACAAACTCTTTGGTTGCCTCAGCAGTTACGTTTGGCTCATTATTTCGTTGGAGGATAAAGTGCTATCCAATGAGTTTGGAGGCATTTACTGGAACTTGAGCAGATCAGATGTTTCTACACACCTCAGAATTCATTGTACCACTGCAGTCAGCAGTTAATTCATCAGTGAAGAGAAGTGTGCCAGGGCCTTTGGCTGCTATACATGCCCAAACCATAACACTCCCAGCACCATGTTTAACAGTTGAGGTGGTCTACTTTGGATCTTGGGCAGTTCCTTTCATCGCTACACTTTGCTGTTGCCATCACTGTGATCAGGTTTGTCTTTGTCTCGTCTGCCCACAAGACCTTTTTCCAGAATTCTGCAGTCCTCTTTCCTAAACTGTAATCTGGCCATCCTGTTCATGTGGCTAACTAGAGGTTTGCATCTTGCAGTGTGGCCTCTATTTTTCTGTTCATGAAGTTTTCTGCTGTTTGTCATCTCTGACACATCCACTTTGGCCTCCTGAAGATTTTGTTAGACAGGCATTTTTAGGGGCTTTTCTTAACCATAGTGAGGATTCTTCTGTCATCAACAGCGGAGGTCTTCCTTGACCTACCAGTCCCTTTGTGATTACTGAGCTCACCAGGGTGTTCTTTCTTCTTCATGATATTGTAGACAGTTGATTTCGGTCATCCTAAGGTTTTATTGATGTCTCAGATGGGTTTATTCTTGGTTGTTAGCCTCATAATGGCTTATTTGACTTTCATTGGCACAGCTATTGTTCTCATATACAACAATGGCAACTACAGACTCCAAAAGGTAGAAGCAGGCTGAAGTATCTTATGAAGCCATGAAACCCATCTGAGTGATCACAAACACCTGCGATGCCAAATGTCACAATCTTTATGGTGCACTGAAATGGGGGGACCATGTGGAAAAAGTGTTGTCATTTCTACATGATGTGACCGAAATGTGTGCAGATATCCTTAGAAGAAAGTCTGCAATAAAATTCTTTACTACATGCCTTGGGTGTCTTTAACTGAGGGCAAGTTTCTGTCTGTCCACTCTGTCATAATAACACCCAGGTCAGTGGAGTGTTGCAGTGGTGGTTGTCCTTTTGTAAGTTTCTTCCATCTCCACACAGGTTCTTCATGTTCTTCGTCACTTCTCTTACCTTGGATTTTCTACCACAATTGCTAGTGGTGAGTTCTATGAAGAGTCATGGTTGTTTTAAAAACATCTTGGATGTAAGAATTATGAAGGCAATTGTGCTCTTGGGAACCATGAATGCTGCAGGAATGTTTTTGGAGCCTACCAAAAATTTCTGTCTCCAAGTTTTGCAGGCAAATCAGTTGACCCCTGTTGTTTTTTTATGTTACGTGTGGGAATACTGGAGTGTGCACAGCTGCCCCAACCTGGACACTGACAGAAGGATACAAGAGTCCAATAAAAGCCTTTATTTCATCAGAAAAGCACTCACATCCAGAGTAGTCCCCAAGAACCATTACCAATAATCCCAGCTGGATAAAACTCTGTCCTCTCCTCTAGAGTCTTGCAGCCTCTTTCCTCTTCTGAATACAAGCCTCACCAGCCTTATCCTGTGATGTTCGTCTGGGAATTTACACGTATTGTTGAATGGTGGAGAGGTATGAACTGCTGCCTTATAACCCTAAAGTCCCGGGTTCGAGACCGGGTGCTCTGTGTTTTGAGCAGTGAGCTGCTATTATCATTATCATTTATACAATATAAGAAAAACACACATTTGATTTGAATCTGTAACACTCGGTTCAGAATGGATGAATAGTAACTTAAATAAAGAGAAAACTGAAATCTTAGTGATTGGCAATAATGGATACAATGAGGCTATTATAAATAAATTCTAATACATTAGAATTAAAAGTCAAGACGGAGGTAAAAAGCTTAGGGGTAATTGTTGACTGCAATCTGAATTTTAAATTGCATATTAATCAGATCACTAGGACAGCATTTTTTCACTTAAGAAACATAAGTAAAGTTAGACCTCTTATATCACTGAAAGATGCTGAGAAATTAGTTCACACATTTGTTTTCAGTCGACTAGATTACTGTAATGCACTCCTCTCAGGACTACCCAAGAAAGACATAAATCGTTTGCAACTAGTGCAAAATGCAGCTGCTAGAATCCTAACTAGGAAAAGAAAATCCGAACACATTTCTCCAGTTTTGATGTCACTACACTGGTTACCTGTGTCATTCAGGATTGACTTTAAAATTCTGCTTATGGTTTATAAAGCCTTAAATAATCTCGCCCCTTCTTATATATCGGAATGTCTGACACCTTATATTCCAAATCGTAATCTCAGATCCTCAAATGAGTGTCTCCTTAGAATTCCAAGAGCAAAACTTAAAAGAAGTGGTGAGGCGGCCTTCTGCTGCTATGCACCTAAAATCTGGAATAGCCTGCCAATAGGAATTCACCAGGCTAATACAGTAGAGCACTTTAAAACACTGCTGAAAACACATTACTTTAACATGGCCTTCTCATAACGTCACTTTAACTTAATCCTGATACTCTGTATGTTCAATTCATCATAATAACTATTCATGGTGGCTCTAAAATCCGTACTGACCCCTACTCTCTCTTCTGTTTCTTTTTCCGATTTCTCTGTGGTGGTGGCCTGTGCCACCACCACCTACTCAAAGCATCAAGATGTTTGAACAATTATGGATGGATCAAAAGCCAGAAGTCTACGTGACCATCATCATCAAGTCCTTCCATGAGAACCCTAAATACAAAGTGGACTGTTTCATTTATGTTAGGTAGAATGCCCAGAGGGGACTGGGCCGTCTCGTGGTCTGGAATCACTGCAGATTTAATTTTTTTTCTCCAGCCGTCTGGATTTTTTTTGTTGTTTTTTCTGTCCACCCTGGCCATTGGACCTTACTCTTATTCTATGTTAATTAATGTTGACTTATTTTATTTTCTTACTGTGTCTTTTATTTTTCTCTTTCTTCATTATGTAAAGCACTTTGAGCTACTTTTTGTATGAAAATGTGCTATATAAATAAATGTTGTTTTTGTTGTTGTTGTGTAAATTTTGGCTACTTGTAAAAGTTAGCGCTTGTTTTTGTATTGTTCAGTTTTATTCTCTCAGTGACGTTCACGTGGTACAACAACTTGCCTCTCCCCCATTTATCTCCATTCTTTTCACAAGAGCAGCATTGTGGCTGACACCTGATCAGAACTGTTTGTTGTACCATCAATCAAAGATACGACGTTCTGTGACCGGTATCAGACTGGATAAAGGCAGAACCGTAGCAACAGACCGCTTCTTCACAGCGCTTTTGCCGGCTAATAGACTGCTGGAAGGGATTTAAGGAGGGCCGGGAGTTTTTTTGTAGGATTCAGGAATCCTAGTGTTGAGCCACACCCAGGAGCACTCCAAGTGGTTCATTAAGGATTTCTGGAATTGCCCCCAAGTGTTGCGGAGGCACAAAATAGGGCTCTGCAACTCCTACAGCTCCCCCTTGTGGCATCCATGGATCCTAACAGGGCTGTGCTGACAAATAGTAATTCCCACACAGCCCTGAAGGAATCCGAGGTGGTGTTGTAACCCAGGGAGACTGCCAAATAATCACAAAGTCCTCTCCAACTGCCTTTCTGCATCCCAGCTGGGTAAAGGCTCCAGCCGCCATCTATGACATATGATACACAATGTCAGCTGCGGAACCTTCTCTAGACAGGTGTGTGTCTTTCCAAATCGCGCGCTTTCAATTGAATTGTCCACAGAGGAATTTCAAACAAAGTGTAGAAACCTCTCAGTGGTGATCAAAAGAATGGGATGCACCCGTTCCAGATCTCAGGTGTCATAGCCACGCCATTATGATATTTCAGTCATTTTATTTGTTTATAAATTTGCGAAAATATCTAAATTTCATGTTTTCGCTTTGCCCTTCTGGGGAAATTGAGCGTTGCATGATGTGGGCGGGGAGGGGGCGATGAATTTAAATGATTTTAGCACACGGCTGTAACACAGCAGAGTGTCAAAAAGTGAAGGGGTCAGAATATTTTCTGAAGCCGCTGCATATTGAGTAGGCCTTGGCTATATTCAAGCTTGGCTGTGCACTAATTATACATTTAATTGGAATGATTCACCTACAGTGTTATTTACTTTTTCACACAGTGCTAATTGGTGTGGGATCATTTTGTTTATTCGATAAAAGAAAGAAGTTAAACAAGCTAACAAACGAAAAAACAGGTTATTTGTTCACTCAGGTGACCTTGATTTAACACTAGAAAACATACAGCATCGGAAAGTTGTAATAACAGGGGAAGTCAGGAAGGAGGCAGAAAACTTTTTCTCGGCAAATTAGACATCGTTGAAATCAAGAGAGAGACTCAACCTTTCCAAAATAGGAATTTTTACTTGTCTTCCACACACAGTGGCACTTATGTTTCACATCATGAAGACCTTTGGGAGACTATATGTGGTAGACGACCTGGACAAACATTGGAGTGAAAGATGCAATTATTTCTTGTCTCCACAAGGCTTATTCTCACCTGGAGAAAGCTGACCGCACTGTGAGGATGATGTTTTTTTATTACTGCAGTGTTATCAGTATCATCCAGCCATCCATGTTAAAGGGCCAGCTGAGAGATATGCAGGTGGATGAGCCTGTGGTGTCCTGAATAATGGACTGTCAGGTAGACCACGGTTTGTGAGACTCGAGGACTGTGTGAGCAACAGTGGAACATCACAAGGAGTAGAGCTGTCTGCTTCTCTTTTCACTCTGAACATCTTAGACTATAAATACAACAGCAGGTCATGTCACTTGTGAAATTCTCAGATGATTCTGGACTTATAGGGGTGTATAAGGAAACAAGAGGAGTAAGGTGGAGAACTTTGTTTATTGAGGCAAAGAGAATTGTCTGCAACTGAACATCAGCAAAATCAAGGAACTGGATATTGACTTCCTTTGCACCAAGAGCTTCTATGTCCTATGGCCAGTGTGATTTTCTACACCTTGGTGTGCTGAGCTGGTAACATCACTTCAAGAGAGACCCACTGAATCAACAAGCTAATTTAAAGGGAAAGCTCAGTTATGGGACACACCCTGGACCCCCTGAAGGTTGTAGCAAAGGAGAGAATGAAAGCAAAACTGAGTACCATTATGAACAGTGCTGCATATCCTATGTGGGACACACCAATACTGATGTTCAGCCAATGAATTATTCAGCAGAAGTCGGTCAAGAAATGTGACACGGGGCTCCTTTATACCAACAGCAGATGTCAGAAGTTATCTACAGTGATCCCTCCTCGATCGCGGGGGTTGCGTTCCAGAACCTCCCACGAAAGGTGAAAATCCGTAAAGTAAAAAAAATATGTTTATATGGTTATTTTTATATATTTTAAGCCCTTATAAACTCTCCCACACTAAACCGCATAATCCCTTTATATTCTCTTAGATATTAGGTAAGATTCATTGAAATTATGTATGTAAACACACTGTTTATATACAGTAAAAACTAAATGTTATTTTAAAGATATCGAGTGTCTCCGATATCACATGTGTTACAGCCATTACGATAGACATGCCACCAGCAATAAATATGTACAATGCAAGAAAAATGGTATACAGTAAAATGTGTGTACAGTTACACTAAACGTACGTACATGTACTAAGTACGTAGAAAATTAGTTATGGATACTCACCAACAATGACATGACGACTTGTCCGATGATGATGAGTTTAATTTTAACAAAGGAGAGCGTTACAGCTCTTCTAAAGGATCCTCTTCAGGCGACTGTGTAGCACCTCTGTTGTCATCTGGAGTTTCTTCTTCCACTGAAGGCGTACTAGGTGGTGTTTTGTGGATAAGGAACATCGTGATGGGCAGTTGCTGGCGCTGCTTTTTCGTTTGTGTAAGGAGGTTTTTATACACTTCCGTGGTGTCGTCAAGAGCATTTCTAAATCGCAAAGAATGAATCATTTGCGGGTTACATTTTTCAACCGATGTCTGGAGATCTTTTGCCATTCATAGAATGGTCGCGAGACACTCAAGAGTTAGGCCGGCATCTTCTTCCTGTGCTGGGTCCTCTTGTTCCTTATCTTCCTCGCTCTCTGACTTGGTCATCTCGGCCAAATCTTCATCGCTCAGCATCTCGGAGTGGGCATCAAGCAGCTCATTGATGAAACTTAACTCTTTACACAGCGAAACACGTTGATGCTGAATGAGCGAGACGAAATTTCCTGGCTAAATTGAATTCTTCGCTCAGTCGCTCAACCAATCAGCACCCAGGACCTTAACCGTGTGCTCTGATTGGGTAGCTTCTCAGCCATCTGCCAATAGCGTCCCGTGTATGAAATCAACTGGGCAAACCAATTGAGGAAGCACGTACAAGAAGTAAAAAGACCCATTGTCTGCAGAAACCCATGAACCAGCGAAAAATCCGCAATATATACTTAAATATGCTTACATATAAAATCTGCGATAGAGTGAAGCTGCAAAAGTCGAAGCGCGATATAGCGAGGGATTAATCTATCTATCTATCTGCTTAGCAGATGCTTTTTTCCAAAGCATAATCAAGTTAACATCATTATTTGGGAACAAGTGTTATGGGACAAGTTTACAAATTTGCAAGGTTACAAGTGGAGAATGTAAATTAGAAATGCAATGAGTTATAATTCCTAGATAATAAAAACCCAACAGCTAATAGATAGATAGATAGATAGATAGATAGATAGATAGATACTTTATTAATCCCAAGGGGAAATTCACACCAAGGGGAAATTCACAATATAAGTTAGACACAAATTCACCAATCAAGAGAGTCTTCAAAGGCTTCTTAAACACATTTTTATAAATGGACAAATAACCCAAAGAAATGAGGCGCTATATGATACCAACAGAAAGATGGATTATTTATCTATTCTTCACATGTGGTTTATGCATATACAGAGGAAGGATTTTTTAAATAGTTTGTACAGGTGTGAATATATACAACGTATTTAGAAGATTTTTTTTTCTGAAGATTAAACAGTTGCGCTTACTCAAAAAGTGCATTTTTCAGGCATATTAAGCAACGGTAAGCCTGCCTAGAAGTCTGTGTTGTAACTGTTAATATAAATGAACTCAACCATTACCTTGCATTGCAGATTTACTGTAGTCATTCCATTTTAGCCATTTATTTTCCGACTAACGAGGCATTAAGAAAATTTCCGATTATCACTTTTTACAACATTATGGTGCTTATGTTCCTTTTCCTGAGTTGTACTATTAAGTAATTTTCAGGCTATTTGCTGAAATGATCTTTTTTTTCCTAGTGTAATAAAGGGTTATTGATAATAAACCAATACAGAATAGTAAGAGAACAGTAAGAGTTGAGGTTGATTAAGGCACTGCAGGTTCCCACAGGAAAATTTTAATCATGCCAACCTGGTCATCCATCTTTTTAATTCAGTCATAAAATAATGAAAAAAGGGGCCGCTATAAACAACAAAAGAATGTGCAGAACTAAAGACAGCTGCTGGGCTGTAAAAACGTCTTCTGTAACATGATAGTGAGCTCCATTCTACGGTGCAGTTTATTCACAACTGACTGCATCCTTCTGACAGTGGGCTATAAAGGTGGGAAAACAGAAGGGGTGGAGTGAAGAAGAGAGGAGAAGTTTAGCTCTACTGCCCCCTCTTGACACTGGGGTGGTAATACCTCCTTCAGATGAGCCTGGAGGGTGATTTCCAGACACATATGTCTCTCTATTATAATGAAAAAAATCTTGGGACAAGATATGACCTTTTGAGAGACTTTTTGGAATGAAGTCTCGTGACACGAAGACTTTTAACATGAGATTCTTTCAAGTCACGCCATACTTACAACCATTTTCAAACAAGACCACGGTCATCTAACCTATCAGTTGTGTGAATGCTTTTGTTAGACACACTTCCTGCACTCTCAACTCTTATAAATTTTATCAGGACAATAATTGTATACATTCTAGATACGTCAATGACTAAGCGAAGAAGAAAGAGCAGGGACAAACATTCAAAAAAGTCGGGTAATTTATTAGAGATAAAGAAACTAAATTCACTCACGGGCAGTTATACATTGCGTTGTCATGATGTAAGTCCAAACACGGAATCAAAATTCAATGCGATCTTGAAGAAAAGTTAATTCCAAATATTGTTTTTACTGAAGTTTTAAAGGAAAAGTGAAAATAATAAATATGTAACACTGCCCATTAAAACAATAATTTCTTTAAATTATATTTCCATTTAACCAAACCTGGGGGTGGGCGAGCGAAGCGATCAGGGGACAGAGCCCCCTAGTCTTATAAGAAAATGACATATACTGTAGTACATATAGGAAGGGTATTTCTTCTAAACCAAATAAGGAAAACTTTGATTAGGAGGACTGAAGATCACAACATTTTCCACTGATAAACTTAATCAATTAAAAATCCCAGTGAATTACCCTGCTAAATTAATGAATTAAAAAAAAAATAATTGTCGTTAATTAACAAGGCTTAATGAAACACTTTTTGTCATTCCAAGTAACTGAAGAGTCTTGCTTGGCAGAAGTGCTATGTCTGGTGACTTTGAGGGCCTCTAAATCAACATGGGGAAGCTTTGCATAAAGCGACACATAGGTATGGCGATCACAGAGTTGGTTTTGTATGATTTACCTGATTTGTATTTGTCAACTTCATTTATTTTACTGTACAATTCCATTCATACTATTTTATTCTCATATATTATACAGATCAAAAATAAAACTATATACACAAAAATGTGTTTTTAAACACACCCTACTGCAAGACATTTCCTTACACAAAGACAGTTATAAGTCCATTGGGCTGAGGCCTTTTCCAGGCAGGTTAGGGAAGCCTGACCTGGCCAGTGAAACTTTTTGGAGGCCTCACATCCCCTTTCATTATGTGGAAGTCTCCACATCATAACAAAAAGCTGTATTGCCAGTGGAATATCTAATAACTTAGCAGGGTGAGGTGTGTTGTGTTTATCTGGTGTGTTAATCATGAACCATTGATATCTAGGGGATGATTCTTCAGCATAGGTCTATAGAATGAACGACTTAGAAGGAAACTAGTAATATTTTCCCAAGGTGTTTCAGGGCACTTGCTCTAAGATGTATTCATATAGAATGGTGTTCTTCCTTAAATATCAGCAGCTAAAATGTCTTAACGGAGTCCTCGTCCTTTTACAATGATAAGCCAAGAATCTCCAAAATGGCAGGTGGGATGTTCCCAGTGTGCAGTGGTTAGTACCTAACAAAAGCAGCCCGAGAAAGACTGGAGAACCTGCAACAGGGGTCCAATCTCACAGAAGAGCTATAGTAGCACAAAGTGCTATAAAGCGTAATGCTGGTAATGAGAGAAATGTGTCTGAAACCTGTAGGTGCTCCAAAGGAAGGCTGGGCATCCCACCCAAGATGGAAGAAGATTGCTTACCCAAACCGTGATGGAAGTAAATGGGGGCAGTACTTGGCTGGGATGCCTTATTATTTCTGTCCTGATCAGGATACCCAAAGGCTGCAGAAACCAGTAGGGGAGCAGTTCCTCCCCCACCATTCTAGGTGACAGTGCTTCTCATACAGAGTCCCTGTTTTTGACACCCACAGGGCTGCATGGGAGTTCGAGTCCGGAAGTGTAGCCCTGTAGGGATCCCTGGGGGATGATAGACAGAGCTGCCAGGGGAGGACCTCCTTGGTTTGTATGTGACCTGGAAGTACTTAATACAGGCCACGTCACATCACTGGAAGTACTCCTGGGTTCTCTTTAAAGGGAGCCCATTAATGGAGTCAAAGTTGGGAGGTAGTGGGAAAAACTCAAAGGAGGTGGAGAAGAAGGAAGAATTGTTTTGATTTATTATCTTCTTATATAATACGCTACTGTGGCTGTCCGTTTGTCTGTCCAGGATTTTAAATCACTTGTAGCTTGCAAGCCGCATGAACTATTGACCTGAAATTTGGTACACATATACTACGTGACCTCTACTGTCTGCTTTCGGGGTGATGATTTTTATTACTCTTTTTATTTTTATTTTATTTTATTGTAGAATCAACTCTCGGCAGTGGCCAGCAGGTAGGCCCTGCAGTGCACGTGTACAAGCAACATTCTCATCCCTACCACCGTCGACGTCACTTCCTCTACCTCTTCATATCTTAAATCATTCTTGAGGCAGACTGAAGAGTTAGGTGCCAGCTTAAGTGAAAAATTAAGGAAGTTCAATTAATCAGTTAATCAGTTTTAACGTGAAAAGATGCTGACGGAAGAAGAGGAGAAGCGGCCCGCTAGGGTGGAGATAAGAAGAGCTGCTCAGGAAGTAGCAAGCGCATCAACCTCTGAGCAAATGAATGCTAAACGTACAGAGAAAGAGAATGAAAACTAGGAATGCTAAGTCAAGTGCAGTCCGCTGTTACTAGTTTATTATATTATCGTAGCTTGTGATTGGGAAAGGAATGAGAACGTGCCTGGGAGAAGAATAAAAATATAATTTACTTCAATCTATTTACATATGATATATTGCTAAATCTGTGGTTTGGGGCTCTCTGTCGCCCTTGCGTGCTCACAACCTACATTGCATCACATATTGCTGCGTAGCTGCAGAATGGTTAAAGGGTCAAAACTGATCAAGCATCAAACGCATCTACAGTGGGCATGTAAGCGTCAGGACTGCACCATGGGGCAGTGGGAGAAGGTGGCTTGGTCTGAGGAATCATGTTTTCTTTAAGATCTTGTGGATGACCTGGTAAAAAAATGGCAACAGGACGAACTATGAAGAAGGAATGTTGATGGAAGCAGTGTGATGCTCTGGAAAATGTTCTGCTGGGAAACCTTGGGCCCTGGCATTTATTACTTTGACACGTACCACCCTATCTAAAGATCCTTGCAAACCACGTACACTCCTTAATTCCAATGGTATTCCCTTATGGCAGTGTCTTCATTCAGCAGCATAATTTTCAAAGATTCTTCAGGATTTGTTTGAGGAACGTGATAAAGAGTTTGATGTGTTGACTTGGCTTACAGATTCTCCAAATCTCAGTCGATTTCAGCATCTGCAGGATGCTCTGAAAAAATAAATCCGATCCATGGAGGTCCCACCAACTCACATCTTACAGGACTTAAAGGATCTGCTGCCAGATACCACAGGACACTTTCAGAGGTCTTGTGGAGTCCATCAAACAGATCAGAGCTGCTTTGTTGGTACAAGGTGAATCTACAAAATATTAGGCAGGTGGCTTTAATGTTGTGGCCAATCAGTGTTTATAGTAGCTGCAGACTTTTAAAATGGTTATCACAGATCAGAGATTCTTTATGCTACTCCTCTCATTATGCTTTTTCTTTACTCTGTTGAAGGGTCCATGTTGCCATTTTCAAACTCTCAATTTCTTCTGAGGAGTTCTGTTGCACTTCTCACTGTTTGTCAGATCACTTATTTCTTAAAGGACACATTATCACTTTCATGAAATTTGCAAATTAATTATTTTTCATTCAATTCATCATTGGTTTATCAAAAAGAGATGGTGTGGTTGCAAGTCACGGCAAAAAACAGAGCAGAGGTGTCAACAAATTGGCAAAGGAAAAACAAAAATGACATAAAAAAAGAAGCATTTTCAAGCAAAGAGTTTCTTTCCTGTATTTAAGGTAATTGTGGTCTGACTTGTTCGCCTTCTGGTCTTCCATCTTTTGCATAAACTCCCATAGCACATCACAGTTTAATGTAAAAAGGCAAAAAGAGCCATTTAGTCATAAACACCTATCTGAATGCTAGCCTTCATCAAACGTTCAAAGGAGAAGAAATATTTGAATGCTTTTGCGTAACATAATAGCAGCAACCACTCTATCGTCGCCCAAAGACATTTTTCAGAAATCTCCAAGCTTCCTGCTGAGCCGCTTGCACACACGTTCAAGTAGGCTGTACAGCTAATCACAATGGCAGTGCCCTGCTGACCATTTCCTAATTCAATTTTTTCTACAAAAGAAAATGAGCTATTGTGACTGGAGTTAAAAAAAAAAGTGTCTGAGGAAAGTCAATGAATTAAAATGAACAGAAAGCAAACACACCTGACATAATGATTGAAATCGCCTACTTTTTAAAAGAGTCTGAAGCTTTGAGAACGCCTACCTGAATTCATTATGACACTGCATAGACTGCAAAATTCAATAAGAGCTCATCTGTCAAACAGATAACATCTACAAGTCCCAAATAATCTTCTTAAAACCTAAGGGATTTTGGCTGGTTTATCCTCTAAAAGGGAAGTTCAAGAGGATGGACACCCCACAATCAATCAGTTTAAGCCTCGACTGGGTAATCCCTGTGAAATCCTCACCTCATCATCTTATGCTTTTGTAAATCCCCCTACCGGCACTACACTATGCGACTCTTCAATTCCACCGGGGGGGGGGGGCCCAGGGGGGTAAACATTAACATTATTCAAAGTTATTGTCTGTTATTACCTGCATTTTTATTTCTCTTTAATTTAATATTGTTTTTTGTATCAGTATGCTGATGCTGGATTATGTAATTTCCCCTTGGGATTAATAAAGTATATATCTATCTATCTATCTATTATATAGTGCCTTCCATATCTATCTATCTATCAGTTATATAGCACCTTTCATATCTATCTATCTATCTATCTATCTAAAAGGCCAACCCAATCCATTAGGTCCAACTAACTCACATCTTACAGGACTTAAAGGATCTGCTGCTAATGTCTTGGTGCCAGATACCACGGGACACTTTCAGAGGGTTTGTGGCACACATGCCTTGACAGATTAGAGCTGCTTTGGCAGCTCAAGGTGAATCTACACAACATTAGGCAGGCTTTTGAAATGGTTATCACAGATCAGAGATTCTTTATGCTACTCCTCTCATTCTGCTTTTTGTTTACTCTGTTGAAGGGTTCATGTTGCCATTTTCAAACTCTCAATTTCTTTGGGGATGTTCTATTGCACTTCTCACTGTTCGTCAGATCACTTATTTCTTAAAGGACACACTTTCATGAAATTTGCAAATTAATTCTTCCTCATGCAATTCATCATTGGTTTATCAAAAAGAGAAGGCATGGTTGCATCCCTATATATATCCATCCATATATATCCATATATATATTGTAGCGACCTGGGGTCGAGTCTTGAAGTTTTTCAAGCCGATCTCTGCCGTGCACCTCTCCCAAGCTGTCGGCTTGCGGATCGCCAACGATTCGGCAAGCAGCTGTACCCAGCTCTCTCAGTAACGAGCACTCGTGTCCCATACACCGCACGACTACGAGTGTCTCGGCAGCACACAGCTGTACCCAGCTCTCCAAGTAACGAGCACTCGTGTCCCATACACCGCACGACTACGAGTGTCTCGGCATTGATTGGTCAGATAAATCTTAGCAAAGAATACAGCTCTGTCCTGTTGTATCTCTTTAATCACAGATAGCCAGAAAACAAAGCTCGACATTATTGCACTGTCATGGTCAAGGTCATGCACGAAGACACATTTCACATAACTGGTACTTTTTACAAAATAAATAACCCCGGACGGCGATGACCCAAACCCACCCCACTAATTGAACACAAACACAATCATTATTTACAAGTTAAAAGATCAATAAATACAACAGGAAAACATTAGAACAATCAGTGAACTTACAACCTTCCCATAATGCATCACTCCGATAGCGCTGACTGCCGGGTCGCTACAATATGTACTAGCCATCTCCCACAGCTCGGCCCACGTAGTAGTGAAACAGGACAGTGAGGAGGGCCCTGCCCGGCTCCCTACTCCTCACCTCACACTTCTCTCTCCCCTCATCCCACAGCCTCTGTCTCTGATTAGCACGAATATATCACTCCTGCAAGCAAACTATGATTCTTAGCGCGGCGACAGAAGTCACAAAATCAACCAGAATGTTCAAGCAAATTCTAGAAGAAGAACCAATCTAAATCCGTTAAGGAGTTCTCTAATTTGCTAGCTTTTTTTAATTTGTGTAAATAAGGTCCCTGCCCCATCCCCTCAGTCCTCTGCATGTCTCTCAGATTCATGCAAATAAATTGTTACCGCAAGCAAACTATGATACATAATACAACGAGAGAAGTTGAAAAATCAACCAGAATGTTCGAGTAAATTATAGAAAAAAATTTTATCTAAATCCGTTAAGTAGTTCTCTCGTGAAAAGCAGAAAGACAGACAGACAGACAGACAGACAGACATTGGATTTTATATATAGAGAGATGTGGTGAATGTAGTTGAGAGAATTGTATTTTATATGGTGTTCCTCAAAGATCTATTCTGGGCCTACTGTTATTTACAATCTGTGTGCTCCCACTAGACCAGATTATTTTAAAATACAATCCATATATATATATATATATATATATATATATATATATATATATATATATATATATATATTGTGGAGCCACCCCGGACACAGACAGGCGGACATGTTGTAATCACCACCACACGTTTATTAATACAACTATTTACAATATTTAAAGTGCAAAAGTGCACACAAACAAACCCCAATTCACAGTCCTGGCCACAAATGCCTTTTCTTCGGGCCGCCTCCACACCTCTCTTGTGCCTCGTCCTGCTTCCACCCGACTCCAGCCTCGAATGAAGGGAGACGGCCCCTTTTATACATGACCCGGATGAGCTCCAGGTGTTCCCGGCATTCCTCCCTTGGCCACGCCCCAGCGTGGCGGAAGTGCCGGCTGTCCTCCCGGCAGCTCTCCGGGTGCCGTCCTAAATCTTCCCCCCAGCACTTCCTGGTGTGGCGGAAGTGCTGGGGTAACAGGTCCCCAAGGCATTGGGGTGCCTCCTGGCGGTGACCACGGGCCCCTACAGGGTGGAGCTTCCATGCCCTGTACCCGTGGCCCCCAGAGCAACCAGGAAGGTGGCCCCCACGTGATCCAGGGTGGGCTTAGACCCACATCCGGTCCCTCACGGCGTCCCGGCCGGGTCGTTGCCCCTGGCATCCCTGACAATACATATATATATATATATATATATATATATATATA
>JANRMT010062796.1:105626060-105659118 GCA_026402145.1 Polypterus bichir lapradei | reverse complement strand
ACAGTGGGGGAAATAAGTATTTGATCCCCTGCTGAAGTTATAAGTTTTCTCACTTACAAAGAAATGAACAGTCTCTAATTTTTATTTTTTAGTTTCATTTCGATGGAGAGAGACAGATCTGAAGACAGTTGGGACCACAGTCACCAAGAACACCATTGGTAACACACTACGCAGTCATGGATTGAAATCTCGTAGCGCCCACGAGGTCCCCCTGCTCAAGAAGGCACATGTTCAGGCCCATTGTAAGTTTGCCAGTGGGCACACAGCCAATCTGTGGGAGCCAAAATTCTGGTTGTGTTGTAGGGGATCAAATAATTATTTCACTTAATGATATGCAAGTCAATTTATAACTTTTATATAATGTGTTTTTTCTGGATTTTTGGTTGATATTCTGCCTCCATTAAAATTAAACTACCATGAAAATTAGAGATTGTTCATTTCTTTGTTATTGAGCAAACTAAATATTTATTTACCCCACTGTATATGTAGAGAAGTGTTTTCATCATCACCGACTTTCACTTGGAAGGAATCTCCTCTGAGACCTGCATGTGAGTCAAAGGTGCCTGTTTTAGTTCCATGTTAGTGTTCTTTGCCATCAATTCTTCAATTACTGAGTGGTTATGACGATACAAAAACACCAATTTGTCTCGATAAACCTTTAACATGAATTTTAATTTATGTCTGCAGTTTGTTACACATGTACAAGATTACACAGTGGATGAGTTTGTATTTGTATATTTGACAGAAAGAAAAGTCTTAGTTGTGGTGAGTGTAGTTGAGAGAATTGTATTTTGTATGTCGTTCCTCAAAGATCTATTCTGGGCCTACTGCTATTTACAATCTGTGTGCTAACACTAGACCAGATTATTTTAAAACACAAGGTGACATACCATAGCTATGCAAATGACATACAGCTTTACTTATCTATTAACACCTGATGACCCTGACAATCTGGACTCTGATCCAATGATTGTTTTGCATTTCTGAATGGATGAGTATTAATTTTTTCAAAATAAATAAGGAAAAAACTGAAATTTTAGTCATTAGTAAAAATAGAAATAATGAGGGTTTTAAAAATAAAATTGATCCATTAGAATTAAAAGTCAAAGTGGAAGTAAAGAATTTAGGTGTAATCATGGATTCTGACCTTTAAATCACATACTAACTGAATTACAAAGACTGTTTTTTTTCCAATTAAAGAACACTGCAAAAGTTAGACCTCTTATAACATTGCAAGATGCAGAGAAATTAATTCACTCTTTTGCTTTTTGTCAGCTAGATTCCTGTAATGCACTCCTAATTGGTCTACCTAAGAAAGACATCAAGCATTGCAATTAGTGCAGAACACAGCAACAAGAATCTTAGCCAGAAAATCTGCACACAGCACACCAGTATTAGCGTCTTTACACTGGTTACCTGTGTCTTTCAGAATTGACTTTAAAATGCTCCTAATGGTGTATAAAGGTTTAACACTAGAATCCCTGAAAAAAATTGGAATCCCGGGCTACCTTAAATTTCTTCGCACCTCCTCATCAGCGTCTTTTGTTTTGCAAATGTGTTGATTTGCAGAGACGCAAGTACCTGCAGGAAGAAGAAAGAAAGGGGTGTCGCTCTCTATGTCAATACAAGATGGTGCAACTCTGGAAAAGTAAACGTTAAAATCTCCACTTCCTGCAAGGACATCGAACTGTTGGCCATAAGTTTGCATCTCTATTACTTGCCCAGAGAGTTTGGACAAGTCATTTGTGTTATTGTTTACATCCCCCCTCGAGGGAACGCGGAGATAGCGAGTGACGTCATCCATTCCGCTGTTGCTAAATTACAAACGCAGCACCCTGAGGCGCTTGTGCTAATCGCTGGAGACTTTAACCATGTAACGCTGGACAAAACATTACCTTCCTTCTCCCAGTATGTGGACTGTAACACCAGAGGAAACAGGACTATCGACCTACTGTATGCAAACATTAAAGACGAATACAGCGCCACCCTGCTGCCTGCGCTTGGGAAAGCAGATCATAACCTGGTTCTACTTCAGCCTCACTACAAACCAAGAGTGAGGGCGCTACCTACAACCACACGCTCATTCAGGAAGTGGTCCCCTGAGGCAGAGCAGGCTCTGAGAAAACTGCTTTGGAACTATGGACTGGGATATCCTGCTGGGGTCACATAGTGAGAACACTGAGGAGGTTGTTCACTGCACTACTGACTACATCAACTTCTGTATGGGCATTGTAGTTCCAGTAAGAACAGTACACTGCTATGCTAACAACAAGCCATGGAGTACAAGTGACATCAAGGGCCTTTTGAACCAGAAGAAAAGGGCTTTTAAAGGCGGTGATCAGCATGAGCTCAAGCGTGTCCAGAAGGAACTCCGAGTCCAGCTCAGGGCGGTGAAGGAGCAGTACAGGAGAAAGCTGGAGCAGAGTTTGCAGAATAACAGCATGAAGGAAGTGTGGGATGGGATGAAGATCATCACTGGCTGCAGCTCGAAGCGGGGTGTCACCATCGAGAGAGACGTGGAGAGAGCAAACCAAATGAACAACTTCTTTAACAGTTTTCACCACCCTAACTCACTCTCACCTCAGAATACTGCATCCTCCAACCATCCTTCTGCTGATACCAGCATAGGTGAGACATCCCCACCCACAATTATAGCAGCGCAGGTGAGCAGAGAGCTGAGGAGACTTCGTGCCAGCAAAGCAGCGGGTCCAGATGGTGTATCGCCACGACTGCTGAAGGCCTGTGCGCTGGAACTGGGGAGTCCTCTACAGCGCATCTTCAACCTGAGCCTGGAACAGCGGAGAGTCCCGAGGCTTTGGAAAACATCTTGTATCACCCCAGTCCCAAAGGTATCACATCCTAGTGAGCTGAATGACTTCCGGCCTGTTGCTCTGATGTCACATGTGATGAAGACCATGGAGCAGCTGCTGCTGCTTCACCACCTGAGGCCACAGGTCTGCCACGCCCTCGACCCTCTGCAGTTCGCATACCAGGAGAAGGTGGGAGTGGAGGATGCCATCATCTATATGCTACATCGATCCCTCTCCCACTTGGACAGAGGCAGTGGTGCTGTAAGAATTATGCTTCTGGACTTCTCTAGCTCCTTCAACACCATCCAACCTCTGCTCCTTAGGGACAAGCTGACAGAGATGGGAGTAGATTCACACCTGGTGGCATGGATCGTGGACTATCTTAAAGACAGTCCTCAGTATGTGTGTCTCGGGAACTGCAGGTCCGACATTGTGGTCAGCAACACAGGAGCACCGCAGGGGACTGTACTTTCTCCAGTCCTGTTCAGCCAACATACATCGGACTTCCAATACAACTCAGAGTCCTGCCACGTGCAAAAGTTCACTGACGACACTGCTATCGTGGGCTCCATCAGGAGTTGGCAGGAGGAGGAGTATACAGGTAGGAACCTAATCAAGGACTTTTGTTAAATGGTGCGACTCAAACCACCTACAACTGAACACCAGCAAGACCAAGGATTTTAGGAGGCCCAGGCCCCTCATGGATCCCGTGATCATTAGAGGAGACTGTGTGCAGAGGGTACAGACGTATAAATACTTGGGAGTGCAGCTGGATGATAAATTGGACTGGACTGCCAATACTGATGCTCTGTGAAAGAAAGGTCAGAGCCGACTATACTTCCTTAGAAGGTTGGTGTCCTTCAACATCTGCAATAAGATGTTGCAGATGTTCTACCAGACGGTTGTGGTGAGCGCCCTCTTCTACGCGGTGGTGTGCTGCTTAGGCAGCATAAAGAAGAAGGATGCCTCACACCTGGACAAACTTGTGAGGAAGGCAGGCTCTATTGTGGGCACAGAGCTGGACAGTTTGACATCCGTGGCAGAGCGACGGGCGCTGAGCAGGCTCCTGTCAATCATGGAGAATCCACTGCATCCACTGAACAGGATCATCTCCAGGCAGAGGAGCAGCTTCAGTGGCAGACTGCTGTCACTGTCCTGCTCCACTGACAGACTGAGGAGATCATTCCTCCCCCACACTATGCGACTCTTTAGTTCCACCCAGGGGGGTAAACACTTAACATTATTCAAAATTATTGTCTGTTTTTACCTGCATTTTTATTACTCTTTAATTTAATATTGTTTTTTATATCAGTATGCTGCTGCTGGATTATGTGAATTTCCTATCTATTAGCACAAGTAGCAAACAATCTGCTGAAGTCAGTCGCAACATTTTCAGAGCTCAAGTGTGTCAATCTGGGTGTGAGGTGCCTGGAGTTGTATACGGTAAATAATATATGGTTATTTGGAATACAGTGATCCCTCGCTATATCGCGCTTCGACTTTCGCAGCTTCACTCAATCGCGGATTTTAAATGGAAGCATATCTACATATATATCACGGATTTTTCGCTGGTTCTCGGATTTCTGCGGATAATGGGTCTTTTAATTTATGGTACATGCTTCCTCAGTTTGTTTGCCCAATTGATTTCATACAAGGGACTCTATTGGTGGATGGCTGAGAAGCTAAGCAATCAGAGCACATATTACGTATTAAATAAAACTCCTCAATGATATAAGATATGCTTCCCACGCGGTAAAGCTCTAACAGCCCGTATTGATTTTTGATTGTTTGCTTCTCTCTCTGCTTCTGACAGAGGGGGTGTGAGCAGAGGGGCTGTTTGCACAGAGGCTGTTTGCTTAGAAGATACGGACCCGGAAGTGCCTGTAAAAAATGCTGAAAGACTACCTTCACATTGATCCCTTTATTGCGGCTGCTTTATCGCGGTGCTTCCCATACTTAAAAGCCCAACAGCCCTATTGATTTTTGCTTGTTTACTTTTCTGGCGCACGCTCTCTCTGACATTCTCTGCTCCTGACGCGCACACTCCTTTGAAGAGGAAGATATGTTTGCATTCTTTTAATTGTGAGAAAGAACTGTCATCTCTGTCTTCTCATGGAGCACAGTTTAAACTTTTGACTAAAGGGTGTTATTTCATGTCTAGAGGGCTCTAATAATGTTAAAAAACCGTATTTAGAAGGTCGTAAACAGGCTTTCAATGCTCTAACTGCGAAAATATTAGATTTATAAATTAAGAATCCTACTTCGTGGAAATTCATTTATCTGTCTGAAGTGGATTAACCGCGATAAACGAAGGTTTACTAGTATAACTGTGTGGAGAATATTTATAAACAGTGTGGTAGAGTTTCTAAGGGCTTAAAATATATAAAAATAACCATACAAACATATGGTTTCTAGTTCGCGGATTTTCGCCTATCGCAGGGGGGTTCTGGAATGCAATCCCCGCAATCGAGGAGGGATTACTGTACATACATTTCATGTGCGTTCCACGTCTACAACGATCTGTGTAAATGTAGGATGACAGGAAATGAGAGGCAAGTAATGCTGAACACATAACTAAAACATACACTTTTTCCATGTTATAGTAAGAATGACGTGAAGTGTATAATGTGTGAAGACTTTAGTCTAAATATCAAATAAACATGTGTGCTTTTATTCAAGAATGTAACCAAAGAAAAAGAAAACATTCAATTTACATGTTGCTGAAATGTCAATTGATAGAAAGTTGATATATCTTCTTGGATGCTGTGATGGTAATAACTGCTGCCTTTTAACCAAAAGGTTGCGGGTTCGAGTCCAGGTGCTCCACGTTTTGCTAGTGAGCTGCTGTTAGTATTAGTACAGTATAATATAATAAAAACATACATTCGATTCGAGTCTCTAACACCCAGTGTAAATTTTAGCTACTAGTAAAAGTTACAGCTTGTTTTTTTATTATTCAGTTTTATTCTCTCAGTGATGTTCACATGGTACAATGAACTTGCCTCTCACTCTCTGAGTTGATGCTGTTTATCTCCATTCTTTTCATAAGAGCAGCGCTGTAGTTGATGCCTGTTCAGGAGTATTTGTTGTACCGGCAATCAAAGATAAGATGTCCCGTGGCCACTATCAGACTATCATGCATCAATTTGCGCTTTGACAACAAAGACACCCCCGAAGAATGTGTGAAAAATTACAGGTTTACTGCGATTTCAGACATTTGGCAACATTTTGTTGAGAACTGTGTTTTAAGTTACAACCCAAGGGCAAAGACTTTCCTAGTCTGTGGTCATAAAGCTTATGGAGCCATTTCTGGACAAAGGCAGAACCGTAACAACGGACAGTTTCTTCACAGCTATTTTGCTGGCTATAGACTGCTGCATCGTGACACAACTCTGCCTGACACCATAAAGTAAAATGGGACTTCCACCTGCAGCTAAAGTCACTTTAGTACGAGTACATGAGCAATTCGCCACACTAGTGTTTACATCTGGCAGTGCCATCCTGATGGTGTATTCTACTGTTAAATTATTTGCATCTTCCTATATTTTTAAGGGCCTGTCTCCCTACTTTCCAAGTCTTTACCTTTGATCTTCTAATAGTGGTCTGCTTATTATTCCAAGAGCCAAGCATACAAGAACAACAACAACAACATTTATTTATATAGCACATTTTCATACAAATGATGGAACTGAAAGTGCTTTTACATGATGAAGAAAAGAGAAAAAAAGACAAAATAAATAAGATTTAAAATAAGGGAACACTAATTAACATAGAATAAAAGTAAGGTCCGATGGCCAGGGAGGACAGAAAAAACAAAAAAACAAAAACTCCAGATGGCTGGAGAAAAAAAAAAAAATCTGAAGGGTTTCCAGGCCACGAGACCACCCAGCCCCCTCTAGGCATTCTAACTAACATCAATGACCTCAATCAGTCCTCATGGTACTCAGGCTTCTCAATGAAGGACTTGATGATGACGGTCACGTGGACATCTAGCCTTTAATCCATCAATGTGGGGACATCACGGTGGTTTGATCAGGTGGTGGTGGCGCAGGTCAACACCACAGAAAGCTGGAAAAAGAACAGAAAAGAAAGTAGGGGTTAGTACGGATTTTGAATATGAATACCATAAATAATAATGATAATTAATTGAATATACAGAGCATCAGGATTAGACTAAGATGAAACTATGAGAAAGCCATGTTAAAATAATGTGTTTTCAGCAGTTTTTTAAAGTGCTCCACCCTATTAGCCTGGCGAATTCCTTTCAGTAAGCTATTTCAGATTTTAGGTACATAACAGCAGAAGGCCGCCCGCCTCATCACTTCTTTTAAGTTTAACTCTTGGAATTCTAAGCAGACACTCATTTGAAGATCTAAGGTTACGATTTGGAGTGTAAGGTGACAGGTATTCTGAAATATAAGATGGAGCAGATTATTTAAGGCTTTGTAGACCATCAGCAGTATTTTAAAGTCAATTCTAAATGGCACAGGTAACCAGTGTAGTGACATCAAAACTGGTGTGATGTGCTCGGATTTTCTTTTCCTAGTTAAGATTCTAGCAGCTGCATTCTGCACTCGCAATCGATTGATGTCTTTTTATGGGTGGTCCTGAGAGGAGTGCGTTACAGTAATCTACTCGACTGAAAACAAAAGTGTGAACTCATTTCTCAGCATCTTGCAATGTTATAAGAGGTCTAATTTTTGCTATATTTCTTAAGTGGAAAAATGCCGTCCTAGTAATCTGATTAATATGTGATTTAAAATTCAGGTCAGAGTCAATAGTTACCCCCAAGTTCTTTACCTCCGTCTTGACTTTTAATCCTAATGCATCAAATTTATTTCTGATAACCTTATTATATCCATTATTACCAATCACTAAAATTTCTTTTTTCTCTTTAGTTAGTTTGAGAAAATGACTACAGTGATCCCTCGCTATATCACACTTCGACTTTCGCGGCTTCACTCCATCGCGGATTTTAAATGTAAGCATAGCTAAATATATATCATGGATTTTTCACTGGTTCGTGGATTTCTGCAGACAATGGGTCTTTTAATTTCTAGTACATGCTTCCTCAGTTGGTTTGCCCAGTTGATTTCATACAAGGGATGCTATTGGCGGATGGCTGAGAAGCTACCCAATCAGAGCATGTATTACGTATTAAATAAAACTCCTCAATGATATACGATATGCCTCCCGTGCGGTGCTTCACATACTTAAAAGCCCGAACAGCACGTATTGATTTTTGATTGTTTGCTTTTCTCTCTCTCTGTCTCTCTCTCTCTCTCTGACATTCTCTGCTCCTGACACGCGCGCACTCCTTTGAAGAGGAAGATATGTTTGCATTCTTTTAATTGTGAGACGGAACTGTCATCTCTGTCTTGTCATGGAGCACAGTTTAAACTTTTGACTAAAGGGTGTTATTTCATGTCTAGAGGGCTCTAATAATGTTAAAAAATGTATTTAGAAGGTCGTAAACAGGTTTTCTATGCTCCAACTGCGAAAATATTCGATTTATAAATAAAGAATCCTACTTTGCGGAAATTCATTCATCGCGGTAGAGTCTGGAACGGATTAACTGCGATAAACGAGGGTTTACTGTATTCATCCATTCAGAAACATAAGTGAGACATTGTGTCAGTGAATCAAGAGAGTCAGGGTAATCAGGCGCTATTTATAAATACAATTGTGTATCGTCAGCATAGCTGTGGTAGCTCACATTATAACCCAAGATAATCTGACCTAGGGGTGGCACGGTGGCGCAGTGGTAGCACTGCTGCCTCGCAGTTAGGAGACCCGGGTTCGCTTCCTGGATCCTCTCTGCATGGAGTTTGCATGTTTTCCCCGTGTCTGCGTGGGTTTCCTCCGGGCGCTCCGGTTTCCTCCCACAGTCCAAAGACATGCAGGTTATGTGGATTGGCGATTCTAAATTGTCCCTAGTGTGGGTGTGGATGTGTGTGTCCTGCGGTGGGTTGGCGCCCTGCCCGGGATTAGTTCCTGCCTTGCGCCCTGTGTTGTCTGGGATTGGCTCCAGCAGACCCCTGTGACCCTGTGTTCGGATTCAGCGGGTTGGATAATAGATGGATGGATGGATAATCTGACCTAACAGAAGTGGTGAGACAGCATTTTGATGTTATGCAGTGTGACCACAAAAGGGTGTAGCAGTGCTCCCAACCCCCCAGACACAACCACACAACATAATCCTCATTTAAAACTAAGATCTTTTTTTATTTACACTACTTTCCATCATTCCCCAAATCCTCTTATGGAGTAATACAACATGATAATAATTCTCTTTCCTGACTCTGACTGCCCATATCCCCAATTTAGGAGTATATCTGGTGCCCAGCAATGCATACTGGAGGCACTTCTGGGTGAGGTGGAAGTCCTTTAAAGAGTTTACATTGATCCCCTGTACCATTTCCTGGCGGCACCCAAGGACCCTAAAAGGGCTATCCCATGGGACCGCAATTCTCAGCCTGCCCTGTGGATGTTTCTATGGGTGTCCTACTAGTGAGATGCTGCCCCTGTGTGTACAGGTTGAGAATATGATTCTTGGGACGCCCTGAAACCATCTTCCAGCCTGACCAGGATGCCCATCCGTCTAACATGGCATTAATTACAGGACCAATAAATCTGGAGTATGTTACCAATGGAGATACGCCAAGCTAATAGTGTAGATTATTTTGAAAACCTTCAAAGAACACACTTTTTAAATTTTGCTTTTTGAAAGCTACATTTTATTTCTACTTTTAATAAACTGGAAATGCATAGAATTATCATATTCTTGAATGGATCTGCAATCATTTTAACTTTTCTGTGTTTTCTTTTCTGGTTCTTCTGTGGTGGTATTCTGTGCTAACACCACCTTATCAAAGTCCTGTACCGTCATCTGTGATGTTTAAATGAAAGTGGGTACCCCAACTTGCCACGAGACCCACAATGTTGAATCCTCTAAGATGAAGTCTAAGAAAATAAATAAATAAATAAATACTTGAGAACATCTATGTTAGGTAGAGTGCCCAGTGGAGGCTGGGTGGTCTTTTGGCCCTATAGGTTTTTTTTTTCCAGCTTAACTGGAGTTTTTTTTTTTTTTTTCTGTCCACCCTGGCCACTTGACCTAATCATCGGACTGTCATTTAGAGATTTCATAAAAACAAATCTAAATTTAAAGGCTATACTTCTTCTAATTATATATCTATTTTATCTAAGTGTTCATTATTTATTTTTTGCGTACTATTTATTCATTATTATTGTTATCTAATTTTGATTTGTTTTTGTTTGTAACTATTTCTGTGACATCCTCTAGAGCACTTTGACTGACATTCTTTGTATGGAAATGTACTATAGAAATAAATGATGTTGTTGTATTTTGTCTTTTTTGACACTGTCTGCCTCTGCATGCATCTTTTCTGGCTATTTTTGCTTTCCATTGTGAAGACTAGGGAGGCGTTCTAGCTCCACAAACCCCAGGCACAATGACATAAACAGAGTCTGGGTTCAAATCCAGCACTTTTAGTTACAATAACATGTACATTTTACAGGCTTCCTTCCTTCAGTGTCATAGTGACTCTCACACAACACAGTACAGCCTGATAATACCAACAGTCACTGTCTTTGTTCCTTCCATTTTAATACACTTCTCCCAGGGGAGTGTTGTCCAACCCCTCTCATGACTCTGACTCCCTAAGCCAAGTGGAGGGTTTTATTTTAACTCCAGACCTGAGAATACTTTTGGTGCTAAATCAGTTACCTCCAGGAAGAACATCAGGATCCGGAAAGGCTACAGTGGTTCTTGTAATATTACTATCCAACAGCTCCTGCTGGTGGCCCCCACAGAACCTGACAGGACAGGCACATGGGACCACAACTCCCATGCTGTGCTGCAAGCGTCCATAATGTGGCTTGCCAGATGGACTTGCCCACTGTGCTGTCCTCCCATTCCCAAATCCTTTCCGTGTGTTGCTCAGTGGTTGTTAGAATGCCAGCCCCACCATAGCCACTGTAATGTCCTTCCGCATCCAGGTCCTGGCACAGAAATGAGATACAGTTATTCCCTCCCTGACCTTCTGTTATCAAAGCCTCCTGGCCCAGTAAGGGAGCAGGGTCTACACCAGCTGGGGTGCCAGGTCATCCCCCAAACAATGCCACATCACCAATTGGCAACTGTAAACTGAGTGGGTATGTGACAGTGTGAGTGGTGCATGATGGCACTGTGCAAAGATTTGAATCTGCCCAGTGCTGACTCTTGACAATTTTAATAGTAAAAGAATGATCAAGGAGGAGGTTAAAAGTATTCTTCTCGGTACTCAAATGTGGCACTTGCTGCCACAGCCCACCTGCCAAGTTGTTTTGCCTGCCTATGGTAAAGTCATCCCTGATGGAGGATCGCAGGAATGGGAAAGAGGGATCCTTTCATTGGATTGGCTGGCCCAGCACTGTTTTAGCCGTGGAATGACCAAATGCGGGAGGCAGCTTGATGGATGAGGTCTCCAGGACTCTAAAAATATCCAAATCTTAATATATGAAATCATCGACTGTTAAATTCTGCTCTGTACTTCTACAATTTTTATTTTTATGCTGTATTAAGGATTTGTTCTGTTCTGTGTATTGTACTGTACTGACCCCCTTCTTCTGACACCCACTGCACGCCCAACCTACCTGGAATGGGGTCTCTCTTTGAATTGCCTTTCCCAAGGTTTCTTCCATTTTCCCTACAGGGGTTTTTTTTGGGAGTTTTTCCTCGTCTTCTTAGAGAGTCAAGGCTGGGGGGCTGTCAAGAGGCAGGGCCTGTTAAAGCCCATTGTGGCACTTTCTGTGTGATTTTGGGCTATTCAAAAATAAACTGTATTGTATTGTATTGTATTGTATTAGGAAAGGTCACCTAGAGTATACAGACAGTGAAATATCAAATGCTTTCAAAAAGTTTACATGTGTGAAGAAGTGAATAACCTCCCAAAAGTAACGGGAGCTGTTAAGTAGGTACTTAGTGATTTGGAATTTGTAGCAACAGAAGTACTATTTGCATTAAATAAGCTGTAATAAATTACATTGACCAGATAACATTTACCATCAACTGCTTACGGAAGTTAATAAGTACATACTGTACATAATCTTTCTTTACATATTTTTTGAAAATCTCCTCACACAGAAAATTCCTAAAGACTAAAGAGTGGAGACTAGCAAATATTATCCTGTCATAAAAAATGGTGATCCAAGTAACAGTAGGCCAGTATGCCTACCCCTCTGTATACATACCTTTGGGCACTAAACCATGACATCATGTTTACAGCTCTCACAGGGTCACATAATACAGTATGGACAAGATTCTCAAGGTATGCCTCATTCATTTATTCATTTCATTTGAAACAATTTTCTGCCAAAATAGTTTAAAATTGTTTTATTATGATGAATGTTTAGTTTAAAACGTATAGGGGTCACTAAAGACCCTGAATGTGGTAAAGTGTCAGTATTTGTATATCCATACTTTAAGTAGCAACTTTGTGGGCAGTGCTTGAACAAAACTGGCTTTTTTAAGATTTCTTTGTATCTATACATGTTTAATACAAATGCATTTCTATCTTTTTGCTTATTATTTAGGTTTTTTTATGAGGTAAGAGTGTTAAGAGGCAAGAAAAGGAATGCCACAAGACACAGCAAGATTTCCTGTTGTTGACAGAAGATTATGAGTCAGAGGGAGACTCAGAGCCACATAGTAGGGACATAAATAATGAACAACACAGTGAGACAGTGTAGAGTGACACTTCTTATGCCATTGTATCCTGTAAGTTCTGGGCAGAGAATTGAAGAGGTGCAGAACTCAGATGAGGAGGAGGATGTCACAAAAGCAAATCTGGACAAAAAGGCAGAAGGTGCCACATATGTCCTGAAACACTGGACCGCAGAATAGCTGATCGCTGCAATGTTTGTCAAGAGCCATGTTGCAATGATCAAAAAATGTAACTTTGGTCTGTGATTATTGTGCCGAGTAGTGGTGGGCTAGTAACACATGTCAGTAGCCAAAGCATCTTTTTTTTTCCTCTTGTGCTATGGCCACATCAGCAACAATCTTATAATGGGGATGAGTGGAAGCTCTTTGCATGGTTGCTACAGTTCTGGGATGTCATGCAGACAAACATAGCAAGGACATGTCTACTCCATTTGGAGTGGAATACAAACTCAGGACACAAGATGAAGCACCACACCACTGCATCACTACTATCAAAATGCAAAATAAATGTTTCAAATTAATTCCTTGGGTTAATTCGCCCAGTTTACAGGTTTTGTATTTTGTGCAAAGATCTTCTTCTTCTTTCAGCTGCTCCCATTAGGGGTTGCCACAGCGGACCATCTTGTTCCATATCTTCCTGTCCTCTCCATCTTGTTCTGTTACACCCATCATCACCTGCATGTCTTCTCTCACCACATCCATAAACCTTCTCTTAGGCCTTCCTCTTTTTCTCTTCCCTGGCACCTCTACCCTTAGCATCTTTTTCCCAATATACCCAGCATCTCTCCTCTGCACATGTCCAAACCAACGCAATCTTACCTCTCTGACTTTGTCTCCCAACCGTCCAACTTGAGCTGACGCTCTAATGTCCTCATTTCTAATCCTACCCATCCTTATCACGCCGAATGCAAATCTTAGCATCTTCAACTCTGCTACCTCCAGCTCTGTCTCCTGCTTTCTGGTCAATTCCACCGTCTCCAACTCATATAACATAGCTGTATTTTGTGTAAAGATCAAGGAAAAAAAACTTGTTTCAAAAATAAAAACTACAGTGCACATTAAAATATATCTGAAGTTCAGATATGAATATTAAGTAACATTTTTAGTAGGGTCCATCAACACGTCTTTACAGTTCACTTAATCGTTAGTTGTACATCTTTTTGCACTACCAAATCTAAAGTTAATGGTATTCATCCATTCTGAAGGCTTGTAAAGGCTTATTAATGAAAGTTATTATAAAGTGTTACCAAGTGTGACAGTACTAGAAAGCATGGACTTTTATTACTCTCTGTAATCTACATTAGAAAGTGCCGTATTAAAATGTCATGCAGAACATTTACAGGTCAGTCCTTTCGTAAATCAGTCGGTAATCTTCTCTTTTCTAAATTAAGTGTGAATAGACCCTTTTGATAAATTGTCTGTGTACTCCTCAGTGCTGAAGGGGTTCAAAATTAAATATTTATGTAATGTCACCAATTTATTCAGCTTTTGTAATGTTATGATTTGGTTTGCGGATTCTGCTAAAAGCTTTTTCATGTTGTAAAAGGCGCTACATAGCGCCCGACCCGGCACAGACTATGCAGAGGCACGTGTACAACAAACAGGTTTTATTCTTTCTTTTCTTCACCCGTGGGCGCACGTCTTCCCCGTGTCCCACAGGCCCAACACAGTCCCAAAAGCACAAAACAGACTTTACACAACCCTTCCTGGCACCACCACTCCTCCCAGGCAACCTCGTCCTCTTCCTCCCGATTCTGGCCAAGAATGAAGGGAGGTTGGCCCGTTTTATAGCCCAGCCGGAAGTGCTCCAGGTGCCTGACCAGCTGGTCTTAATTGCACCTCCAGGTGGGGCTGGTAAGTCGTCCCTTGTGGCGGCTGGCTCTCCGCAGCACCCCCTAGCGGCCACCCCATCTCCCAACCGGGCTGTGGTGGACTCCATGTCCCATGGAGCCACGGGGGAGACTGAGTAAGGACCCACGGCCAGGGAGACTGCCCCCAGGCGCCCCGGGGAAGGTATTGCACTGTCCATGGTGGCTCCCCCGGGATGTATGCAGCAGAAGCATGGGACCCGGCTGTCAGTCACAATGTGTGTTTCTTTGCTTTAAATTCCCTCATTTAAGAATCAAATAAAATTGTATTTGTCGCCTACAAATTCTACATACAGTACAATATGAAGTGAACTGCTCAGTTGCCCAACTGTGATAAGCCAAGTCCACAGACAATTTAATAATGACTTAGTATACCTATTTAAAGCTTACCATGTTCAGTTAAATAGTTATAGAGACAAAAGTTACTTGCCTACTATTTTAGTGCTCCAACAAGGGGAAACGTGGTAGCGGGCCAGTGCAGCATCTGTATTTGCCATCACCTTGCGAGTTGCCCACTGACTTGAAGACCTGCGAACCAGAGACCTTATCTGGGCTTGAACTAGCACTATGTTGAGGTGTGTGTCTGAAGCCACTAGTTTACCTCCAGACAGGCTTCAAATTGACGTGGCCTGAAGGCAAAGCTCATGTAAGCAGAGAGAGTACACGCAAAGAGAAAGAAATTTGGTGAAAGTTCACCATGTGACGTATCTGTTGAGGTAAATAAGCAGTAATCAGTTGTAAAGAAATATACTGTATGTGAACAGGAAAGTTGAAGGTCTTGTAATAGTGAAACTGCACCTGATCAAAGGAGTTTGTGGGCTGTGGGACTTGAAGTAGGTTGTTATTGGGGGACCCTGGGAGATGTAAATAATCATTAGCGAAGCAAAAGGGTTAGCAACATAAAAAAGACTGAAGTCCAAACTGCCAGGAGTCGTATTTTGACCGGCCTTCGGGCTTGCACAGACTTCTTTGCTGCTGAGCAGACAGAGCAGAGAGGAGAGTATTTAAGTTTGTAATTATTATTAAGGACAGTTTTCTTCTGATCTGTATATATTTTTTCGTGGAAGTAATCTGTGTTTCTGGTGCACATTTTTTCATTATTGTCTTTGTGCATAATTGTTTCACTTTTTTTTTTTGGGAAATTTAATTAAATTTATGAAAAACATATAACATTCCATACAATCAAGTCAAACTTAACAAAACTAAATTCAAATCAACCTCCACCCGTGAGAAAGAGAGGAAGGCCGGCAGCCAGAGTAAAACTGAGAGGAGTAAAGAGAGAATGGAGTCTTTTCTCTCCAATTTAAATGCTTATCCTAAGATGTTATTGATTAGTTCCTGCCAGGTTTTAAAAAAGCTTGGCACAGATCCTCCAAGTGAGAATTTGATTTTTTCCAGTTTCAAATAGTATATAACATCAGTTACCCACTGACTTAAAAGAGGTGGGTTAGTATTCTTCCAGTTGAGCAAAACAAGTCTACATACTAATAGTGAAGTAAAGGCGATAACAGTTTGTTTGTCCTTCTCCAGTTTAAGCCCCTCTGTGAGCCCACCAGACACAGCGGTTAATGGGTTAGGAGTGACTGTGACACCAAGGCCGTCTGAAAGGCATTTAAAAAATTTTGTCCAGAATGTTGTTAATTTGGTGCAGGCCCAAAACATGTGGCCTAGTGAAGCTGGGGCTCGATTGCTACGGATTTGCAGGTTGGCTCTTGCCATGGAAACATTTTGGACAATTTTAAACGAGAGAGATGTGCTTGATAAAAAATGAAGCTGAAAAATTGTATGCTTTGTGCATATGGAGCTCGAGTGAATTCTATGCATGGCTGCCTTCCATTCTGTTTCTGAAATGTTGTGTAAGACATCCTTTTTTCTCTTTACTCTGGGATCTTTAAAAGGAAGGGGAACTTAAAAATTGTTTTATATATCAGAGAAATGCTGTCTGAGTCCTGAAGACTGATCAATATCTTTTCTGGAATAGAAAAAGGTAGGTGAGTAAAATTGGGCAGATTTTACTTAGCAAAGTTTCTAATTTGGAAATAATGGAAAAATTATGTTGATGGGAAACTAAATTTGGAGTGTAATTTTCGTAGGATGTAAAGACATTCTTTATACACACATCTCTAAGGGATTTAATCCCATTCATTTTCTAAACATTAAAAACTGTGTAAGTTCGAAAGGGTGGAAAAAGTTGGTTATCATGTAGAGGTATGAAGGATAAAATATTCTCTAACCTTAATTGGTTCCATATTCTGAGTGGATGAAAGACAAGCGGGTTGTTAGTTTATTGACAATATCTTGTATTTACTGGGGTTCAAAGCAAGAAATATAAAGAAGTACTGCAGCAGGATTTCATTTCTATTGCAGACAAAGCTTGTGCGTGTTCATCTATTTGTGTCAGTGTCCAGGTTTTTATAGCTAGTATGTTTATACAATAGAAGAATAAATAGTAATAAAATTGAAAATGGTTTCACTTTTTGTTATTTTATTATTTTTCTGACCGTCCTTTTTGAACTGTCTGTCGAAAAAGGATGAAAAGGCCTTTTGGTTATTTTTGTTGAATTTTTATCATCACTTCATCATCATCATCATAATAATAATAACACATTTTATTTATATGGCACCTTTCCCATGCTTATTGCTTTGGACTCATTGTAATTACCGTATATACATTAGCAAACTGCACTTAATTTCTTGTTTTTGTTAATATCCTTGTGTTGGACTCTATACATCTGCAAGACATTACTGTAAATAGTTATTGGCATATCTGGAATAAACTCAAATTGAGAGAGGCGATTTCTAGCAGACAGCCGTAAAAGATGTTGGTCATCTGACCACCACTTCTATTGTGGATCTGTTTTGGGTAAGGAATGGAATTGACCCCTTTGAAAGATGGGAAAGACCTGTTCCTTTTTGGCTCAAATCTGCCTTTGGAGAGACTTTTCTTCTTCTTCGTCAAGTAAAGAAAAATATTATCATAAGGAAGGACCTGCTAAGTTAAGACATTATATGGCATTTATTGGGTGATGCGTAAACATTGATGGTTGTTGTAACAAAAGAAAAACAAGATCATAAAGAGTTGGGGCACTAAATGGAGAACCCCATGTAATAGTTGAAAAGAAAACAATAAATACATCAAAAGTGACATCAGTGATGGAATAGCCATTAATTTTCCCATCTGCAGAGAGAGGAAGAGAAAAGGCATTAGCACATAGCAAACAAAACCCTTGGAGCGTCTGGGAATTACCATCACTGAGCATATGATTTATGATCTGTTGTTTTGTTTTGTTGGGTGTATTGAAGAGAAAATCAAAATGGAGATGGAGAGGAGATTAAATTATAAGTGGATAAATTAAGTAATCTAGAATAGTGGTGTTTGACTGGATGAAATGACTAATGATTACAAATTAAGTTCAAATTGTAATTTTGATGTCTTAATAATGGTTATTCTGATTGTGGTTGCATACAGGCAAAGGCTTTATTATGGTAATTCTGGATTGAATAATCATGTATATATATATACACTCACCTAAAGGATTATTAGGAACACCATACTAATACGGTGTTTGACCCCCTTTCGCCTTCAGAACTGCCTTAATTCTACGTGGCATTGATTCAACAAGGTGCTGAAAGCATTCTTTAGAAATGTTGGCCCATATTGATAGGATAGCATCTTGCACTTGATGGAGATTTGTGGGATGCACATCCAGGGCACGAAGCTCCCGTTCCACCACATCCCAAAGATGCTCTATTGGGTTGAGATCTGGTGACTGTGGGGGCCATTTTAGTACAGTGAACTCATTGTCATGTTCAAGAAACCAATTTGAAATGATTCGAGCTTTGTGACATGGTGCATTATCCTGCTGGAAGTAGCCATCAGAGGATGGGTACATGGTGGTCATGAAGGGATGGACATGGTCAGAAACAATGCTCAGGTAGCCCGTGGCATTTAAACGATGCCCAATTGGCACTAAGGGGCCTAAAGTGTGCCAAGAAAACATCCCCCACACCATTACACCACCACCACCAGCCTGCACAGTGGTAACAAGGCATGATGGATCCATGTTCTCATTCTGTTTACGCCAAATTCTGACTCTACCATTTGAATGTCTCAACTGAAATCGAGACTCATCAGACCAGGCAACATTTTTCCAGTCTTCAACTGTCCAATTTTGGTGAGCTCGTGCAAATTGTAGCCTCTTTTTCCTATTTGTAGTGGAGATGAGTGGTACCCGGTGGGGTCTTCTGCTGTTGTAGCCCATCCGCCTCAAGGCTGTGCGTGTTGTGGCTTCACAAATGCTTTGCTGCATACCTCGGTTGTAACGAGTGGTTATTTCATTCAAAGTTGCTCTTCTATCAGCTTGAATCAGTCAGCCCATTCTCCTCTGACCTCTAGCATCAACAAGGCATTTTCGCCCACAGGACTGCCGCATACTGGATGTTTTTCCTTTTTCACACCATTCTTTGTAAACCCTAGAAATGGTTGTGCGTGAAAATCCCAGTAACTGAGCAGATTGTGAAATACTCAGACCGGCCCGTCTGGCACCAACAACCATGCCACGCTCAAAATTGCTTAAATCACCTTTCTTTCCCATTCTGACATTCAGTTTGGAGTTCAGGAGATTGTCTTGACCAGGACCACACCCCTAAATGCATTGAAGCAACTGCCATGTGATTGGTTGATTACATAATTGCATTAATGAGAAATTGAACAGGTGTTCCTAATAATCCTTTAGGTGAGTGTATATATAATATATATATATATACACTAGGGAGTTCGCTCCCTGCTCGCCAACCCCCCCCAGCCTGTGCTGTGTGCCAGCCACTTCATGTCTTTGCTGCTCGTGCTGTGAAGAGGGGGGCTGAATGCACCTCAAGGAAATGCGGTCGCTCCTTCGAAACTCCCTCTTAAACGGTGATACAATGGGAAACAAATACAGATTTTTTTTTTACCTCCTCTTTGCTCGATCAGCTGCTGGATTACTGCTGCTGCTGCTATCTTGATCTTCATCTCACGTGGCACTTTGAACATTTAAAAGCCTGTACAGCAGCTGTACTACTCTTTATGTGTGTTATTTCCGGCCCCGGGCGCGGTTAAATCTCTTGGCAAAAAGTCTCGTCTCGCAGGATGTGAGTTCTTGATATTTTTTTACTTTATAATTTAAAAACAGAATAAGAATCTGAAAATCTAACAACATCACATTGAAGTTCAATACATTCTGAAAAGAATGATAACAAAAATATATATGTAGGTTTTAAAATAAGCCCGATTTAAATAATGACAAAAAAGTGACATAAAAATGTCAAATAAAATCATTGCACAAAATTGTTGCACTTTTAGGCTTAGGACTTTATATATTTTCTATATATAGAGTATATATATATATATATATATATATATATATAGTGGCAGATTGCCGGGGTCATTACCTGGCCGGGATGCCTGAAGGGACCGGAAAGAGACATTTATAGCTTCCGGGTCACCAGAAGGCAACCGCCCTGGATAAAAAGAGGACCACGGGAAAGGGACAAAAAGAGTTTAACCCGTTGAGACCCGTGGCCACTGCCAGGGGGCACCATAAGCCTCATCAGACCTGAAGAATTGTCACTTCCGCCACACCAGGCAAGATGGTGGATGAACCTGCCAGGGATGCCCTTAGTGCTTCCGGGGCAAAGGCCAGCAGGAAGTGCTGCCAGAAGATCATTTCCAGCCACTTGGAATGCATCCGGGCGGGAATAAATGGCGCCACCTCCTAACAGTTGAGGAGCAAGAGTCAGGAGTGGGAGCAGGACGAAGCTCCCAGGAGGAGATTGGCGGCCAAAAACAGAGGTAGAGAAGTGTAATTGTGGTGATTATTGCTGTCTGCATTGTGTGGTGTTCTGGGACTGTGTTTATTATGTTTAATAAACGTGTGGAATTTATAAAGATGTGGTCTCTGACTGGTGGTGTCCGGGCATGTCTCACAATATATATATATACTGTATATATGCAAGTATATTGTCCTGAATGCACATTTGAGGAGCACTGTCAGGGCTTACGCCCAAATGATCTATTTAAAATAAAAGTCTAATTCATCATTTTCGGGTTCTTCTTATTCCCTTTGAATTGTGTCACCATCTTTGAAATTTCTGTGTATGTAACAACCGTCCATTCTGGTATTCATCTCTTAGTCATCTTTCAGTTCATTTTGTGTGTTACATCAAATTTTCTTCTGATACATTCTTTGTTTACTTGACCATCTCAGTAGTTTTCTATAACCAGTTCTTACAGTGGCTTGCAAAAGTATTCGGCCCCCTTGAACTTTTCCACATTTTGTCACATTACAGCCACAAACATGAATCAATTTTATTGGAATTCCACGTGAAAGATCAATACAAAGTGGTGTACACGTGAGAAGTGGAACGAAAATCATACATGATTCCAAACATTTTTTACAAATAAATAACTGAAAAGTGGGGTGTGCGTAATTATTCAGCCCCCTGAGTCAATACTTTGTAGAACCACCTTTAGCTGCAATTACAGCTGCCAGTCTTTTAGGGTATGTCTCTACCAGCTTTGCACATCTAGAGACTGAAATCCTTGCCTATTCTTCTTTGCAAAACAGCTCCAGCTCAGTCAGATTAGATGGACAGCGTTTGTGAACAGCAGTTTTCAGATCTTGCCACAGATTCTCGATTGGATTTAGATCTGGACTTTGACTGGGCCATTCTAACACATGGATATGTTTTGTTTTAAACCATTCCATTGTTGCCCTGGCTTTATGTTTAGGGTCATTGTCCTGCTGGAAGGTGAACCTCCGCCCCAGTCTCAAGTCTTTTGCAGACTCCAAGAGGTTTTCTTCCAAGATTGCCCTGTATTTGGCTCCATCCATCTTCCCATCAACTCTGACCAGCTTCCCTGTCCCTGCTGAAGAGAAGCACCCCCAGAGCATGATGCTGCCACCACCATATTTGACAGTGGTGATGGTGTGTTTTCAGAGTGATGTGCAGTGATAGTTTTCCGCCACACATAGTGTTTTGCATTTTGGCCAAAAAGTTCCATTTTGGTCTCATCTGACCAGAGCACCTTCTTCCACATGTTTGCTGTGTCCTCCACATGGCTTGTGGCAAACTGCAAACGGGACTTCTTATGGTTTTCTGTTAACAATGGCTTTCTTCTTGCCACTCTTCCATAAAGGCCAACTTTGTGCAGTGCACGACTAATAGTTGTCCTATGGACAGATTCCCCCACCTGAGCTGTAGATCTCTGCAGCTCATCCAGATTCACCATGGGCCTCTTGGCTGCATTTCTGATCAGCGCTCTCCTTGTTCGGCCTGTGAGTTTAGGTGGACGGCATTGTCTTGGTAGGTTTACAGTTGTGCCATACTCCTTCCATTTCTAAATGATCACTTGAACAGTGCTCCGTGGGATGTTCAAGGCTTTGGAAATCTTTTTGTAGCCTAAGCCTGCTTTAAATTTCTCAATAACTTTATCCCTGACCTGTCTGGTGTGTTCTTTGGACTTCATGGTGTTGTTGCTCCCAATATTCTCTTAGACTACCTCTGAAGCCGTCACAGAGCAGCTGTATTTGTACTGACATTAGATTACACACAGGTGCACTCTATTTAGTCATTAGCACTCATCAGGCAATGTCTATGGGCAACTGACTGCACTCAGACCAAAGGGGGCTGAATAATTACGCACACCCCACTTTGCAGTTATTTATTTGTAAAAAATGTTTGGAATCATGTATGATTTTCGTTCCACTTCTCACGTGTACACCACTTTGTATTGGTCTTTCACGTGGAATTCCAATGAAATTGATTCATGTTTGTGGCTGTAATGTGACAAAATGTGGAAAAGTTCAAGGGGGCCGAATACTTTTGCAAGCCACTGTATATTTCAATGTACACACCGCAAAACAAAATATTTAGCTTTTGTTATCTTCAAATCATGTATCTCTGTTATATTTAAAAAGGTTTTCTGTCGTGTCCGCGTTATTCAGACTTGACCAGTCCCTCCACACCGCTCACCCAATCATTACTCCTACTCCTCACATCCTCTCTCTGTAGCACCCCGTGCCACTCTAAGTGCAACCTTGCCCTTCAGTGCAGTTGGTTATAATGGCAAAGCAGAAAAGCAAATAATCTATTCGAGAACATTGAATTTTAGATCACGATAGAAAAAGACCAGCAAGACTCTGAATTTCAAAAGAAAGTAAATGAACAATAAAGAGCAGCATATAATAGAAATCAAGAAATAAGAGAATTGTCAATAAATGAAAAAGAGAAAATATCCCAAACAATATGCGAACAGAAATGCAAAAAAGCAACGTTTATAGAATATTAGTTAAAGGATAAAGTATTTCATAATATAGTTTTTGATGAGGCGTTAACGTAATTTAATTTTTTATTTACTTTTTATTATGTTTTCTTACATTTTACTTTTTACTATGTTTTATTATTCATTGGTATTTAAAATAGACAGTTGTAGTGAAATACTCAAGTAACTGATTTTCTATCTATAATAATGAACCAAACCATCTTCCTCCCAAGCCCCGCATCCTCTTTTTAATTGCAATCGCTTTCTCTAATAGAGGAGCGCCCCAACGCCATTCAAGTGGCTCAGTCGTAAAATAGCGGCCGCCCAGCGCCACCCCCGGGGGTTGGCAAGTGAAGCAAGCAGTTACCTCTTAATTATTATTTCTCAGTATTTACATATCCCTTATTATAAGCTGCTCTCCTGCATATTTCAGATAAAGGAGCGTTGGAATCATCGGATGGAAAGATTCTCTCGTCTGACTGGATAGCCAGCACAGACTCCACTATAGAAAACCCAGGAGGAGTTGGGTGGCCAGTTGGCAGAGGTACCCAGGACTGTCATTGTTTCTGACTTTATCTATGACTTTCTGTTTTACAATTTATATCTCCTCCATTGTCAACTGGCCCTAGTTCATCAGTTAATTAATTGACAGATATTATCAGTTTCCGTTTATGTTTAGTCAGTTTCCACCTTGTGTGTGTTTTAATAGATCTGTATTTAAATGTGCACCACTTCTGTATTTAGTCATTAGTATAATCTATACCAGTGTTTTAACTGAAAATTGTTCACTGCACTCTGAATGCACTCAGTGAAGAGCACTATACGGGGGTCTTCCCAGACTGTCTTAAGACTGCTGTAGTTAAACCCCTGCTCAAGAAAAATAATCTTGACCCCTCTGCCTTTGAAAATTTTAGACCCATCTCTAACCTGCCGTTCTTAAGTAAAATTCTAGAGAAGGCAGTCATTATGCAGCTAAATGACCACCTCAATAAACCTGCTATTCTTGATAAATTTCAGTCAGGTTTCAGAACAAATCACAGCACAGAAACTGCACTCGTTAAAGTAGTAAATGACTTGCGGGTAAATGCAGACAGAGGCCATTTATCTGTTCTCATCCTCTTAGATCTAAGTGCTGCATTTGACACCATTGATCACAACATTCTTAGAAATCGCCTTAGTCAATGGGTGGGCCTCTCTGGCACGGTCTTAAATTGGTTTGCATCCTACCTGGCAGGGAGAAAATACTTTGTTAGTTGTGGTAATCACATCTCAAAGACACATGATATCCAATATGGTGTTCCACAAGGCTCTATCCTGGGTCCGCTGCTCTTCTCAATCTACATGCTTCCGTTAGGTCAGATTATCTCAGGGCACAACGTGAGCTACCACAGCTATGCTGATGACACACAGCTGTACTTATCAATAGCACCTGATGACTCCGACTCTCTCGATTCACTAACACAATGTCTTACTGGTATTTCTGAATGGATGAATAGTAATTTTCTCAAACTAAATAAAGAAAAAACTGAAATTTTAGTAATTGGCAATAATGGATTCAATGAGGTTATCAGAAATAAACTTGATGCATTAGGATTAAAAGTTAAGACGGAAGTAAAAAACTTAGGGGTAACTGTTGACTGTAATCTGAATTTTAAATCGCATATTTATCACACCACTAAGACAGCATTTTTTCACTTAAGAAACATAGCAAAAGTTAGACCTCTTATATCATTGAAAGATGCTGAGAAATTAATTCACGCTTTTGTTTTCAGTCGACTAGATTACTGTAACGCACTCCTCTCAGGATTACCCAAAAAAGACATAAATCACTTGCAACGAGTGCAGAATGCAGCTGCTAGAATCCTAACTAGGAAAAGAAAATCTGAACACATTTCTCCAGTTTTGATGTCACTACACTGGTTGCCTGTGTCATTCAGGATTGACTTTAAAATATTGCTTATGGTTTATAAAGCCTTAAATAATCTCGCCCCATCTCGGAGTGTCTGACACGTTATATTCCAAATCGTAACCTTAGATCCTCAAATGAGTGTCTCATAATTCCAAAAGCTAAACTTAAAAGAAGTGGTGAGGCGGCCTTCTGCTGTTATGCACCTAAAATCTGGAATAGCCTGCCAATAGGAATTCGCCAGGCAAATACAGTGGAGCACTTTAAAACACTGCTGAAAACACATTACTTTAACATGGCCTTCTCATAACTTCACTTTAACTTAATCCTGATACTCTGTATGTTCAATTCATAATAACTATTCATGGGGGCTCTAAAATCCATACTGACCCCAACTCTCTCTTCTGTTTCTTTTTCCGGTTTCTTTGTGGTGGCGGCCTGCGCCACCACCACCTACTCAAAGCATCATGATGCTCCAACATTGATGGACTGAAAGCCATAAGTCTACGTGACCATCATCATCAAGTCCTTCCATGAGAACCCTAAATACAAAGAGGACTGTTTGATTTATGTTAGGTAGATTGCCCAGAGGGGACTGGGCGGTCTCTTGGTTTGGAATTCCTACAGATTTTTTTTTTTTTTTTTCTCCAGCCTCTGGAGTTTTTTTTTGTTTTTTCTGTCCACCCTGGCCATCGGACCTTACTTATTCTATGTTAATTAATGTTGACTTATGTTTATTTTTTATTGTGTCTTCTATTTTTCTGTTCTTCATTTTGTAAAGCACTTTGAGTTACATTTTGTTGTATGAAAATGTGCTATATAAATAAATGTTGTTGTTGTTGTTGTTATACAAAAATGTGTACTTTATCTGTTCAAAGTTATACAGTATGTGTTTTATTATTTTTGTTAATATCAAGTTATTTTTTTTCATGACTGTATATTTTGTGACGATGCGGGTTCTCTTCCATGCTCCCTTCATTCGTCTGGGAGCCCTGAACCCAACACTGTCGATAATATCACCGAGATGACCTGACAAATGGGGACAAATCTCTCAAAGCTAGGGGATATATTCCAAAAAGTGATAAAGTGCTTTTATTTAAAACAATCAACAACAAAAAGTGCAGTGCAGCAAGTTCCAATAAATAAATAAATCCATAAAACAAGTATCCAGTGGGGTTAAAGCCATCAATAAATAAATCCTTTAAAATCAGAGGTTAGTACGCAGTCTCTCTCACTTATTACTCTCCGGCCCACCTCCGTCTCTTGGCTCTCCTCCCTTGATCCTTCGCACACCCACAGTTGCTCCTCAGATCCCACGGGAGGACACCTCTCTGCTCACCTCACTCGCTTGTTTTTCAGTGGGGTGAACTAGCCCCTGGAGCGTAACTGACTAATGCTCCTCCGCGTCTCGTCCTTACAGGTGGCCAGATCCTCCTGCTTAGACTGCCGTTCTCAAGTCCTTTAACCTCCTTTCTCCTTGATTGATCTCTCTCTTTCCATTTCTATCTTTTCTACCTTTCCCCTTCTCTGGTGTCGACCCATATATATACACACACATCCCCGCGCACCTCCGTGGGTGCAGCGCCTTAATTACACACCGCAGGAAGCCAATGAGGCAAACGAGAACGACCTCACCCACACGTGCAGGTGCGACTCACTCCAATCACCTCATTAACTCCCCGCAGTCGTGCAATCGCGCCCACAGAGAATGGCACGGCTATACGGATTTAAAACAACCTTTTTTCTAAAAGCCGCAGACCCGCTATACCACATATTTTATTAGTGACTTTGTAAGTGGTTTTGTAATTGTGCACTGTCCCATTAAATGTAGTTATGTTTCTTGTACTTTTATTCATGAGTGGAGCCCCCCGGAGACGGTGCCGCTATGACATCACCGGTCCAGACACCCTCCCTCTTACTATTCAAATTGACTGAGAATACTTGTGAGTTTGGGAGTCAGTCATGTGTTGGAGTTTCAATGAGTGTTACAATTTCTGTGTAGTAGTTTTTGGATTCTTGATTATATCTCTTTATTTAAAGGATATTGATTTTCGAATATTGTTTTGTGGCTTGTTTGATGTGGATTGCCATTTAGGCAACTCCTTTTTTGCTTCATTTTGTTTTCTGGACTGATTTCTAGCCTATAAATTGATAAATATTTTTGTACGTCTTTCTTTGTAAACTAGAAAAAGTAAATGTAATATTAGACTTTCAGGAGGCATGTTTTACTTTATTGATGAGAACAGCAGTGCGTTGATGTTTACCTAACTAACACCCCTAGTTAATAGGATTGACTCAGGATGTGAAATGTATGGTGGCAGCGGTGGAGCATCAGCCCAGCTTGGGAAGGGTGAGAGTGCTTGGACATATATGAGCCTATAAGTCATGAATGGTTTTAAATCAGAGGCCATTCTGTGTTTTGCAGTAAGAATTGCATGAAGTTGGTCACCTTTTCTTCGTCTTTCTCTCTCTCACTATCTGGCCATGACGAGAAGACCATGATGAAGAAATCATCAATACCATGTGGTAGCAAAGCAAGATAGACTGAAAACAAGCCGAGAGCCACCTATGGACGCAAGATGCACTGCTACAAGGCTGTAATGGTAGGGTTTGCCAACATTGTATTCTGGTTTCTTAATATATTTGGGTAATTTTATCAAAAATACATAGTTAAATGTGTAACTTAACTCCCGCCTGTTTCTTTACTCTGTCTAATTGAAAGAAGTTACTGATGTAGAATGGAAGAGAGGAGGAAGTGCTAAAGTACCTGATTGGTAAGTGTATGGGATTGACAACATTTTGTTAAGGTCTACATAATAAAGAACACAAAAGGGGAAAATAGGGTCACAGAAGGACCTTAAACTAGATCCTTTCATTGTGTTTGCCGTTTCTATTAATACATCTTAAAAATATAATAATTCCTTATTAGCCCTTTTACAACAACTTAAGGGTTTGTGGTCCTCCTTCCACATGTTGAGTTTTTGTTATATTTTTGATAATATTCATTGTTGTTTTGCCAGCTCCTCATTACATAAGAAATTTGACAAAAAAGAGGAGATCATTTAGTCCATCAAGCTCATTTGTTTCACTGATAGTTAAGCTCTCTCAGTATCTGATGCAGACCCTTCTTAAATGTTGTCAAGGTTTCTGCTTTAATAACATGTCCTGGTATTTTTTTCCAGACTGGACCAACCAGTAAAGATCCCGGACTGTGTGAATAGCTGCTTTTGGAGGCCGTCCCACCATGTTGTCTTGGAAGAAAACTTCAGTTTATAACACCTTTGTACTTTATTTTTGCCGTGCTTTCATTCATTCATTTATGTAGTTCATTGTTTTTACTTTCTCATTTACGAAAGTAAATTTTGATGAATCTTGACAATTTAGACCTCCCTGAGTCTGAAAATACCATTTTGGTAATTATGTCTGTGTGTGTGTGTATGTAAACACGATATCTTCAGTATGCTTTCACTTAGGTCAACCAAATTTAGTATTAAGTACAAAATGTAGGTTTCTTTCAACTTTTGGGCTATTTCCATTAACCAGAAGTGGTACTTTATCTTTTACTTATGCAGCTGCAGAGTCCGATTTATTCAACTTCACTTTTATAATAATTGTTCAATATATTATTAACTTGATTTGATTTATGGTTGATGGTTCCTTAATGTACAGAATATAAAAATATAATGATTGTCTTGCAGTTTACTCCTCAAATAGCCATCCCCATATCTGAGTACACGAGAAAGTCTAAGGGTTACCACTCCCGATTTTTTTATTTATTTTTGTTCATAGACTGTCATGCATTTAAATTTACAGAATATATTCATTGTTTACTATTTGGCATTTTTCCCGTTTGTAAGAGTGTTTTTAAACAACAACATTTATTTATATAGCACATTTTCATACAAATGATGCAGCTCAAAGTGTTTTGCAGGATGAAGAAAGAGAAAAAAGATCAAATTAGGCAATATTAATTAACATAGAATAAGGTCCGATGGCCAGGGTAAACAAAAAAACAAACAAAAAAAGAAGTCCACATGGCTGGAGAAAAAATAAATAAAACCTGCAGGGGTTCTGAGGCCACAAGACCACCCAGCCCCCTCTAGGCATTCTACCCAACATAAATGACCTCAATCAGTCCCCATGGTATTCAGGGTTCACATGGAAGAACTTGATGATGATGGTCATGTGGACTTCTGGCCTTTAATCCATCAATGTAGGGACATCACGGTGCTTTGATCAGGTGGTGGTGGCGCAGATCACCACAGAAAACTGGAAAAAGAACAGCAGAGAAAGTAGGGGTTAGTAAGGATTTTGGAGCCACCAAAAATGATATTGATACAGATAGATAGATATACTTTCAGGATTAAGTTAAAATGAAGCTATGGTGGTCCTGAGGGGAGTGCATTACAGTAATCTAGCCGACTGAAAACAAAAGCGTGAACTAATTTCTCAGCATCTTGCAATGTTATAAGAGGTCTAACTTTTGCTATATTTCTTAAGTGAAAAAATGCTGTCCTAGTAATCTGATTAATATGTGATTTAAAATTAAGGTCAGAGTCAATAGTTACCCCTAAATTCTTTGCCTCCGTCTTGACTTTTAATCCTAATGGATCAAATTAATTTCTAATACCATCATTATGTTAATTTTTGCCAATGAAAATCTCTGTTTTCTCCTTATTTAGTTTAAGAAAATTACTACTCATCTATTCAGAAACACAAGTAACACATTGGGGGCCAGAGAGACAAGAGAGTCGGGGTCATCAGGCGCTATTGATAAATACAGTTGTGTGTCATCAGCATAGCTGTGGTAGCTCACGTTATGCCTTCAGATAATCTGACCTAATGGATGCATGTAAATCGAAAAGAGCAGCGGACCCAGGACAGAGTCTTGTGGCACACCATATAGAATATCATGTGTCTTTGAAGTATAATTACCACAACTAACAAAGAATTTTAAACAACTGATGAATTTATATGAATTTTTTTATATTTCATTTAACATATATTTTATATATTTATTACTTTTTGCTTTCATTTAGGAAATATTTAGTTGTTTAAAAAGGCAAACATTAAATTTTTCTCTCCATCTTTTTGTATTCACTGCTATACCTTTTATGCATTTATTTACAAATATGCATAAATCTAAACATTTACTAGACATTTATTTTTTCATTACTTTATGTATCATTTATATGTTTATTTATGCATTAATATATGTTTTCATCTACGCAGTTATTTCTCCCAAGTATTGCTGCATCATTTAAACAGTTATTCATTGATGTAGACATTCATTGCACATTCATATTGAATTATGCAAAATGTAAATTTTTAAGCATGGAATTATTTATTTATAAATGTGTGTATTTATAGCACATTTATCTTTACATTAATTTATGTGACTTTATATTTTATGGGTATAAGTCTTTCTGAATAAATTGTTGAATTCATTGAACATTCTTTGAATTCTCTCATGCATATTTTTATTTTTAGGTATACTTGAGTGCCCAATTCATGGCTGGTTTCTAACCCGATGATCTCAGTCCTGTCTGATAGGCACCAGGGGCCTCATGTATAACACCGTGCATAGAATTCACACTAAAACATGGTGTACTGACAAAAACAGAAATGTGTGTAAGCAAAAAAAAATCCAGATGCATAAATCTTTGTGTAAGCCAACTTCCACATTCTTCTGCTTCATAAACCCGGTCAGCATGAAAAGTAACGCATGTACAGGTGCCTGTCACTCCACCCCAACTCCTCCCAGAATTTTGACTCTTTGAATATGCAAATCAATATAAAAACCCTCTTAAGATCAACATTCTGTGAAAAGACAATGGCAAAAGTACAGAGAAAAAGAAGAATTTCAGCGAATACCAAGTGGAGGCAAGGAAAAACATACTATTTGTTGGTTTAAACAGTGGTATAAACAACAAAAGAAAGCCGATCAAGTGACATAGAGTGGTGGAGAAACTCAACAGTTCAAGTCGCACAGTGCCAAAATAAGAAGACGTGATCAGATGTCAAAGTTGCTGTGAAAAGGCGAGTTGTAGCCCACCGTCTGAGTGTCATATGGAAATATATTAGTGTACAGAGAAAAGAAAAAAAACTGGGACACTGTGAGAAAAGGTTGAAATTTCCACTTTAATCACATAGTTTGTTTTGTCATTAAAGAAGATTGTCATAAACTTCATCTTAAAATTGTTTAATTTACTAGTTTCTCAAGTCCCATTGTAACTAAAGTAGCAAGTTAAATGCTTCGTATTCTGTGTTTTCTTCTATGTGCTCTATGTGTGTGAATCACTATGTGCTTCTTAAAAGGGCTTTCTCTTACACAGAAAGAACACAGAATACATTAAATTGATGATATTACAGCTCTTTGAACAATTTAAATACTAAGAGGTATACTTGATATTTTCATAATGATAGGAATTAAAGCATGTATTAAACATGGGGACATGGTGGCACAATGATAGTGACAAACTGCTGCCCTATCCAGAGATTGTTCCTGCCTCCCGCAAGATGCTTGCTGCGCCATGCGTGACCCTCAATGAAATAATTTATCGCAGCAGCACTGTCTCTTTCAAACATACTAACCCCCAATTCCTGTCTTTCCTTTTCCTTCTCCAAGAAACAAAATCACCACACAAACAGCTCTTTAATAAATGTCAAGCCATCTGTAAGCTTAGAATGCCAATTCTTCAAAACTTTTAAGCAACATTGAAATATCTTCATTATTCTTCTTCTTTTGGTTGCTCCCGTTAGGGGTCGCCACAGCGGATCATTTACTTCCATCTTTCTGTCCTCTGCATCTTGTTCTGTTACACCCATCACCTGCATGTCCTCTCTCACAACATCCATAAACCTTCTCTTAGGCCTTCCTCTTCTCCTCTTGCCTGGCAGCTCTATCCTTAATATCCTTTTCCCAATATACCCAGCATATCTCCTCTGCCAATGCCCAAACCAGCGCAATCTCGCCTCTCTGACTTTGTCTTCCAACCGTCCAACTTGAGCTGATCCTCTAATGTCCTCATTTCTAATCCTGTCCATCCTCGTTACACCAAATGCAAATCTTAGCATCTTTAACTCTGCTACCTCCAGCTCTGTGTCCTGCTTTCTGGTCAGTGCCACCGTCTTCAGCCCATATAACATAGTTGGTCTCACTACCATCCTGTAGACCTTCCTTTTCACTCTTGCTGATATCCGTCTGTCACAAATCACTCCTGACACTCTTTTCCACCTGACAGTCTTCTTCTCCCTGCCTACACTCTCTTCTTCACCTCTCTTTCTCAATCCCCATTACTCTGTACTGTTGATCCCAAGTATTTAAACTCATCCACCTTCACTATCTCTACTCTTTGCATCATCATCATTCCACTGACCTCCCTCTCATTTTCAAATGGAAAGCCGCAAATGTTTCACATAGTTATTTACAGAATGGTATATTACCTCCCTTAAGTTACCATGTAATAGAAGTTTCTCAACTGTTTCTGTAATAACAGTATGTTAATTAGCCAGTTAGGAACAAGTGTGGGGTGGTAGATTAGCTTACAATTAGAACAATGCCATACATATTTCTGATTGTTTTATGAAGGTAGGATGTGACCTTTGTCTTGTAAGTAGATGATAGGAATTTAAAGAAATCTTACAAGACCAGTAACAGCATATAGCACGATAATGTGCAATGAATACGCTTGACTTATAGTTTTCATCCTCTTTCTCTGTACGTTTAGCATTCGTTTGCTCAGAGGTTGATGCGCTTGATGCTTCCTGAGCAGCTCTTCTTTTCTCCACCCTAGCGGCTCTCTTCTTTTGTCGGCATCTTTTCGCATTAAAACTGATTAAGTCAGCATTTGCGTTGAAACTGCACTCGTTAAAGTAGTAAATGATTTGCGAGTGAACGCAGACAGAGGCCATATATCTGTTCTCATCCTCTTAGATCTGAGTGCTGCATTTGAAACTATTGATCATAATATTCTTAGAAATCGCCTTAGTCAATGGGTGGGCCTCTCTGGCAGTGTCTTAAATTGGTATGAATCCTACCTGACAGGGAGAAAATTTTTTGTTAGTTGTGGCAATTACAACTCGAAGACACATGATATCCGATATGGTATTCCACAAGGCTCTATCCTGGGCCCGCTGTTATTCTCAATCTACATGCTTCTGTTAGGTCAGATTATCTCAGGGCACAACGTGAGCTACCACAGCTATGCTGATGACACACAGCTGTATTTATCAATAGCACCTGATGACCCCGACTCTCTTGATTCACTAACACAATGTCTGACTTGTATCTCAGAATGGATGAATAGTAACTTTGTCAAGTTAAATAAAGAGAAAACTGAAATCTTAGTGATTAGCAATAATGGATACAATGAGGCTATTAGAAATAAACTGGATCCATTAGGATTAAAAGTCAAGACGGAGGTAAAAAGCTTAGGGGTAATT
>JANRMT010062796.1:105594212-105607615 GCA_026402145.1 Polypterus bichir lapradei | reverse complement strand
AGACGATGTGGTCGGAATTGTTGATGTAATAGAGATGGTGTGGGGAGGCTGGTCATTGGAAAAGGTGAAAATGGGGGGGGGGGAATCTCTTAAAAAATTATTTCAGGACATTAGCTTTGCCCACAACCCCTTCTAGCACCTGAGCCTTGGATTGCTTTAGTCCAGTAATTATGCACAGTCTATTCCAGACATCCTTCATGTTATTCTGAGTGTGTTTGTTTTCCATTCCGCAGAATTTTTTTTTTTAGCCTCGTAACTTTATCATCTTTAGAGACTTACAATATGATATCATATAATCAGACGCTTCTCTTCTACTAATTATATGTGCATTTTATGTGTATTATGTTTTACTAGCTGCATGTTGTCTTAGGAACAAAAATCAACCTGAAGACTTCCTAGCAGCTTTACAATATTTGTGGACTTGTAGAGGCGTCAGATAACTGTTAAAAATTACCCAGGGCAGAGGTCGTGGACCCTCCTCTGTAGCTGGGACAGGCTGTATCTTGTTCGAGACGGACGTGTTGTTGAGTGCAGCTGTGGCACAAATGGAACAGGACAGGTTGGAACTGGTCTCAGATAAACGTATGGTATCTCATTGTGTGAACATACAACATGCATGTACCACAAAGCTGAGTTTGTCTGCTTGGGTTGAATGAGAACTGAGGTGCATGCAAGTGCCGAAAAAATGTAAAAGTGCATGCATACATTATCTCACCAAGTGTAAGTCACACTAGTATAAGCTTCTACATCTTCTGTACTGTAGAATTCACATCAACTCTTGTGGCTGTGGTTGAGCATGAGCAGAGTGGACTGCTCCATTCACACACACACACACACACACACACACACAGAGGTCTTTCGTAGTGAGAACTGAGGTGCATGCAAGCATCAAAAAAATGTAAAAGTGCATGCATGCGCCATCTTGTGGCGGTGGTTGAGTGTGAGCAGAGCAGACTGCTCCATACACACACAGGTCTTTCGTTTATATATTGCATGTATACAGTAATCCCTCCTCGATCGCGGGGGTTGCGTTCCAGACCCCCCCGCGATAGGTGAAAATCCGCGAAGTAGAAACCATATGTTTGTATGGTTATTTTTATATATTTTAAGCCCTTATAAACTCTCCCACACTGTTTATAAATATTCCCCGCAGAGTTATACAGCATAATCCCTTTGTATTCTCTTAGATATTAGGTAAGATTCATTGAAATTATGTATATAAACACACTGTTTATATACAGTAAAACCTAAATATTATTTTAAAGATATTGAGTGTCTCCGATATCACATATGTTACAGCCATTACGATAGACAGGCCACCAGCAATAAATACGTACAATGCAAGAAAAATAGTATACAGTAAATGTGTGTACAGTGACACTAAACGTACGTACATGTACTAAGCACTGTAAGAAGAAAATTAATTATGGTTACTCACCAACAATGACACGATGACTTGTCCGATAACAATGAGTTTAATTTTACTGCACAACAAAGGAGAGCGTTACCGCCCTTGTAAAGGAGCAACTTCAGGCGATTGTGTAGCACTGCCGTTGTTCTTCTTCTGGCAGTCTTCAATCCAAATCCCTAAAGCAGATTCCATCCAGACTACTGCCTTATTACATCCACTTACAACTCCTTTTGCACCCTGGTTAAAAGGACACTGCGGCCGTAGATCTTATATTCCTTTCCTACTTTTTAAATAAAAAGAATCGTAGCCTTCAACAAATCCAAAACGTTTACCTTTTCGGCAATCGTTAACATCTTCTTCTTGCGCTTGGGCACGGCCCCTGAAGCAGTAGCAGATTGTATTGGAGCCATAATGAAGGGCTTGACTATGCACAAAGATAAACACTAAAGAGCACAACTCTTTACACAGCGAAGCACGTTGATGCTGAATGAGCGAGATGAGACTTCCTGGTTAACACTGCATAGCTCCTGCGTGCTCTGATTGGTTAGCTTCTCAGTCAGGAGAACTTAACTGCGTGCTCTGATTGGTTAGCTTCTCAGCCATCCGCCAATAGCGTCCCTTGTATGAAATCAACTGGGCAAACCAACTGAGGAAGCATGTACAGGAAGTAAAAAGACACATTGTCCGCAGAACCCGCGAAGCATATAAAATCCGCGATAGAGTGAAGCCGCGAAAGTCGAAGCGCGATATAGCGAGGGATTACTGTAATAAGATAATAGGGAATTTTTTTTTAATTGTTATTATTCTTATCTGATCTTATTTGTGTTTTCTTTTCTTGTAACTTTCTCACTGACACCTTATAAAGCATTTTGAGCATATCCTGTGTATGAAAATGTGCTATAGAAGTAAATGCTATTGTTGCTTTTTCTCCTTCTTTTAATATTATTATTATTATTATTATTGGTGAAGCTATAGTTTTTGTTTTAGCTAAGTGTCATTATGATTTCCACAGGTACTACAAAATTACATCATGAGTACCACTTTGCTACTCAGGCTGCTGTAAAATCGTGATGTCATGCATTCATTCTCCAACATACTCCTAGCGGAGAGTAAGTGTAGTGTGCTTCATAGTTACTTCTTACGTCTTACTCTAAGGTAGGGAAAATTTTATCCTATTCCAACTTTAGTGCAATTCCTAAGAGTAATTCTGAGACACTTGATAAATATGGGCCCTGGTCTAATTGCTCTTCTTTATCTCTCTCTGCTGCCAACATCTATGATGGTCATTGAGGACCTGCTTTAGTGTTACTCAGTAGCTGAAGGCACACATCTCATTTTCACTGACAAAGAAAACAAAATCGTTTACTAGGCAGAAAGGGTGATATTTAAATAGAAGATGATCCTTGCTAGAGGAGAATTAATTAACAGTGGCTGTATATCGGTGTAGATGAAATTATCGATTGTACAGAATAGAGCTTTTCCAGTTTTCATTTTACCTGTTGAATCAACAGCACAATCCAGATGATTGAATTGTTTGGATGCTTAGTTTAAACCATGTTTTTTTTAGAGCAGAATGTGAGTTTATCACAGTAAATATCCAATCGATCCAGCATTTGTCAAGTGAACACTGAGCACAAACAGTCTGGGTTTGCATTAGCTGAATTTTATAAGAACGCCACACTATTGGCTTTTTCTGCTCATGAACTGGCACCCACTTTATCTGTTTACTCTAAGAGAGTTGTGATGACAACACACCCAAATGGATGGAGTGGGCCACCTTATCACTATCAGTGTTTTCCAAATTCTGGTGAATTAATAGGAATTTAATTATGGCTTTCTCCTTTCTTATCCATCTACAGTGCATCCGGAAAGTATTCACAGCGCATCACTTTTTCCACATTTTGTTATGTTACAGCCTTATTCCAAAATGGATTAAATTCATTTTTTTCCTCAGAATTCTACACACAACACCCCATAATGACAATATGAAAAAAGTTTACTTGAGATTTTTGCAGATTTATTAAAAATAAAAAAACTGAGAAATCACATGTACATAAGTATTCACAGCCTTTGCTCAATACTTTGTTGATGCACCTTTGGCAGCAATTAGAGCCTCAAGTCTTTTTGAATATGATGCCACAAGCTTGGCACACCTATCCTTGGCCAGTTTCGCCCATTCCTCTTTGCAGCACCTCTCAAGCTCCATCAGGTTGGATGGGAAGCGTCGGTGCACAGCCATTTTAAGATCTCTCCAGAGATGTTCAATCAGATTCAAGTCTGGGCTCTGGCTGGGCCACTCAAGGACATTCACAGAGTTGTCCTGAAGCCACTCCTTTGATATCTTGGCTGTGTGCTTAGGGTCGTTGTCCTGCTGAAAGATAAACCATCGCCCCAGTCTGAGGTCAAGAGCGCTCTGGAGCAGGTTTTCATCCAGGATGTCTCTGTACATTGCTGCAGTCATCTTTCCCTTTATCCTGACTAGTCTGCCAGTTCCTGCCGCTGAAAAACATCCCCACAGCATGATGCTGCCACCACCATGCTTCACTGTAGGGATGGTATTGGCCTGATGATGAGCGGTACCTGGTTTCCTCCAAACGTGATGCCTGGCATTCACATCAAAGAGTTCAATCTTTGTCTCATCAGACCAGAGAATTTTGTTTCTCATGGTCTGAGAGTCCTTCAGGTGCCTTTTGGCAAACTCTAGACGGGCTGCCATGTGCCTTTTACTAATACAGGCCTGATTGGAGGATTGCTGCAGAGATGGTTGTCCTTCTGGAAGGTTCTCCTCTCTCCACAGAGGACCTCTGAAGCTCTGACAGAGTGACCATCAGGTTATTGGTCACCTCCCTGATTAAGGCCCTTCTCCCCCGATCGCTCAGTTTAGATGTCCGGCCAGCTCTAGGAAGAGTCCTGGTGGTTTCGAACTTCTTCCACTTACGGATGATGGAGGCCACTGTGCTCATTGGGACCTTCAAAGCAGCAGAATTTTTTCTGTAACCTTCCCTAGATTTGTGTCTTGAGACAATCCTGTCTCGGAGGTCTACAGACAATTCCTTTGACTTCATGCTTGGTTTGTGCTCTGACATGAACTGTCAGCTGTGGGACCTTCTATAGACAGGTGTGTGCCTTTCCAAATCATGTCCAATCAACTGAATTTACCACAGGTGGACTAAAATTAAGCTGCAGAAACATCTCAAGGATGATCAGGGGAAACAGGATGCACCAGAACTCAATTTTGAGCTTCATGACAAAGGCTGTGAATACTTATGTACACATGCTTTCTCAATTTATTTATTTTTAATAAATTTGCAAAAACCTCAAGTAAACTTTTTTCATGTTGTCTTTATGGGGTGTTGTGTGTAGAATTCTGAGGAAAAAAATGAATTTAGTCCATTTTGGAATAAGGCTGTAACATAACAAAATGTGGTAAAAGTGATGTGTTGTGAATACTTTCCGGATGCACTGTATCTATCTATCTATCTATCTATCTATCATCGATTGTATTTGTCTTGTGAATCTGTCATTTTGTTTTTTTAATATAAAGTTTATCTAATCTAATATATTTATGTCTATTATTATGTACTGTCTGTTTAAATGGGGCTCTCTTCCTTGTCCTTTGTGGATGGAGCCAAAGAAGGTGGGGCCACACTGATTTTATGACTGAGGAGCCCTTTCTATAGCTATTTAAGTCAGCTGAGAAGGCTCAGTAGCGAGAGGTCAGTTCATTTATTGTGAGGTTCTGTGAGTACTGCTATTTCTGTTTGGAATTACTGGTTTTTGCAACAGTCTGTATTTGCATTAGCTGAATTTTACAAGAACACACTAGTGGCTTTATCTGCTCATGAGCTGGCACCCACTTTATCTGTTTGCTTTAAGAGAGTTGTGATGACAACACACTTATCTATTTATCGATTGTATTTGTCTTGTGAATTTGTCATTTTGTTGTTTAATATAAAGTTCCTCCATGTGAACCCTGAATACCATGAGGACTGATTGAGGTCATTTTTGTTAGGTAGAATGCCTAGAGGGGGGTTGGGCGGTCTCGTGGCCTTGGACCCCCTGCAGATTTTTTTTTTGTTTTGTTTTTTCTGTCCTCCCTGGCCATCGGACCTTACTTTTATGTTAATTAGTGTTCCCTTATTTTAATTCTTATTTATTTTGTCTTTTTTCTCTTTCTTCATCATGTAAAGCACTTTGAGCTACATCATTTGTATGAAAATGTGCTTTATAAATAAATGTTGTTGTTAATCTAATCTAATCTAATCTATTTATATCTATTATTATGTACTGTCTTTTTAAATGGGACTCTCTTCCTTGTTCTTTGTGGATGGAGCCAAAGAAGACGGGGCCACCCTGATTTTACGACTCCCGAGCCCTTCCTTTAGCTATTTGAGTCAGCTGAGAAGGCTCAGTAGCGTGAGATCAGTTCATTTATTGTGAGGTTCTGTGAGTACTGCTATTTCTGTTTGGATTTACTGGTTTTTGTAAAATTCTTGCCTGTCTTTCTTTCATTCTGCCTACAGATTACAGACTGGGACTTATTTATTGTTTATTGCAGATTACCTTTTTAGGCAACTCATTTTTCTTCTGTTTGAACCTTTGTGGCAGTTCTTGTATGTCAGCTAAATGTCTCTTTATTTATAAAGATCTATTGTTGCCCTTTAGTTTACAAGCCAGGGGTTCATAGTTATCCTTCCTCTCATGATTTTTGTTTCAATAAATTTGTCACCATTTTGTATTGTTTTGACAGTTCCCCATTGTTCCCCATTTAGTGTCTGCTCAAAAAAAGCCAGGACCCAAAATCAGGTAGCATCCTTTGAGTTCTGTCTAAGTTAAGATGAGACTTTTCTGGGCTGACTATTTAAGGTGCCTGGATGTTTTTGGGCCTATTTTTGGAGGCCTCACACGCACTCTGCTTTTGTGAAGTCTCTACTTCATGACATGTTGATGTAACAATGAGATGGCTTTACTACTAGTTTTTTTTATAAAGATTAGAACTCTTCACAGAATTGAAATTGTAGTTGTATTTTCTGATAATACAGAACTTTGTAGTTACTGGAACTTTTTGAGTATTTAACATGATGCTGTAGCGGTCCGGTGCCGCTAAGATTCACACCCTCAAGAAGATGGTGATTTATTTATTGTTATGGTGGAGATTCAAGGGAGCCTTGGCCCGACCCGCACGCACTCACAAACAGAGACGAAAACAAAGCAAAACAGGTAATCAAACAACAATTAAAGAATGTAATGAAAACAAATGAAATAAACGAAAACAACAATACCACCCCTGTTCCCCTTACGGCGACTATACATTAAATAAAACAAAACACACACAGCAAAGTTCATGAAAAATGGCAATGGATGAAATGTAATGATGAAGATAGATAGTCCAGAGATCTGCACGTTGAATGGGAATGTAAAGATAGTCCTACCGGTAGTTCCTGAAATGGTGAAGACGGGTGGATGGGTTTTTTCGCAGGATGGCCATGAATCCACTTACAGTCCTTATGTACACAGGCAGACGGCAGACAATCCAGACCCCAACCACGAAACGATCCGGGACAAAACGAATAAGTACAAGTAACCCAATAGAAGGAAGACAGACAGGAACTTGAAACACAAATGACAACAATCCTCTTTTCTTCTTTTGGTCACCGCCCCCCTTTTTAAAAGTCGCGCTCACCTCCTTTGACCTCAACAGCCCCTGCACCCTCGACAGAAGACCAATCAGAGCCACTGCAGGGACTGCTGGGAGTTGCAGTTTCAAATTCTAGTAGCACCGCTACAATGCGTTCACCGAAAAAAATAACAGTCCTAATTTCTTTGTATTAAAAGTTTTAATTAAATTTACAGCAAAAATAATTCACAAAAAATGTGTGGAATAATTGGTGATACACACAAAAATAACTTTTTGCATATGCTGATTCTGTTTAAGGCTTATTCATGATTGTAACGTTTCCTTAAGTTACAAGATGGGTTGCTAGATCTGTGAGATAAATGTCAGAACATACAGTCAGAAATTAATGTCTCTACACCTTTCCATTTAGAAGCAAAAAATCTAATCTTAAAATGTGTAAATAATAATAATAATAATTCTTAACAATTATATAGTGCTTTTCTCACTACTCAAAGCACTTTTTATAGTGAGTGGGGAGCCACTTCAATTACCACTAATGTGTAGCATCTACTAGGATGATATGACAGCAGCCATTTTTGCGCCAGCACGTTCAATACACGTGAACTATTAGCTGGTGAAGGGGTGAAAGAGAGATAGCCAATCAGAGACAGAGGACAATTAGGGGGCCAGAATGACAAAGCCGTGGAGGTCAATAAGCCAGTACTTTGGGATACACCCTACTGTTTATGGAAGATGTCCAACGATCTTTTATGACCACAGAGAGTCAGGACCTCGGTTTTATATCTCATCTGAAGGACGGCACCATACTTACAGTGCAATGTCCCCATCATTGCTCTGGGGCATTGGGATCCACGTTTAGACCACAAGGTAAGCGCCCCCTGCTGACCTCAACAACACCTCTTCCAGCAGCACCCAAAGCCTTTTCCTGGTTGGTCTCCCATCTAAGTACTAGCTGGGCCCAAACATGCTTTGTTTAAGGAGGATGACCTCTTCTGAAGTTGTAAATGATAAAAAAGAAAGAGGTAAAGGTTTGGGGTACCTGGAGTAACCCTATTTAATGTCCTGTGATGAAAAAGGTTCAAAGCAAAGTGCATAAACAACAACAACAAAAATTAGCTAGTGATATGGTGGCTATTCACAGCCATTTTAGAGAAGACTCACTTCTGAGAGCTCCTTGCCAGTCAAAGGTCTGGCCCAAAGTGACAACAAACACCCTGTGATCTTGATTTTTGGTACTGGAGGAATTGGAAGAGGCAGGGTCGGGAAGCCAGGAGAGAAAATGACATCAGTAGTCTGGTAGAGAGTTTTGCTCTACTCTTGGGGAAATGGAAATTGCGTTAGAAGTTGTGTCACGCCCATACCATTCCAAGTAAGCATTTTAAACAGAACCGAAACCATGTAACATGTCTGATGCCCACATGTTTGACAAATCTTACATCAGAATTTAGGCAGAAAGTCTAGAATGTTCTCTTAACACTAGAATCCCTGAATTTTATGAAAAAACTCACCAAGGTATTGTGCAAAGTCTTGTTTGTGATTATTATTGTGATGGTCTTTTTCATTTATATGTTACTTATATAAAAGCCAGATTGAATGTTATTTACATATTTACAATGATTTATTTACTTATCTTCTTATAGGATAAAGTCACAAGTAGACTGCAGAGCTTCCTGTGTTTGATCGACATGGGCATACCAACAAAGTACATGTGCAATGCCAGTCCTTATTCAGAAAAAGATCTCAGTTGTCCTACGGGAGAAAGACTTTCTGATACTGTGACCACAAAGCTTATGGAGCTGTTTCTGGACAAGGGCAGAACCGTAACAACAGTTGCATAAAGTGCGACAGGAGTTTACACCTTTAGCTGAAGTCATTCGCGTACTGAAGTGACATTGCTCATGTACATTGTCAGCGTACCCGTGTCGTTCAAACACAGGAAGCTCTGCTGTCTACTTGTGACTTTACACTGTAGGAAGAAAAGTAAATAAATCATTGTAAATAGGTAAATAACATTTAATCTGACTTTTATATAAGTAACATATAAATGAAAAAGACCATCACAAAACACAACAGGACTTTGCACAATACCTTAGTGAGCTCTGTAACTCCTGCTGTTTTGCTGAAGGACATGAGAGTGTCAGATTCACTGGCAGGATGACACCTGACCTGTTGCTGCATCCAAATGGTGCCATCTTTCGCCTTTATGCCTGGTACAGCTGCATTGTTCTTATGTGTGAGTGGACGTTTGTTGCAGGGAAGACTTCTGTTCTCTTTCTCCGATGTAGAACCCTCATCCTCATCTGAGTTCACCTCTGTTATAGCATGTCTTTATTTGAAAACTAACAGTGTCAGATTGGGGGGAGTGTGAAAGTGACTGAGAGAATAAAACTGAATAATGAAGCAAAATGCTAAGTACCATACATTTACACCGGCCGCTACAGACTCAAATAAATCAAATGTATGATTTTATTCTAAGATAGCAGTAATAAATAGCCACTCACTACAGTTAATGCATGAAAGCCCCAGGCTCAAAACCACCACCTTTCGACTTGGAGACAGCAGTTCTTACCGCTACACCAGCCGTGTATGTGTGTGTGTGCCGTACCCTATCCCAATTTCTTTTACTTTGCTTAAATTCTTGAAAACAAACACACTTGTTTTGTTATATCTGTGTCTTTTGTGAAAGTGCTTGTTTGATATTGGGAGTTTAGTCTTCACATATTATACACTTCACGTCAGTATTTGGCCAATTATTAGTAGAACATGAAAAAAGTTTCTGTTTTAGTTATGTGTTCAACAATTCCGGCCTCACGTTTCCTGTCATCCTACATTTACACAAATCATTGTATACACGGAGCACACATGAAATGTGTGTGTTCCAAATAACAATATAGTATTTACCTTCTACAATTCCAGGCACCTCACACCAGGGTAAACAGACTTGAAACTGGGAGAACTTTTTGCCGGGGTTGAGCTGTGTCAGTGGGTGATGGGATAGCAGGCTGCTTGCTGCTTGTGCTGATCGACATATTTACCAAACTAAAGATGCTGATGAGGAGGTGCAAATAAATGTAAGGTGGCCCGGGATTACAAATTTTTTCGTAGGCTTCAGGGATTCTAGTGTTAACACCCTATCTTACAAGAGAAAAAAAGAAAACCTTTCATTATACATAGCTATGTTAACTAATATTTAATTCAAATTAAGCTAACATCCATCCATCCATTATCCAACCCGCTATATCCTAACTACAGGGTCACGGGGGTCTGCTGGAGCCAATCCCAGCCAACACAGGGAGCAAGGCAGGAAACAAACCCTGGGCAAGGTGCCAGCCCACCGCAGGGCACACACACACACACCAAGCGCACACTAGGGACAATTTAGGATTGCCAATGCACCTAACCTGCATGTCTTTGGACTGTGGGAGAAAAACCAGAGCACCAGGAACATGCAAACTCCACTCAAGGAGGACCCGGGAAGCGAACCCAGGTCTCCAAACTACGAGGCAGCAGTGCTACCCACTGTGCCACTGTGCCGCCCAAGCTAACATTTAAGTGAATTTAAGGTTAACATTAACTTATTAGGATTGGCTCTTACATAAACTGTCTGCTAAAATTATAAGCACATAATTATGGAGTATTGACTCTTATTTTGAAGTGTTTCATTAGTTGCAGTGTTTTACTCTTAAGCACTTCTTTAACATTTTCACAGTACAAACACCCCACCAAGAACTCACCTAATAAGTTTAAAGTGAGCCTAGCAGGCGTTCACATCACATTTGCATATTTTTATTATCAGGATGTGCCTGCAGAATACAACTAGCGGTTCATTAGGATTCCCAGATAACACCTTTGACTAGAAATGCAGAAAATCAAATATAACCGGACTCGCTTCCCAGTTGGTGTCTACTTTGGAACATCAGAAAATGTTCTGAGCTCTTCATTCTTCCTGGAGAGATTGTGAAATGAATTCTGTCTACATTTCAGGAGTCTCATTTTAATGATGGCAGATATATGGAGTAGTAAACAGACACCGCTGTCCAGAACTGTGCAGGTGGGCTTTGCAGTTTAGACACATGAGCAATGGAAATTCAAGGTTTATTTTAGCAGATGTAAGCTTTTTATACAGAATAACAAGCTAATTCCACATGCACCACAACGCTATTTAAGCTGTATTTTGCACCGACCCGTTCACCTGTTTATCATTCCCATTTAATCTGATTTAAAAGTCAAAGTGGAGCCAGAGCTTTTATTTGCATTATCAGACACAAGGTAAAAGTCACCTAAGCTGGGTGTCAATCCACTGCAGCTAGGGAAACCAGAGTCTCCAGGTAAACAGGGGGTTATCAAAGAGCTGGTACTGGTGGTATCACAGTTTTACAATGCTCTATACAAACCTGTTTACACTGCTCACACACTCGCCAGCTGTAAAGAATAAAACTAAACCAACAGAGCCTTCAACGCCACTCAAATAATAAGATATTTTATTACTTCTGTACTTTAAATCAGTGTTTCCCAGTTTTGGCCCAGTTTTTCACATGCCAGTGTATTGGCAGACCCACTTTGAGGGTGGTGTCGGGTCTGGGTCCTGCACGATCACCAGAACGATAGACGAATCAGGTTTACTAATCAATGCTTTTCCTCCTTGATGAATCTATCGCGATCGTCAGCAGGGGAGCTGACGTCAGCCACAATCCACCTTGCCATGTTGCCACTGTGAATTGAGTGTGGTCATCACAGTGGTGGGAGGGGGCAGGATTTCGTCTGGGTTTGGCTATGGCCCACCTACAATGCCACCATGGCCCACTAGTAGGCTACAGCCAACAAGTTTGGGAAATTTTACCTTAAATAATACTTTTTGCACTTGACAGGCACATATTGCTGTATTAAGAAGCTGTCTACAACCAGTTTCATATGCACAGCCAACCCTTCGTATAACGCAGATCATGTACTGTGTGGGGAGCCCATGTGGTTAGAGGTTCATTGACCCCCAAGATTCAGGAACTCTGCTGGATGGCCAATTGGATTGCATGCTGTTGTTGTTTGGTGTGCTTGACTTGATTGTAGTGTAACTGGGCGTTTCGCATAACATCACTGAAGTATAATGTAAAGCGACAACCTCCTCAAAGGAGCAGAGCTCTGGAAGTCTGCGGCTTGACTCTGTTGGGGTTAATGTTGCTTCATGAATCGTCAAATTAACATCGTTGACAGCCACCTGTTGTGGTCATTTTCTATTAACAAGCAGAGAGATGGCTTCACCAGTCAACACCATTCAGGAGCATGGAAAAGATAACAAAAAAACTAAGATCATGAAGAAGCAGCTCATGCAGCACTTTCAGGTGTATTTAGAAATCTAAGTATAGTTGAGTCAAGTTGGGGAGCACGCACTGGTACAGTGCATTGCTGCACCCACCACACAACGAAACAACTCGGGATCCCGGTTTGCAACCATCCAAGCAGACACATAGTCCAGTCCTGAACTCTGGAAATGACCATCTATCTGCTGCAGGCAGGTGTTACGTGGGCGACCCCTTGGCCTTGTCCAGCCACTCGGGTCCCCAACAATGTACAGTAGATCTTTTGAGCAGGATCACCCTTTGGGAAATGCACCACATGGCCGTAGTGTTGTAACTGACGCTCCCTCACAATGGAGGTAATGTGCCTCATTAGGGACTGCATGAGCAACCGCTCATTCAACACAAAGTCATACCAACAGTACTAAAGGGGTCCAGTCTTCGACTCAGGTCACTGGATAGCGTCCATGTCTCGCAACTATATAGCAAGACGGGAAGCACCAGGACAGCATAGATATCAGGAGCATCACACACTCCTTTCAAGTGACCTCATGACCTCCCATGCTCTCCCAATCCATCTACTGACTTCATAGGAAGAGTCACCAGAGACATGAATTATTATAACATGATTATTATAATTTGTTACTAACCCTCACCTATTCTGTTTCTGTTCTCGGTACTCAAATGTGGCAATTGGTGCCACGGCCCACCTGCCAAGTTGTTTGCCTGCCTATGGTAAAGTCATCCCTGATGGAGGATCACAGGAATCATGGGAAAGAGGGGTCCTTTCATCGGATTGGCTGGCCGAGCAACGTTTCAGCCGTGGAATGGCCAATTTGGGAGGCAGCTTGACGGATGAGGTCTCCAGCACTCTAAAAATATCAAAATCTTATTATGTGATATCATCTACTGTTAAATTCTGCTCTGTACTTCTAAAATTTTTATTATTATGCTGTATTAAGGATTTGTTCTGTTCTGTATACTTGTATTGAACCCCTTCTTTTGACACCCACTGCACGCCCAACCTACCTGGAAAGGGGTCTCTCTTTGAACTGCCTTTCCC
>JANRMT010062796.1:105577257-105593542 GCA_026402145.1 Polypterus bichir lapradei | reverse complement strand
GGGCAGCTCGATCAACTAAGTCGAACGCTTTACAAAAATCGACAAAGCCTGCAAAGAAACTCTGCCGATATTCGCGTTTGCACTCCATGAGAACCCTCAGTGCCAGGATGAAATCTAAACTCGGCCAAATTTCGGTAAACTAACTGAGGTTAAGTCAACTGCCACTATACTAAAACTAGCAGCTTACTGAAGTAATGGAGAAGCATTAAGTGTAATAGTTTTGATGTCGAGTGTTTAAGTCATTATTTTATGTTATAGTAAGAACTGAAACATGGTTAAGGATTATTTATTGTCATCATTATAAAATGAACAGACCTTGACACCAAAAAAGTTTTGTGGCAGCCACCCATATACTTGAACAAGGCTGCAATAATTGTGTTTTGACACCACAGAAGTGTACAGGTTGAGTCCAAAACAGAACTGAATACAAGCTGAGGTTGCCTTGCCTTTAAAGCGGGTCGGTGGAAGTGACGTCATCGGAGTGGGTGGAACTGGAAGTGGTGTGGAGTTACCTTCTTTTGGTCCTTCTAGCTGCCTCCCATGTGCATGTGTGTGACATCATATAGGACCAGCACACATTATTAAAGGCTGTTTCAGAGACAGCCGGGGTCCTTGTCTGACCGGGACGCCTCTTCCCTGGATCGGGGGAGCAAGCCTGACCAGGACAGTACCTCCACCAAAACACTAGAGGGCAGCCCCCCTGGGTTGCAGCGGTGTCTAGAACTCCTGCAGGGCTTCATGGGAGTTGGAATTTGGTGCAGCCCTGTTGGGATCCGTGGGTGCTGCCAGGGGGTGCTGTAGCTGCTGCTGAACCCTACAGAGCAGCTCTTCCACCACACCCGGAAGTGCTGCCAGAATTAGGTCTTCAAGCACCTGGAGACATTCCGGGTGAATTATTAAAGGAGTCAGAAGCCACCATTCTGGGAGCCAGAGTTGGGAGGAGGGAGACAAAGCTTGCCAGAGAGGAGTGGAGGAGAAAAAAGAAGTATTGTGATTGTGATTGGGATACGGGGAAGGCGTTGCATACAGGCAAAGAAAAAATAAAATAAAACTTTTATTTGTTTTATCAGTGTGCCCCCTGCGTCTGCCTGTGTTGGGTTGAGTGCTGGTATAGCGCCTTTTGTCACAACTGCTAAAGTTAGTGCACCAAGCATTGTTGTATCAAGGACACATTTATAAATGTCACCAACAAACACAAGCTTCTCTCTGACTTATTATATGGAAGACACTGACCTACAGGAAGCAACTTCTAAAAATGATTTAGGGGTTTATGTTGAAATGATATCCTCAGTCTACGCAATGTGCAGAAGAGATTAAAAAGGCAAATAAAAGGTTAGGTTCAACCATAAGAAATGTAGATTATAAAATGAGGAAGGCTATTTGCAGTCTCTATAATGCACTAATGAGACCACATCTGGAGTATTGTCAGCAATTCTGGTCAACACACTACAAGAAAGACATAGCAGCACTTGAAGCTGTGCAGAGAAGAGCAACCAAATGCATCATGGGACTGAAGGACATGTCCTACTGTGACAGACTCAGAGAATCAAACCTGTTCATCTCAAGCGGAGGAACAACCTCAATCTTCAAAATCTTCAAAATCTTCCTCAGAAGCATTGATAAAGTAGACTCAGCAAAATTCTTTCAACTAAATGGTGAATCACATACAATACAATACAATATAATGAATTTTTGTATAGCCCACACGAGAAGTGCCGCAATGGGCTTTAACAGACCCTGCCTCTTGACAGCCCCTCAGCCTTGACACTCTAAGAAGACAAGAAAAAACTCCCAAAAAACCCTTGTAGGGAAAAAATGGAAGAAACCTTGGGAAAGGCAGTTCAAAAAGAGACCCCTTTCCAGGTAGGTTGGGTGTGCAGTTGGTGTCAAAAAGAAGGGGATCAATACAATACAGTACAATACACAGAACAGAATAAATCCTCAATACAGTATAAAAATAAAAATTTTAGAAGCACGGAGTAGAATTTAACAGTAGATGATATCACATAATATGATTTAGATTTGTTTAGAGTCCTGGAGACCTCATCTATCATCCATGGACACCAGTGGAAATTAAGATAGTTGTGCATTTAAGACTTAAGCTTGAAAGCAAGAGCTGTGGGAGTCTGCAACAAACTACTAGGGCTTAAACCTCGACAACCTTTAAGAACCTTCTGGATGAGATATTGGGATAGCTTAGCTATTAACTAAACAGATTGGCCTGAATGACTGGATGGTCTCCTCTCGTTTTTCAAAACTCTTACATTTTTATGTTCTAAGACCAGTGACTTCACTTACCGCTTATCCCAGACATTCAGCCATTTCCAGTCACAATCACATAAAAGAACAGAGACAGGCAGAAGTTGGTGCACATTTACAGATACACAACTGCTGGAGCCATATTACCCTGCAGTAGAGTTGGAGACCACTCCTAAACTGACCTCTTCAAAGTCCTTTGGCTTTTCATCATATTTTTAACATTTGTGGCTAAAAACATTCCTGTCTTGTTCTCTATTGCAGTGGTGGTGGTGGTGGTGGCTGGGAGTGTCATGCGCATGCACTTGGGGAACAACTTACAGGCTTAGATTATGACAATGTTATCCCGACTAACCGAGGACACTAAGTAATAATGGTATATCTCTTCATCTTTCCCCTCTGCAGAAAGGAAGATTGACATGCCACCATCTATGATGTCACTTCCAGGGTCAGCCCATCTGTGTCTGCCACTTCCTCCCAGAAATCACCATAAACAGAACCACCGCCATCTTTGGGCAAACTTGACCAAAACAACAGGACTAGTCTCAACTATACATTAACACATGATTTCTTTAGCGCCTTTTGCGCTTTTTATAATATATGGGATTTGCCATCGGGTGCCCCAGACACTTTGTGAGCTTCTTTCTGTTTTATTACAACTAATATAGCGCGATGTCGCACCCAACCACATGACAAATCACCTCAGGATCCCAATTGGGACCCGAGTGTAGCCATGCAACGGGTGACACCTTAGACCACACTAGCTCAAACAGAATGGAACAGTGTGGGTTTTTTTACAGTGCCTGGAGTGCCAATCCTGCCAACAACCCACCAACCACCTGCCAAGTTGGAGGACCTGCTTGCAGGGCTGGAAGCAGGTTAACGTCATACCCAGGATGGAGCAATTGCAGGTTAAGAGTATTGTTCATTTACCAGACTACTGATGCTTCTAGTCGGTACACTAAAACACACAAAATTTTACCAGCTTATTAATCTGCAAACTCATCGCTAAGGTGATGGTCAGGAAATGATCATAATTAATGTCAGTACTATGAGAGTGCTTCAAAGGTGAAGGACGGTATGCATTACTCATTCTGGATGACCATGGGTTTTTTAGGTGGAGGATTATTTTCCAGTGTGTCCTCTATTGGCTCTATTGTAGGCACGGAGCTGGACAATTTTCTATCTATCTAAATTAAAGGAAGTGTTCTGGGGTTAGCAGTGGAGCAGGTTTCACCCCCGTTTTGTCTTGGTAGAGCAATATATATATATTGCTCTACTTTCCCCTATTGTATTATTAATAAGTAGCCTTTGTCAGAATGCCTAATCTCAGAGACTTACCACTGTTTATAAGGTATTATTGTATATAACTTCTCCCCACCTTACCTTCCATATCTATAATTTCAGGCAATTAGATGTAGTAAAAAGACAAACAGAAGTTAAGTTACACATAAAATAATGTATTACTGATAATATTCATAAATAATAATATGCAAAGTACATTTGAATATTGGCAACCATACAACCTGATTAAATGGTGATGTGTTGTTTCAGGCGGCACACAGACTTGTTGTTATTTAAAAATGTCTCTAGTTAAGGCGTCATTTGTGCTCAGCTTTCAGCCACATTTCTGTTCAATATGGCTGAAGCCCAGCTGTGCTCTCCATTGTGTTGTCCTTTCAGTTCATGGTGTGATGGTCTTCTTCATCAGATCAGTAAGAGAGATGCTTCTTCATCATCAGAGGTTAGTAAGAGATAGAATGTGGTTGAGCAAGCAGATTTATAGATTCTCTGTCCAACCCCTAGAGCCAATAGGACATCATGGTACTTAAAGGCCTCTGAGACAAGCCAATTCCAAACAGCCATACCTCAGACCAATGGGGGAATAGAACATTGTAACACCTGCCACCCCCCCCAAGACCATATGTTAAGGTAACCTGGCTTCCTTGCGGGGGTTGAAAGACTCTGTCGTAAAATTCAAAGAGACCCATTCCTAAGGGTGGGGGGGTGGAGTAAACACTAAATTACATTGCTTTGACTAAATTACAAATAAAGACATACAAAATATTTATCAAGTTATATGCAAAATCTCACATCACAAGAACCCCTTAAAGATGCCATAGAGGTGAACAGGGGAAAGCCACGGTTCCTGCACGAATTATTGTAATGGGTTATCCTGAACCTCCAGGTGAGACAGCGCTCTGTGCTCAATCACTTATATTTTTTTGTGATCTTGAGGCAGAAAAGAGAGTAAAATGGATAGTTTTATCCTTGCCAAGCTTTAAAGAGGTTCAGTGGAAGAGAAAACAGGAAATTAAATTCTATAGCATATATCAATCAAAAGCACCTTTTTGTATTCATTTATAAGAAGCAGATGAAATTGTAAGCTCAAGCTCCTGCTGCCGTGAGATGCTTTTGCCAATGGATGTTTGTGTGTGTGTATATATGTTTATGTTTATGCATATACAGTATGTGTATATACTTACATAAATACAGACATTTATATATATACAGGGTGAGTCAAAATTATGTTAACACTAATGGATTATTTTTATCTCGACTACACCTTTCCAGGTCGATGAACAGGTCATTTAGGATCTGTGATTTCTGGTTATGGGGTATGGTGAAGGAGCATGTGTATAGCTTGAAAGTTCATGATATTAATGACCAGAATGACAGAATATGGACTGTGGTATCATCTATTCCCTGCAAAATGTGTGTTAGGGCTTTAAATGGTACTGTTGCTTGTTGGTTTTTGTGTGTTGAACATGATGGCAAACAGGTTGAGACATTCCTGTAAATCATCTTGCACATATGAAGTATGTTTTGTGAATAAATTGTTTCCGCCTTTCATTGTTTTGCCTGGCCTGGATGCCTGGAGAACAGAAGAACTGGGAAAGAGGCTATATCTCCCAGGGGCTGCATTACATCGGGGTCACGGGATTGGAGCTTGGACGCTCAACCTTGTCTGGGGCCCGTGGCCACCGCCGGGGGCACCTGGACAGTCCCGGAGCTATGGAATGCAGCACTTCTGCCACACCAGAAAGTGCTGCCAGAAGAGAATCCGGGCACACCTGGAGTGCCCACAGTTCTTCACAATAAACCTCAGTCCCTTCTCTCTCTTTTCTTCTCTCTTTCTCTCTGTTCTCTGCTGCCTCCACTCCTCTCCCAGCAAGCATTGTCCTCGACCTCCCAACTCAAATTAAGTGAGGCGGAATCCTTTATAGTGCACCCGGAAGAGCTCCAGATGCTCTTTGATCCTCTTTTGGCAGCACTGCCGAATGTGGTGGAAGTGCTGCACAGGCACCCGGAGGTACTCAGAGTGCTGCAGTACAGGGCTCCGGAACTGTCCAGGCGCCCCCTGGTGGTGGCCCCGTTGCAATCCAAGGGGGTTGCCCTCTCATGTTCCCCACTCATGTCCCGTGGGATGTATTACCCCAAATATGTCCTTTCCCCAAGTCCTTCCATCTGGACAGGCAAGGGGCCCAGCCTTCTGCCACAATATATATACAGGGTGGCACAGGGAAACAGGAAATTTTGGAACTAGGTGTTGGCGACCCTGGGACGTCAACAGTTGTTTGGGACAAATGCGACCTCATTTAGAACCCCTTGCTATTAGTTATAATGGAGCAGTGGAGTGATGCGCAACAAGCATTCACTGTGAGAGCCTCTTTTAAGAATGGTGATAGTGTGAAATTTTGGCGTCATTACCAGTTTGGACGTCATGATTGTGTCCCGTCTGCTCATGTGACTATAACTTGGGTGCATACTTTCGAAGTAACGGGTTCAGCCTTAGAAAAGAAGTCCCCAGCTGGAGCCACTTCTCATTCTGCCCGACAATCAATGGCAGCTATTCGCCGATTGTTTGGAAGGCACGTCATTTAATGCAAAGGTGACATTCTATGGCCTCCAAGATCCCCAGATCTCACTGTTTGTGATTTTTTTCTGTGGGGACATCTTAAAAGCCAAGTGTACCGCACATGTCCTGCAACCTTTGCTGAACTAAAAAGGAGGTTTGAAGAGGAAATCGCTGGCATTCCTCTTGACATGTGACATTGAGCAATGCAGAATTTCCACAACAGGCTGTCAGAATGTGTATGGAGAAATTGACAACACCTTCATGATGTTTTCTTCAAAAATCAAATGAATATTGAATGAATATTGATTAATTGCATATCCTGTGAAATACATTTAATCCATTTAATACATTTAAATGTTTTTTGTAATGTGTTTCCCTGCACCACCCTGTATTTATACATTTTTTTAATGCCAATTTCCAGCAGTTCAGTTTTGTTGCAATTTAATTTTAAAGAGTTCTGCTCCATCCAGGTTTCTTCCTCGCAAAAAGCCTCCAGGTCCTGTAAATTATTGGATTGTCTTGCATAAACTGCACATCTGAGATCTCCTCAAAGTGTCTCAGTGACATTGAGGTCAACAGACTGTGATGGCCACTCCAGCACCTTGACTTTTTTCTGCTGTAGTGACTGAAGGGTCAACTTGGCCTTGTGTTTTGGATCAATGTCATGTTTCACTAAGTTTCCTGTTGCACTGTAGCTCACACACCCCTAGACCATCAGTGATCCACCTCCATGCTCCACAGTAGGGATGGTGTACTTTTTATCATGGGCCTTGTTGCGCCCTCTCCAAACACAGTGTCTTTGGTTGTGACCATAAAGTTCAATTGTGTGGTCTCCTCACTCCAAAGGACTTTGTTCCAGGAGTTTCGAGGCTTGTCTAGATGCTATTTGGCAGATTGTAAGCGGGCTGTTTTGTGGACTTGGCACAGTAAAGGCTTTTTTCCTTGCAACTTAACCGTGCAGACCATTTTTGTGCCCTCCTTATTGTGCATCTTGAAACAGCATCACCACTTGTTTGCAGAGACACCGATATCTCAGCTGAAGTGGATTGTGAGTTTTTCTTGGTATCTCGGGAAAATAATCCTGGCAGTTGTGGCTAAAGTCCTGTTTGGTCTACCTGACCGTGGCTTGGTGACAACAGAACCCCTCACTTTCCAGATTTTTATCACAGTTTGAACTCTACTAACAGGCATTTTCAGATGGCTGGATATCTTTTTATATCCTTTTCCTGACTTATACAGTTCAATAACCTTTTCTCACAGGTGCTTTGACGATTCTTTTGGTTTTCCCCATAGCTTGGTATCCAGCAAAGTCAGTGAAGCTCTGCATGAATTTAAATTGGCTGTTTGTATACAGACACTGATTACAATCCAAGAGGTTAGAGGTGAGGACACTCTCCCTTAATTACCCTTAATTTGAACCTGTGTGTGTCAACATGTGTGTATATCATCAGCCTCAACATTGACGTGGATGTAAATCTTTGATCAGGACCATTTGGGTGATTTCAGTTATCATTACAATTTAAGAAAGGCACACACAATTATGTGAAAATAAATTACTTTGCCTGAGCACACTCCCTAAGTAAAAGGAAAGCTTTCTGCATGATTACTTATATTTTCCAAACAATGGCCAATATTTCACAAATTCTGCCAGGGTATGTAAACATAATGAGTACAACTGTATATATATATGCCACATGAGTGCCACATGGGATGGACAGGCGTCCCTACCCGGACAGTGGTAGGTTCCTTACCTGCATAGGAGACCACAACTGGTTGCCAAGTGGATGGACGGACATCCCAGTCAGTAGAGGGAACGATTCCTTACCTGGACAGTAATCCACAAGTAAACGGACAGGCATCCCGACCAGACATGTGCTTAAGGCCATCTCTGGCTGGGATAAAAGAAGAGGACATGGAAGGGCTATCTCAGAGAGATGTTTACTTCACCCAGGCAATAGATGGCAGCAGCCCTCTATATCAACGTCCACTCGGGAACCAGCAGGGAATGCTGGGAGTTGTAGTCCGGCAACACAACCCTGCTGGGGTTTGTGGGTGCCGCTAGGGGGTGTTGCTGGGAGATGCGCTCCCCAGATAATGCAACTTCCATATGAAGGAAGTCATAGCCCTGGCACCGGATGTACTCCTGGGTTCTCAATACAAGGGACCGCACTCCCTTATCCAGGCGAGCCAGAGCTGGGAGGACGTACAGCAAAGCTCAAATGGTGGAGGGCAGTGTGGTGGTGAGAGGAGAGAGTATTGTGCAGAGAGGGAGAGAGAAAACCTGTGCTGGTGATTTAGTCACTTTTTGGAGATATTGTGGTGAATAAACACTCCTTTATTTGAACCTGGGACTCTTTGTATGATTGTGTTTGGAGGTTTGGAGCTAGCTCGATGATGGCCCGCTTTCATCACTATATATATAGTAAGGTTTCCAAACTCTTTTGGGGCTCCCCCCAATGAGACAACATGCTGAAGAGCATCCCAAAGCGTGATCGCTGCTTGTGTGGAAGACAGCTTATCCATTGCCGGTGCAACCACAGGCTCGCTGCGAAAACAAAACTGAGCTGACCGCAGTTGTGCCATTAGGGCTGTTGCTGATGGGTGATGCAAGAAACATTATAAAGGCAGGGTACAGTATTAATTGGCCACTAAACTGGCCACCCCCCTGCTGGATAGCTGTGTCTGGGTATAGGAGAATGATAAATCCCGCTACAATAAATAACCGTGCTGAGACTGAGCCTCGTGTTATGGGGTGCAAGGCAGGCACTCACACATTACTATATATATAGTTTTTCAGTACATATTTAAATATAGTTACATTCAATAAATGCACAAGGGAATTAGTTGGAAGCATCACAGCCACACATCTCTTTCCCATTTCTACCATCTACCTCAAAGACACCAACTAATTGGAAGAGCCCTGACATGGTTTCAGCTAAGCCTCTTATCCTCCTTGTTCTGATCTGCTTGACTCGGATAACCAGCAGACCATGAAGCCTTGATCACATGTAGACCTCACAGCAACGAGGCACACCAGTGACATCTGAGCTTGTCTTTATTTCAACATTTTTTTCAGTTCAGTTCTGTGGGCAGACCATTAAATTGGTGTCACCTTAAGCCTTTTTACATGTCCCTTGTCTGTTCAGCAATACTTTACATGTATATATGTATGTACTTGTTTGCTTAACTTCGTTTGGAACAGGTAGATTTTCATTTTTTTTTCTCATAATTTCCTTTTGTTAGTCATTTATTCTTGTCTGTCCCAAGAGTGTGTGCTTTGAGATAAAAAACAAAATATTAAACATTTTTATAGACTACACAGCTTGGACACGTATAATTGAATTCATTCATTTGTTGTGTAACATACTTAATTAGAAAAAGGTAAGGCAGCACTGAATAAAATAAGGCAGACGATGTGGCTATCGTTTCTACAGATTCTCTTTCTCATCAAACCATGCAGTTTTGCACCTTATATATCTGTTAATATAAAAATCTTTTAATGCTTCTTAGCATCCGCAATTCAAACACCATACAACTCAAAGATGTCTTAGTTATAGCTGTTTTGGCAGATTAGAAATATTTTCGGGCTTCAGATCTTTTTGGGGTTCATGATATTTTTCAATTTTGAAAGTATAATTTTTGAGCTTTGTTTTTACATATGAGTTTGTGAATTTTATTGCTTTGTTTGAAATAGATTTTACTTTTTTTAATATAAATTGTAAGTGTGTCAAATTACCTTCTTGGATGGTATATGGATTGTTAGAAACATCTACAGTCGTGGCCAAAAGTTTGGAGAACAACACAAGTATTGATGTTCACCAAGTTTGCTGCTTCAATGCTTTTAGATCTTTCTGTCAGATGTTTCTATGGAACACTGAAGTAGAATTACAAGCATTTCATAAGTTTCAAAGGCTTTTATTGACAATTACATGAAGTTTATGTGCAGAGTTGAAATTTGCAGTGTTGACCATTCTTTCTTTTTCAAGACCTCTGCAATTCACCCTGGCATGTTGTCAATCAACTTCTGGGCCAAATCCTGACTGATGGCAGCCCATTCTTGCATAATCAATGCTTGGAGTTTGTCAGAATTGGTGGGTTTTTGTTTGTCCACTCGCCTCTTGAGGATTGACCACAATGGGATTAAGGTCTGGGGAGTTTCTTGGCCATGGACCCCACATTTTGATGTTTTGATCCCCAAGCCACTTGGCTCTCACTTTTGCCTTATGGCCCGGTGTTCCATCATGCTGGAAAAGGCATTGCTGGTTACTAAACTGTTCTTGAATGGTTGGGAGAAGTTGCTTCTCTTAGATCTGAGTTCTGCATTTGACACTATTGATCATAATATTCTTAGAAATCGCCTTAGTCAATGGGTGGGCCTCTCTGGCAGTGTCTTAAATTGGTTTGAATCCTACCTGACAGGGAGAAAATTTTTTGTTAGTTGTGGTAATTACAACTCGAAGACACATGATATCCGATATGGTGTTCCACAAGGCTCTATCCTGGGTCCGCTGTTATTCTCAATCTACATGCTTCCGTTAGGTCAGATTATCTCGGGGCACAACGTGAGCTACCACAGCTATGCTGATGACACACAGCTGTATTTATCAGTAGCACCTGATGACCCCGATTCTATTTATTCACTAACACAATGTCTGACTTGTATCTCAGAATGGATGAATAGTAACTTTCTCAAGTTAAATAAAGAGAAAACTGAAATCTTAGTGATTAGCAATAATGGATACAATGAGGCTATTAGAAATAAACTGGATACATTAGGATTAAAAGTCAAGACGGAGGTAAAAAGCTTAGGGGTAATTGTTGACTGTAATCTGAATTTTAAATCGCATATTCATCAGATCACTAGGACAGCATTTTTTCACTTAAGAAACATAAGTAAAGTTAGACCTCTTATATCACTGAAAGATGCTGAGAAATTAGTTCACGCGTTTGTTTTCAGTCGACTAGATTACTGTAACGCACTCCTCTCAGGACTACCCAAGAAAGACATAAATCGTTTGCAACGAGTGCAGAATGCAGCTGCTAGAATCCTAACTAGGAAAAGAAAATCCGAACACATTTCTCCAGTTTTGATGTCACTACACTGGTTACCTGTGTCATTCAGGATTGACTTTAAAATTCTGCTTATGGTTTATAAAGCCTTAAATAATCTTGCTCCATCTTATATATCGGAATGCCTGACACCTTATATTCCAAATCGTAACCTCAGATCCTCAAATGAGTGTCTCCTTAGAATTTCAAGAACAAAACTTAAAAGAAGTGGTGAGGCGGCCTTCTGCTGCTATGCACCTAAAATCTGGAATAGCCTGCCAATAGGAATTCACCAGGCTAATACAGTAGAGCAGTTTAAAACACTGCTGAAAACACATTACTTTAACTTGGCCTTTCTATAACTTCAATTTAACTTAATTTAACTTAATCCTGATACTCTATATGTTCAATTTCCTCATAATAACTATTAAGGGTGGCTCTAAAATCCGTACTGACCCCTACTCTCTTTTCTGTTTCTTTTTCTGCGCCACCTCCACCTACACAAAGCTTCATGATGCTCCAACAATGATGGATGGATTAAAAGGCAGAATTCTACGTGACCATCATCATCAAGCCCTTCAGTGAGAACCCTAAATCCAAAGAGGACTGTTTGATTTATGTTAGGTAGAATGCCCAGAGGGGACTGGGCGGTCTCATGGTCTGGAATCCCTACAGATTTTATTTTTTTTCTCCAGCCGTCTGGAGTTTTTTTTTGTTTTTTCTGTCCCCCTGGCCATTGGACCTTACTCTTATTCGATGTTAATTAATGTTGATCTATTTTGTTTTTTTATTGTGTCTTTTATTTTTCTATTCTTTATTATGTAAAGCACTTTGAGCTACTGTTTGTATGAAAATGTGCTATATAAATAAATGTTGTTGTTGTTGCTTTTGGAGGATGTCACCACTACACTCCACCTGTCTACAGTGTAAATCTCACCCTTTTCACCAATTGAATTTCTATGAACTCACACCATGAATACTCTTAGTTTGAAGATTTGCACTGTGGTGAACTGTCAGTGGTTACTTTTGAATATGCCACCTCCAGCTCAGAGGTGAGCATGAGTTCCATCCATCAGCCTCACAGAGTCCTTCTCTGAACACTGTGAACATTGCACTTCCTGGTGACATCAGCTGATTTCTTTCTGTGTCAGCCCTCACCACTGCACATATATTGCATTTGATTCATGGTGTTGTATTCATGGCCTCTTGTTCTTTATGCACTATTGACACTAGTCAATGGAAGACATGCAAGTTAGAACATTAGGACAATCTGGACGAGAACAGGCCATTCAGCCAACAAAGCTCGCCAGTCCTATCCACATCAAAAAAAAAAAAATGTCGGAACTGCATTGTACTGCATTGTGCTGTGTGCAACTGGCAATGGAATTATTACAAGAACTACAAAGTACAAACACATAACAGCAGTTTCCAAGTTCTTACACTGTCTTTCAGTTAAGCTTAGGGCTGATTTCTAAATGCTCCATGCACCTTGAAATGTGTACTGAATTTATCCATGTCAGTACCTAGGGTCATAAGTTACATCATCTTGACTGAATTACAAACAGAAACGATTCACTCTGCTACCAATATCTTAATAATGAATCATTCTAAATGCTGGAGACTTCAAACAAGGAAACAAACATCTATTGGCATGTTCAATTCGTGGACACTAGAAGCTGGACCTGCTCCATTCCAATATTGATTACTTTAAATATAAACCTTGTTTCCACCGGAGGGCGCTCCAGCTGCACAAACCCCAAAACAGACAGACGCCGATACAAGTTTGCCAGACAGCACACATTTATTCAAGTTTTTTGTTTGCTCCCCACAAGACAGCACAGTTCCTTTTCTCTTCCTCCCGACTCTGGCTTCCTGAATCGAGTGAGGTGGCTCCTTTTATGCAGGTCCTGGGAGTGTCCCAGGTGGCTCATCAGCATTACCTGGACTCACTCCCAGGTGAGGTGGAAGTATGAAGTAGGGCTCTGCAGCACATCCCAGCAGCCTCCATGGAACCCAATAGGGCCATCCCAAACTCCAATTCTCATGAAGTCCTGTAGGAATCTGTGGAGCCACAGCAACCCAGGGGGCTGCCCTCTAGTGATCCAGGGGAAGCAACTTCCTGTACACATCTGTCCCATGGTCCTTCCAGTATGTCAGCCTCCCGGCCAGGTGAGAACCAGGGCCGTCCATCACAACATGTGGCACAATCTAAGCTGGTCTGACCACATCTTACTGCCATCTACAAGCCTGTTAATTATAGCAGCAGCTTTTTGTTATACATGCTAGAAATTCTTATGTGTGTTTGTTTTGTGTTTTGTTTTATTATAATATTTAGGTCCTGAAAATATTTAAGTTCCTCTTAGGGACAAATAAAGTATCTATCTATCTATCTATCTATTATATAGTGCCTTTCATATCTATCTACCTATCCATCTATCTACCTATCTATCTATCTATTATATAGTGCCTTTCATATCTATCTATCTATCTATCTATTACTTTGTGAAAATAGCCATTTCTTGAATGTGTGTACAGGGGACAATTTAAGGGCTCTGGTGATGGTCCAGTGGTTGCCACTCTATGACAATGCCTTCTCCTTCTCTACCTCTGTAGATAGGAAGATTGATGGCTTTTCCACCACAGATGTCACTTTTTAGGGTCCATCCCACCTGGACTCGTCTCTTCCTGCCAGAAACGGTCTTAACTGGAAGAACTGCCATGTCTGGTAGCCATATCCAGACTCCTGTCTGCAAAATACAACATAATGTTTTAAACCCACATTTTATTTGTTTTTTTCTTCCAAGACATCAATTATATGGGGTTTGCTTAAACTTTGCTTTGTTATTACACCATATACAAGGTTAGTTTGATCTGAATTTCCTTCACTTGGCCAAAGCATTCTTGAGCTATTACGCTTTTTGAATTTGATTCTCAGTATCAGCTTAACTTACAGAGACTGGGTGACAAGCAGATGGCTTCTTTTAGGCTTTGTCATGAGCTGTGACATTAGACGGTGATGCCCAATACAGTGTTGTGGGCCTACTAAGCTCTTTCTGCATGATGATTCCCTTGATAATCCGAGCCGTTAATTGTTTTCAGATCGTTTCATTCTTTTACAACGGTGGGATTGTCCCACTTCTTTTCAGCTAGCTGAGCTGACCTGGCAAGGTCTGCATCTGTAAGAGTGTCGGAAAGAATGAACGTGACAGCTGCTCTTGGCGGAATTTCTTTTTATCTATCTTATCATAAAAATATCCTTTCTAACTCAGCTTGACACTGGGTGGGAAACAGCAAAACCTCTTTGACAGCAGAAATATTATGACAGCTTGTAGATAAGAGTAAAGAAAGAAAATAACAAGCCTGATCCTACTGTAGAATACATTTCTTATTGTCACAATACCGATAAAAAATAAGGAAGAGCTGGCTTAATAGGAGGCGTGTACAGCTGTGGTAGAGTTACAAAATCTATTCATTCAGGTTTCATCTTGGTTGGTATTGTCAGAGTCTATGACAGCAGTAACAGTTTATGTGGGATATTATGTGGAATATTAGCCCATCACATTCTAAAATATACCGAAATCAATGAAATATGCCATTTTAGATGAATGGTGATAAGCACTTCTGGCAACTACTCCAAATGCCTGGAGTTAATTCTTAGCCTTGATATTATGGTGTGGCATTTGTACAGTAAGTCCATATGTAGGACTCGAGTCCCTAGTAGATCCAATCTTCGGTTAACTGCCATATCTAAAGCTTAGTCCACACTAACTTGGATACATTGGAAAAGTCAATTTTCATTTCAAATGTTTTCTGTCCACACTAGCATTTTTCAGTTCATTTTCTAAACATTTGTCATCTTTGCTGAAATGGTGAATAAAGGAGCAAATTCTTCCTGGTTGGCACATGGGGTTTATCAGCCAAGAGTGATGTTGGTTCACAGAGTATATTGGAATGCCAGGAGCATGTGGAAAATAAAGAGCACCTGAAGAAAACTCCGTAAATGGGATTTCTTTGTCTGGAAGGACAATGAGGTTGCAAATGAGTAAAAGGTAGTCAAAGCCATGGAAGACATAGACTGAGGGAAGAGAAGAAATAAAGTAAAATAGTTTGAGGGCGCAGTTGGCTCGGTGATTTACTGAATTTCATCAATGGCGTCAGTTGCACCTTGTACATATTTTCCAGTAGTTTTTTTTATAGTTTTTACAGTTCATTGGCAGCGTGTAAAAGTATCAGTGTTGCAGTAATTGTGATGCTCTTTGCATGAAGAAAAATGTGTTCCATTAAAATTTCTCATTTTCTTGGTGAATTGTGACATTTACTTAACATTAGAATTACCAGAGCCTACAAAAAAACGTGTAGATCTGTCCCATCTTAAATCGCCTTACACCTCTCCATCAGCGTCTTTTGTCCTTTAAATGTGTTGATAAACAGCAAACAGCAAGTAGCCTACTATCACATCCCCCAACCCGCACAGTTGTCTCAGCTCAAGTCTGTTTACCTGCGTGTCAGTTGCTTAGAGATTTATACGGTGAGAAGTCAAGCAAAATGACACCTTTTATAAATACTATATCGTTATTTGGAACACTTGCATTTCATGTGTGTTCCGTGTCTAAAACGATCTATGTAAACACATCGTTAAAAAAGAAACTTTTTCATGTTTCAGTAGTAATTGACAAAATGTAGACATGAAGTGTATAATGTGTGAAGCCTGAAGTCCGAATATCAAAGAAACACTTTCACAAAAGGTACAAATATAATAGAACAAGTGCACTTTTATTCAAAAATATAACTGCAGGAAAAGAACACGCGTTAGGGTGCGACATTGACACTCATTTACTATGACCACTTTGGTGGTGCAACAGTATCAACTGTTGACTGGTAATCAAAACTTCACTGGTTCGATCCTGACGAGTCCATATTGAGAAGTGAGCTGCTCTTATTTTTACTATTTTAGAATAAAAACATACATTTGATTTCAGTCTGTAACAGCCGGTGTAAATGTATGATACTTGTAAAGGTTAGCTTTTTTTTTTTTTTTTATCCAGTTTCATTCTCTCAGTCGCGTTCACGATCTTACCCTACCCCCCCCCCCCTCCCCATCTGACACTGCTGTTTTCACAT